>VCAZ01000208.1:320000-355000 GCA_005784505.1 Bagarius yarrelli | reverse complement strand
TGTTAAAGTTGACCTCCTGCAGCTCGGAGATCAGGTGCTTCGCCTCCATCCATGGAATGGAGAGCAACCAAGCCGACAGGTACATGATGGGTGCAGACAGTAATGTACTGATGACCATACCGGAGGTTATCTACACACACACACACACACACACACAAAAACAAATCCTGACAAATGCACACAAATGTTAATATTAACGTTAGGACATTTGGGGAGAGTATTAAAGCATGACGTTTGGTCCGAAGAGATAAGAAACATCGGTAAGCATAAAGGGATTAAAAATAATTTGTTATCAATAGTGGATTGATCCACTCCGGAGTTTATTAATTACCCATAAGATTTAATAAAAATATCTGGAATACGATCATCTATCAGTGTGTGTGTGTGTGTCAGTGTGAAACTCACCACCTCCAGCTGCATGTTATACTGACTGGCGTAAATGGCCACGCTGGGGGCAGTAGGGAGGACCCCGTACAGGAAGGCGTAGTCCGACAGACTGGTGTGGTTTTTAGAACTGGAGTTTCCGGCGTCCAGCAGCTCCAACATGTCCTTACACAACAATGGCATCAGGAGACTAGAGAAGAACATCGAGACATGAATTTAACACTAAAAGACCAGACAATACTGTCCTCTAGTGCAATACACACTTACAGTTTTGCCGTAAGGAGTACAATCAGGGTGACGCCTGTGGAGCGGGTAACTCTACCCATCTGCCCGACCATGGTCAAGCCCAGGTAAAAAAGCGCCGCCCCTCCGAACGAATCAGCCAACCCATCCACAAACTCTCCTAGCAACTGCGGGACACGCCCACCAAACAGGAAGTGAGAGATCATCCCGACCACAACCATGAACACGATCGGATTCTTGAGGACCTACGGAATACAAAAGGACATGACAGATGAGACACTTCCTTAAAAAAAAAAACATCAATGACTCATTGAGACAATCGTACACGCAGAAGGACAATAGAGACGATGCGCAGCTTGCTGTGGTTGTGCTCATGGTTTTGCGTCCAGCGCTGAAGCTCACACAGACAGAAGCCCACCGGATTCAGCAACATCAGAGACACCGGAGCCACCAAATACAGGTACTGTGTATAGTCAGGGTGAGAACTGCGGTACAGAGCGTCCACTGCGAGAGAATAAACATCTGCATGAATTTAATGAGAATGGTGGAGTATGGCAGTGCAGGAGTAATGTTCCACGCTCACCTATAGGATATCCCAGCGCAAAGTCGTTACTCTGCGTGGCAAAGATGGCAAACAAACCCGCTTTCCCGAACCTACCGTCCGGACTCGCTACCATCAGGGTGAGGACACACACCAGTCCGAACACACACACCTTAGCGATCAGAACGCTCCACAGGAACGACCACACCACGTTGGCGAACTGCAGCTGAACCATGTTTCTGAAGAGCAGCGCCGGAAGCGCAAAACATGACACGAAGCTGCCCAGACACCTGGCCTGTCCCACGCTGATGAGGTCACTGTGGCCTGCAATGTAGCCGCACAGAATGATGCCAAAACACTCGAGCAGCGCCGGGAAGAGTCTGTCGATGGACATCGCCGGTGCAGACAGAGGATTGTGGGTAATGTTTTGGCCATGAATGATGACATAATGACCTCCTTCCATGATGGCATCCGGGACACTGACAGGTTGTTAAAAAGAGAAGACATGAAATGTATATATATGAAAAAAGTATAAATGAGTCATATTTTCATGGTATAAATTATACTTATGAGGCAAAATTATTATTATAAATAAATAGTATAGCATATAGTATAGTATAGTATATAAATCAATAGTATATTATATATAACCTATATGTCTCCTTCCAATTAGACGGTGTCACGTGACATGTCTATACGTATTACGTAGTAGCAAATAAACAAATCCATATGTGACGGCGACGCACAATTTATTTTGTGTGTATAGATATATAAAATTATATATATATATATATAATTTCTGCAAACATGTACACTTATAAGTGTAAAAAATTGCTATTTAGCTAAAAACATTAATTTCTCCTTGACAACAGGCTACTGTCTATACATTTACTGAACATGGAGACGGAAGTAATGTTATGATACGGTTTACATACGTACCTTCATGAACATCTTCATTTAAAGCAAAACATTTTTAACTCAGTGAACGTCTAAATGTTCCTCACAATGCGTTTATAGGTTTGCTAACCGATAATATATCCATATTTAGCCATCTTTACTCTGTTCACCGTTATTCTTATCCAGCGCCTTGCCTCTAATTGATTGATAGCCTGCGCAGCCTATAATGATGCGTTTAACTACTATCCCCGCCCACTCTCATCAACTATTGGTTGTTTGACGTAACCGTTAGTTTCCAAGGACGAGTTAGTTATTTGAGTATAACATAATAATTCATCAGATAAACTATCATTTATGTAAATATATTTTGTGAAACTAATATTTAAGTACTATAATTTCATAAATGTTAAAATTAAATAATCAGTATAATATAATTTATATAATAAATTATAGAATATATATAAAATATAGAATAATAATATTATCAAATATACTATAATATATATTAAATATGAACAATTTTTTCAACCCATTTACTGAAGCCAGAGATTTTTTTCTAAAACCCATGAAATAAATATTTTAAATAAAGATTTTAGAAGGTTAAAAAATTTAGAAGATCCAACTTACATTGATTATGCATATAAATACCATTAATAATGATTTGTTTTCAATTTGTTGTGAATTAATTTTTATCCACCTAAAATAGATGGACAGACAGACAGACAGAAAAAAGGTTCACTTTAACATTTATTTAGAAAACCTCTTGAAGACATTTTTATGTTCCACACAAAAAGAAGGCACAGGCAGAAGCAGGAAAGCTGTTACAAACCAAGAAAATAAACAAGACGAATAAATCAATAGAGGAAAGATAGAATAAAATGTTTTTTTCAATGCTGTAAGTACCACTGCATGTGTCACTGTCACAGTGACATCACCGAGACGTAGGACAGAAACCCATAACCTGCTCTAAAATAGTAGAGACATCTTTTCAGAACAGTTCTCTAAAATCCAGAGGTTCGGTTTGATTTTGGTCTTTATTTTGTAATTTATTATGACGAGTGTGTGTGTGTGTGTGTGTGTGTGTGTGCGCATGTTTACTGATATGCAAGAATTCTATTCGGATGAGACTGCAGGATCTGAGAAGAGTTCGAATAATTTTTTTTGGGGAGCCTCATTTGCATAATTCCACAAAGCAGCTCGCTGTTTCTCCATCAGGTTTTTTTTCTCTGCTCGCACTTTTTAAAACGGCTTGTAAACAAGAGCATTAATATCATTTTTGTATACCAGATTCGGACAAATTATGGCAAGTGGTGACAGAGCCGTACAAACGGGGGTTTACTTATTATTATCATTATATAGAATGTATAATCTATAGAAAGTGCATACAAAAATAAGTGCACTTTTTAAACACATAACACATCCCATCACTTACACAACAGTCCTGATAATACTGAACTTACAGAAATGACTGTGAACATAAAGCAAAAACATTTACAATAAACAAAACCAAAGTTTTAGGCACTCTGTGGTCTCCTTAGACACAAATAACCTTTACACATAAACCCGTACACACAAAATAAGGCACATCCTTCATCCTGATATCAAATCACTTCCATATAATCTATTGCAGGTTTCTGTAATCAGACAAAGCTCGAGGCGCCTCTTCAGCCAGGAACGAAGACGCCAAACAGTTTTAAAGGAAGCTTTTTTTTTTATAACCTCGTCTTTAACGAGCGTAAAGAGAAAGTGTGTGTGATTACTGTAGGCAATGGCACAAAAGAAACAAAATCGTTCATAAATTTAAAAAAAAAAAAAAAAAAAATTCTGTAGAACTTTTCCTGAAGCAAATGTGTGTAGGATTTATAAATAAAGCTTAAAATTCATCATTTAGGAATATTTCTTTTAGCAATAATACAGGTCTGAGGATGCATTGAAAAAAAGCCCAAATGATGATGATGCATCAACGCAGGAAAATGAGATCAAATTATTTATACTAAAACGTTTGCTATGACTTCCCACTGGATTTTTTTTTCGTATCTACGTTAATCACATATATTCTGAATAAAGATAAAGACGCGGTTGGAAAAAGCTTAAATATTCCTTTAAGTGTTATATATATATATATATATATATATAAAAAAAAAAAAAAATAAAGTAAAGACAAATCAACGTGACGAATACATTTTGACGAAGCGGCATTTAATAATAAAAAGAAGAAAGAATATAAGGAGTGTAAAGGCTATAAAAAAGAAAAGAAAGAAGGGATATTAAGTAGGTAAAGGCTTCGAGGTGGATATTTTAAAGCAGCAGTGCCCATTTCTGGCACTGTCAGATCATTCCTTCATTCAGCACGGTGTGTAAAACCATGAGTACATGTGTGCGTGCGTGTGTGTGTGTGTGTGTGTGTGTGTGTGTGTGTACATTCCCAGCCGCGATAAACACGCAAAGTATCAAACATTGGCCCAGCAATGTGAACAGGTTAGGAGTCGTTTACTCTTTCATCTGCAAACGTCTCTGTGTCGTGTGTGCAATCGTATAAAAGGCTAACATGACCTCATCGTAAACATCATATAGCATAGTATGTCCAAAAAAAAGACGAGCAAGGAAGTGCCTGACATGCAAAAAAAAAAAAAAAAAAAGAAATACAGAGAAAGAGGCACGGTGTCCATGACAGTCCTTCATCTTTATCTGAGAACGGGAGGCAGTGGGGGGGCACCTCGCTCCTTTTTCGTTGAACCTACAACGAAACACACGGTGCAAATTAGAGAAACCTTAACAGGACAAATATACCTGTCGAATATATAGAAGACTATTCCACAATCTCTTTTCTTCAAATCCCTAAATAATTTTTAAAAATTCCCATAAATTCCTGTCAAGTTTGGAATAACTTGGAATATTGAAATTCCCATGAAAAATAAAAGTTTCCGGAAAATTTCCACCCATACTTTTTATACCGTTTTATAAATAAACATAAGAAATCACAGGAATATTTACCTCTGCCTTCATTCCTGGCCAATTTGCTGGGGTAAGTTTTTTGAAAGGGCATGTAGGGCTCTGGAGGCGGGAAATCTGACACGGGTCGGAAACTGAAGCGTGCTTCCCAATCATCTGTACCAAACGCATGCAAACGACGTTATATTAATATCAGTTATGCGGTAATCAAAACAAATACAGAAACCGAAGCACATCTCATACCTCCACCCTGACTATGGTACCCGTTGCCCATTGGAGGAGGAGGAGGGGGTGGTCCTCCAGACGTGGGGCGGTCTGGAGGAGGGGGTGGTCTGTTTCCGACACGAGGAGGCTCTGACCCTAATCTGTTCGGAGGGGGCGGGGCTGCAGCCGGTCGCGCACTTCCGCTTCCTGGTCGCCCGGAAGGCGGTGGAGGTGGGAGTGGACCTAAACACAAACATGGATAATAACACAGATCCATAGATATAATGTGCTGATAAGATGCTCTGATAAATGCTAAAAGGATTTGTTACCGGTTCGGCCGGATGGATTTCTGCCCAAAGGGGGCGGTCTCTCAGAGGGAGGAGGAGGAAGTGGGCCTGACCTTCCAGGTGTAGGAGGGGACAGGCCATGAGAAGCGAGCGACAAGTGTCTCTGGGGTAGACGCGGCGTGTTTTCATCACTGGGCTTCGGTCGTCCTGGTGGCAGCGGAGGAGCGGTGCTTGCAGGCCCACGAGATGAGGAAGTAGGTGGAGCCGGCTTGCTGTTGGCAGACGGAGGAGGTGGAGGAGGCGGGCTGTCCCGTGGGAGGCCCACAGATGGGCGGTTGTTAGGGGGAACCGGTGGAGGGCGATCATCTGCACGACTAGGAGCTGGGGGAAGAGGAGGACGGTTGGAATGAGGCACTGGAGGCGGGGCTGCAGGGCTGGAGAAGGGACGTCCACCTGGAACGGGTGGAGGCGCCGCCTGTCTTCCTGATGGGTTAGGCGGAGGTGGGGTAGGTGTGGAGCGGGCTCCACCAGGCAAAGGGGGAGGTCCTCTATTCTGTACACTGCTCTGATTTGGCCGTGGAGTGTTAGGAACGGGTGGAGGCGGCCCTCCAGGGGTTTCGGCACGTGGAGGGGGTCATTCGAGGACGTGGAGTGTCAGAAGAAGGGCCGTTACGTGGCCCAGAAAAACGTTGGGGTGGTGTTTGCACCAGCTGCAAACGGGCGTGGGCCTGAACTACGGGCACCAGGAGGGAGAATGGGGGGACGAACGGCACCAGGGTCTGAAAATAATGAAAAAGAGAGAGGCACAGAATTCAATTAATTCAATTTACTTTTCAATGTTTTATATATCTATCCATCTATCTGATCATTTATCTATTCATCCATCCAGTCATCCAACTATCCATCCATTTATCAAACAATCCATTTATCCATCTAGAAAAACCATCTGTTGATCTAACAATCCCTTTATCCATCCAACCATCCTTTTAAAGATCCATTTATCCAAACATCTATCTAATTATCTATCTTTCCATCCATTTATTCAAAAATCTATTATTGTACAAAGCAATACAAAATAATACAGACAGAAAAACAGCCTTAAATGCGATATCGGAGCCCGTATAACATTTTAGCTCATCTGGTAAGAATTAGGGTGAAGTTGTCTATAACAAGAGTGCTGCCAAATGTGGCACTGACTGGCTGTGTATGTATATGTGTGTGTGTGAGTGTGTGTGTGTGTGTGCGCGCCTGTGTAGGCGGAAAGACGTAATCCTTACCATCCCTAGTGGACCGCAATTTTGGCATACCATCTTGAAACAGTCCCCCAAGTCCTCCCGGAGCGCCGCCTCCAAACCCGCCCCCTCCACCTCCTCCTGAACTTCCTCCTCCTCCTCCTCCTCCTCCTCCACCTTTGGGCTCTGTCAAAATAAACAAAGGCATGTCTTACAAACACAAAAACACACACCGTCATAACACGTGTTTATAGGAGTGTGACTTGATTTAGAGCAGCACAACACATCATCATATTTCTACACAGTGATGTAGCTTTATGTCCTTTATTTATAAAGACTTTTAATGTTACTTCCTGTTATAACTTCCTTCCTGTGCCCCATAAACATTTATTATATATAACATTTATATATATATATAAACTATATAAAATAAAGTAAAAAGTTTTTACTTTTAGTTAATAAAGGAAAAGTTTAAACATATCAGTTGTTACCATAGCAACAGATGATAATTTGCTGCACATGTTTTTCGCATCATCACTACTGTGAGCAAAAATTGGTCATTCGAGCTAGAAACTTATTCCATGGTCTTTGGTTTGCTACCCTGTGTGTGTGTGTGTGTGTGTGTGTTCTTACTCTCTAGTACAGGTGCACTGCGGTCATTTGTAACAGTCTTTTTGAGTCGGGCTCCTTTGCTGATATCGGAGAGCAGTGCGTTCCTGCTCTGTTGCTCAGATCTGTTAAGGGCCGGCTTTTCTGTGTTGGCCTGTTCACACACACACACACACACACACACACACACACACACACACACACACACACACACACACACACACACACACACACACAGTGTTCACACTGTTTAACTTTTACACCTAAAGTCCTTGTTTTAACCTCTATGATCTAAATATATAAATTATAAATGCAAGTGTGTGTCTGTGTGTGTGTGTGTGTGTGTGTTTACCACAGCCAGAGTCGGGGGTGGGGGAGGAGCTGGTGGCGGAGGAACCGGCATCGTCTCTCCTCAGTGTCTCCTCCTCTTACAGCAAGCAGAGGGAAAAATGGGAATCAAACATCTAAAATATATATAAACATTAATCAATTACATCATCACCATCTTTCAGGATATACAGTAACCGAGTCAAAAGTAAGTTCCTCTATAATAAACTCGTGGTTATAAAGAGTCGGAGCTTCTGGAAGAGGAGGGAAGGCATGAAAAGCTGAGCTCCAGAGGAAGTGAACGATGAGCTCAGTTTTTCCGAGTTATTTATAAAAGTCTGCTGTAAAAATAGGACCAGAAGCACATTTTTAAAGCCGAGACTCCGCCTTTAAATCACACCCTCCTGGTTTAACGAAACACTCTAAACGTTTCGCCGGCCGCGGCTGGAGGTGGTGGTGGTATGACGGCGCAGGAATGTCTGCGATGCTGAAATCTCGTAAAATGTTAATGTAAAAAACAAAAAACTAAAAGGTGAAGTGCTGAAAATGCTGGAGAACAAAGAGAGTAAATTCAGGATGTACAGCACATCCGTCTTCCACTTCTCCCCACCACACCTCCACTGTCACCACTTAAAGCAAAGGAAAACAACATTATAAAAAAATACACCTGTTTCTCTCACATTCATTCTCTCTCTCTCGCTTACTGTCTTTCTCTCTCTCTCGCTCTCTCTCGCTTACTGTCTTTCTCTCTCTCTACCTCTCTCACCCTCTCCCTCTCTAACGTCTCTCGTCTCTCGCCCTCTCTACGTCCTCTCTACGTCTCTCTCTCTCTCTCTCGTCTCTCACCCTCTCTCTCTCTCTACGTCTCTCTCTCTCTACGTCTCTCTCTCCCTCTCTCTCTCTCTCTACGTCTCTCTCTCTCTCTCTACGTCTCTCTCTCTCGGTCTCTCTCTCTCCTCTCTACGTCTCTCGCCCTCTCTCGACTTCTCCTCTCTCTCCTCTCTCCCTCTGCCTCGACGTCTCTCTCCTCTCTCTACGTCTCTCGTCTCTCTCTCGCCTCGTACGTCGCTCGCCCTCCGTGTCTTTGTCTTTATCTCTCTCTCTCTCTCTCTCTTGCACTCTTTTTGCTAGTATCCAGTGTAGCCATAAACAGGAAATAATAAAAACAGATATAGCTCTCACTTCCTTTTTATTTCTTGTGACATGTTGTTGCAGCAAGAAGTGTGAAAAAAAAACATTACGGTCATTTAAGTGACAAACACACACACACACACACACACACAGACAGACACACACAGACACACACACAGACACACACACAGACACACACAGACCACACAGACACACAGACAGACACACACAGACACACAGACAGACACACAGACACACACAGACACACACACAGACACACACACAGACACAGACACACACAGACACACACAGACAGACACACACACAGACACACACACAGACACACACACAGACACACACACACACAGACACACACACACACAGACACACACACACACACACACAGACACACACACAGACACACACACACAGACACACGTGCGCTCTTTACGAGTTCAGTAAAACACTTGGTCTTTCATCATGACTTCCCCCTCCGCCACATCATCTCTCTCTCTCTCTGCCTCGTTCTCGCCCCCTCCCCCCCTCCCCCAATCCCTCCTCTAACACTCCGTCTTTCTGACCATGCATTTTCATTTGCAGATAGCTGACATCCGCTAAGCGTGGCAAAAGTTTTGCACATCAAGGCAAAAATGATGGGAAGTGGGCAAACAGACGTGTTATTAATCACACACACACCTCACACACACACACACACACACACACACACACACACACACACCACACCACAGTAACACACAGTAACCAACTAACACATACTATTTATACAGCATTATCCTTTTGCTAACTGGAGGCTACTGAATTGCAAACACACACACACAAGAATATTTTACACACAAGTCTAAATCAGGTGTTCTCCTAAAACTGAAGAAACACACACACACACACACACACACACACACACACACAACACACACACACACACACACACACTAGTGCAGTTAATTACAGTCCTTCTATATTTACACCTACATCTTAATCTCAGTAATTAGAGCAAAGTCTAAATAAAATAAAACACTGTGGGATTGTTTATTTCAGGATTCGGTGCCTGCTTTGTCTCAGGAAAGTAAACACACAAATCTGATATTTTTTGTAAAGGGATTGTTCACTCCAAAAATAAAAAATCTCTCATTAATTCCTCACCCTGGTGGTGTTCCAAACCCGGGAGACACTTTTCAACCCTCGGAAGACAATTGAAGATATTTCTGTTGGAATCTGAGGGCTGTCTGATCCTCCCATAGATCCCAAAAATCTTAAAAAATAAAAAAAAAAACTGACAATTTTACAAATTTACCGTTCCGTATTTGGACACAAATTTCCAGTAAAAGTGTATTTTTTTGTAAAAAAAATTAATAAATAGAATAAAAGTCCCAGAAAAAGCACATTATGACAAATACTAAAAACTGTAAATTTATCATATCAGTGTTTTTTTTAATAGAATAGAATTTAATAGAAGCTCCTAGAACATATATTTTTATTGGGTTTTTTTCGCGTAAGGCTAAGGCTATCTATTGCATTTGGAAAGAATGTGACACACAGACAAATAAACTTTAAAAAATAAAATATTTTATAAAAATGTTAAACTATTTTAAAAGAAAGATTATATTTATGATAAAATAACAAATAGTTTATTCTAGTTTATTCAAGTTTATTCTATTTTGTCTGTGACTCAAATGTTTAAGATGCTGATCTGAAGACCAGGAAGACCTGGGTTCAAGCCCCACTACCACCAGCTGTTGATCTGAAGACCAGGAAGACCTGGGTTCAAGCCCCACTACCACCAGCTGTTGATCTGAAGACCAGGAAGACCTGGGTTCAAGCCCCACCACCGCCAGCTGTTGATCTGAAGACCAGAAACACCCGGGTTCAAACCCCACCAACCACTGTTGGGTCCTTGAGCAAGACCCTTAGCCCTTTTTGCTCCAGGGGTGCTGTATCATAGCCGACCCTGCGCTCTGACCCCCAATTTACTAAGATGGGATACGCAAAAATAGAATTTTGCTGTAAAAATGTAAATGCGACAAAATAAAGGCATTTATATTTATTTATCCAGAAGTAAAAGACAACGCGGCAGCTTGTGGGGAAAAGTAAACAGTCAATCAGTACAACTGCTTCTGCTTTTTCTCCCCACACGCCCTCGATTCCCCGACTGCTCTCTTATATTCGGACAAACCCCCTGGAACCTCCTGCTAACGTCCCTGCCCATAGATTTCCACTCAGATTTCTCACTCTCGATCAATCAACCAAACACATCAGCACCTCGATCTCCACACTGTCGTGACTCCTCACCTGAACTGTTGAGCAAACGTGAGGTCTGGATCGCAACATCGATTTATCTACAGGTCATTTTCAGCTAATGCACGTTTCCTCCTCATATGATAAGCAGGACCTCAGTTTCCTGATTACAGCTACAGCAGGGTGGTAACCTGGTTACACAGTCTGCAAAAACAGGTTCGGACAAAATTTAAGAATTCAAACCAACCAGGAAAAAAAGGATTTGTATGGTTTTGCTAAAGAAATCGTTCCAAAGCGGTGTGAAATTTACTCATATTCCATAAATATTCCATTAAACACTTTCAGAACAAACTTTAAATCCTCTCTGTTTGTTGTAATTATATACGCACATTTTTTTAGTTTCCCAGTGTCTCTCTCTCTTTCTCCGCTCTCTCGCTCTTTCTCCCAGTGTCTCTCTCGCTCTTTCTCCCAGTGTCTCTCTCGCTCTTTCTCCCAGTGCCTCTCTCGCTCTTTCTCCCAGTGCCTCTCTCGCTCTTTCTCCCAGTGCCTCTCTCGCTCTTTCTCCCAGTGTCTCTCTGTCTCTCAGTGGTCCTCTCTCCCGTCTCTCTCTTTCTCCCAGTGTCTCTCTCGCTCTTTCTCCCAGTGCTCTTTCACCCTGTCTCTCTCGCTCTTTCACCCAGTGTCTCTCTCGCTCTTTCACCCAGTGTCTCTCTCGCTCTTTCCCAGTGTCTCTCGCTCTCACCCAGTGCTTTCTGCTCTCACCCAGTGTCTCTCTCGCTCTTCACCCAGTCTTGTCTCTCTCGCTCTTTCACCCAGTGTCTCTCTCGCTCTTTCACCCAGCTTGTTCTCCCACCAGTGTCTCTCTCGCTTTCTCGCTCTTTCTCCCAGTGTCTCTCTCGCTCTTCTCCCAGTGTCTCTCTCGCTCTCTCTCTTCGCTCTCTCTCCCAGTTGTCTCTCTCGCTCTTTCTCCCAGTGTCTCTCTCGCTCTTTCTCCCAGTGTCTCTCTCGCTCTTTCTCCCAGTGTCTCTCTCGCTCTTTCTCCCAGTGTACTCTCTCTCCCCATGTGTCTCTCTCGCTCTTCTCCCAGTGTCTTCTATCCTCTCGTCTCTCCCAGGGTCTCTCTCGCTCTTTCAGTGTCTCTCTCGCTCTTTCTCCCAGTGTCTCTCTCGCTCTTTCACCCAGTGTCTCTCTCGCTCTTTCACCCAGTGCTCTCGCGCTCTTTCACCCAGTGTCTCTCTCGCTCTTTCACCCAGTGTCTCTCTCGCTCTTTCTCCCAGTGTCTCTCTCGCTCTTTCTCCCAGTGTCTCTCTCGCTCTTTCTCCCAGTGTCTCTCTCGCTCTTTCTCCCAGTGTCTCTCTCGCTCTTTCTCCCAGTGTCTCTCTCGCTCTTTCTCCCAGTGTCTTTACTTGTTTCCCTTTCTCTTTTTTAGTCTCCTTATTTCCGCATCTGCATAGTCCATTTCTTTCTGAATGTCCTTTCTTTAAATCTCATTGATTTGTCTTTCTTTACATTTTCTTAGTTTTATTCTATTTTTCTTTTAAACTGAGCATTGCCGATATCATCTAAAGAAACATTTTGCTTCAGGAAGAAAGTGTTGAATAGTCTCTCAGTGTGTGTGTGTGTGTGTGTGTGTGAGGTATGCACAGGGAGCAAAGTCAACCATGAAGCCAACAAACATAATAAACCTGGAAATATTAATCATTAATTCTTGCTGAAAAAAGACTTTTATTTTATTTAGATATAAACTTTTTAACCCGCTTAAAATCTTTTTTTGGCAGTTTTATATATTTTAAGCACAACATAACCGACCATTTACACTAAAACGTCTTTCTAAATAATTTAGATCCATTTGACAGTAATGGCAGGTCGCAGTTCCGGTTGTACACAAAAACACACAAAAAAGGCACACTATCAATATCAGGTCAGTCTCGTTAGCGGACGGACCACTAGCTGAAATTTAAAAAAAAAAATCAAAAGTTTTGAAGACGTCCCCTGATTAGTTAAAGTGTACAGGATTTCCAGGAGACGTGTGTGTTACGTTGTTCAACCTGGAGACAACTCTGATCAGAGAAATAAGCTGTTGTGTTTACATCGGTGACACTAAGCATTAATCAAGATCGATTAAATGCTGGATTCCTAAAAGTTTTCCTGGTCTGTTATTTGTAAGAACATTTTCCCCGCCCCTAAACATGATGCAGCACAAAATGAAACCTCATTGGTTGCACTACCTGTCAGTCATATGATCTCTTGGCCGGGCCTAAGCCATTTAAATCAGCCAAGTTTCTACCATCTTATAGAGTACCATTAGATCAGCTAGTAAGCTGATAAGCTAGTAAGTAATTTCTGTGCGAAATCCTTCAGTACCCTCGGTTCTCTCCTTCCCCACGGTACCATCGATGGAAGGCACGGTCCGGGCTCCGAGTGCACATTATCTGGCGGTTCTGAGGTTCTGCATTACAGTGCCAGCTCGGAACAGTATCTCCGGTGGCTTCTGGGAATTTTATTAAACTTATCATGGGGTTATTTTACAGGTTTAGGTAACGCCCTGAGAGAGAAAGAGAAACACACACACACACACACACACACACACACACACACACACACACACACACAGACAGACACACAAACACTGAACATTTCGGGTTACAGGAAGTCATTAAATGTACAAAATTCACCAAACACTTCATTAACTATGTTTCCTCTCCGATCATCAGCAATATATTTAAACTCAATCGCTCTCTATCTTTCCAGTTCTGTCTTTCTTTCTCTTTCATTTCATCTGATTCTGTGTCTCCCTTTCTCAGTCTCTATCTCTCTTTTTCCCAGTGTCTCCCTCTCCCAGTGTCTTTCTTTCTCTCCCAATGTGTGTTTCTCCCCCAGTACCCCCCCATCTTAATCTCTCCCAGTGTGTGTCTCTTTCTATCGCTCCCAAAGCTTGTTTCTCAATCACTTCCAGTGTGTGTCTCTTTCAGTGAGCAGTGTGGGTCCCTCTCAGTTCTCATTCTCTTTCTTTTCTCTGCATATTCTCTCCTCTCTTTCTCTTCCAGTGTCTCTCTTCCTCTCTTTCTCTTCCAGTGTCTCTCTCACAGTGTCTCCCTTGCTCTCTTTTTCCCATTTTCTCCCAGTGTCTCTGTCTCTCTCTCCTAGTGTCTCTCTGTCTCTCTCTCCCAGTGTCTCTCTGTCTCTCTCTCTTTATCTTTTACTTGTTTCCCTCCTTCATTTTTAGTCTCTTTATTTCCTTCTGCCTAGTCTATTTCTGTTAGACTGTCCTTTTTTTAAAATCTCATTAATTTGTCTTTCTTCGTGTCATCTATCTCTCCTTTTCTTTCTGTGTGCTCATTCCTCTCTCTCTCTCTCTCTCTCTCTCTCTCTCTCTCTCTCTCTCATCACATGATCTACAGCAAAGCCCCATAACCACACGCCTCACAGACAAACATACTTTAGCTCATCGCTTGGTGTCTGATTGTAACGGAAGTAGTAGTGGCATTTAAGAAACATTGCGTAATTTTAACCTCACAAACTCTCACACACACACACACACACACACACACACACACACACACACACAGGGCAGAAATTGCTATACATCTGTATAACATAACACATCTAAAGCAACGCTAAAAACACTGGTTATCGCATCGTCAGCATGCACCAGCCAGGAAATAGGAACGAATGACTTTTTGACGTTTTTTTGGTTTTTTTTTCGTTTAAATTTCTTTCCACTTCCTCTACAAAGCGGTTTACACTTCCTCCAAGGTGAGGAATTAGGGTTGAGTAATGTGGGCCTTTTTAAACCCTGTGATTTACAGACTGCGCATTTAAACAGCACATTTTTCTATCTATCAATCATTGATTTGATATATATATATATATATAAACATCCCTTCTGTTAAATCGAGCCGATTTAGTCCACTGTGTTATCTGTAATGTCCCCCAGGAGCCACCAAACCTACAGAATTTATTCGGTTGACAAATTAAACGGTAGAAAAGGAGGAAGTGTTTGCGTCTCTTATTATGAAGGTGTTTATTGCCCCACATGACCGCAAGTTCCTCAAATAGTGCATATCATCAGTAGTATAACAGCAGCTTTAACACATTCTTACACACTTACACATACATGCCAAACACCCACTGACCTCAGGCAGGGGTGTGTGGGTGTGGGTGTGGGTGTGTGTGTGGGTGCTTGTGTGTGAAGGTTTCCCATACTCAAAGCCACAGGGTTCAGAGTCGGTCATCATTAATGACTGGTTTTCGGTCATCCTATATCAAACTCGGCTAAAGTGTGTTCGAGTGCCTCTGTAAACACCCTGTGTGATTATTCTACCTGCCCCCCCGGGTAAATTACAATTGTTATCACTCATGCATCCTGAAACATTTCTGCGAAAAAAGGGATTACTGAAAATCAGTTTTTTCTGTCAATCTGTCTGTGTCTCAATCTGTCTATATATATATATATATACTATATATATATATATATATATATATATATATATATATATATATATATATATATATGTCTTAGTCTTTATCTGTCAATTTATGTGTCTCTGCCTCAATCCGTCCATCTATCTGTGTCTCTCTATTCATCCATCCATCCATCCGTGTCTGCCCATCTTTCTATTCATCCAACTATCTGTCTGACTTTATCTGTCTATCACTGTGTCTATCATTTTACGCAGTTATCTGTCTGTCTATTTGTCCACCGATTTGTCTATCTGTGTCTTTTTCTGCTCGTCCATCTATCTATCTATCTATCTATAGGCTATATCTGGTTCCCTCTCAATGTTTGTCTCACTATATCTCTCTTTTGTCTTCCTCTCTTTTGCATCTTTCTGTCTTCCACAGTGTGTTATTGATGCTTTCTCTCTTTTTCTTCTCTATGCCTCTTTCTGTCTCACTCTCTCTCCTTCCCTCCCTGTTCTTCTCTGTAACACACTGCTGCTTTGTTCAGACCTCCTCACACAACCCAGGTTTATAAACACATTTCTGTAAATTCAGTGTTAAAATCCGCACTTTAACTATAAAACCAGTGAAAATAAAATAATCAACCCAACATTCAAAACAAGTGAATGAGGCGGGGGGGGTCGAGCTGCGCATGCGCGGAGCAGAAGGACCTCAGCCAAGGTTTCTAGCGGTTGTGAAAACAATGTCTCTTTGCTTAGAGTATAATGAGATTATTGTAAAGTCACAAGAACACTAAAACCAACACCGAGCCTGGACCTGGTCGCACATTAAGCTTTTTTCTTTTTAGAAGAAAAGAGGTGGAATATGAGTCTCAGGAAGTGGACAGGAGGAACCGCTTCCCATGTTCAAGTTGGCTTCAGTCCGGTTCTTGGGGGTGAAGGGGGGGGGTGTTCTTCGTCAAATAAAATTACAAAACAGCACCTTAAGCCTAAAAAGATCATGATTATTATTATGTCCTATAATCGACAGAACAGCCTTACATCATTTCTAGACTCCAAAAGTTCCGTTTAGATTTTAGATGATTTTTTTTGGACTCACCAGCTGTTTTTCCGCCCGGTTCTCTTTTTAACCCAAAGAAATAAAATCCTCAGGAAAACGAGGTGCGCTCCATGTGAGGCTCGTTTGACATCCGTACCAAAAAAGCTCAAACAATTGCGGGAGCCACTCCTTCCCGCAAAAACACACGCACTCTAACACTCTCGCTCACATGCACATTCACATGAACGCGCACGCACACGCACACGCACCGTTTCCGCCTCAACGTTTTACTGAAACTCCAGTTACACAAAACTAAAGAATGATGTTCACAGCGTCGGCAGAATAAAGCGGAAGCGCTCTCTCTCTCTCTCTCTCTCTCTTTTTCTTTTATCTCTCTTTCTTTCTGTCTCTCTTTCACTTTTTTTCAGTCTCCCGCTTTTTCTTTCTCTGCGTCTCTCTCTTTCTTTCAGTCATTCTCAAAAAAAGTCAAGTCTCTTTCTTTCTTTCAGTCTCTCTTTTAGTCTCTCTCTCCCTTTTCATCTCTCTCTCTCTCTCTCTCTCTCTCTCCCCGGAGCTACTGACGTGTTCAGTTTTCCAAGTGTTTTTTTTTATCGGAGAAAACGTCTCAAATTGGAGACTCTGGGATTTCAAACAGATGTGGAGTTGAAACATCTGTCAGAGACTTGGAGGAAATAGAAAGACAGAGAGAGTTTTAATCTGGTTTCCTTTTTGTAATTGAATTATAAGTCACGTTTTAAGAACAAATGCAATGAACATTTTTAAATGTTTTTCACTTTTAATGCAAATTGGGGAAAAAACTAAACAGAAAAAAAAGGATGTAATAGACATTTAAAATTATTTTTATAAAATATCTTTAGTTAGAAAAATAACACACAACTCACAATGTGTTTTATTTGTCCACCTAATAAAGTGATGTCATCAATAAATTAAGAAATATGTCAAAATCATTCCCTTCAAAACAAGAAAGCAAAGCGAGCATTTCGAGGAAAGTTCTGATCGTCACAATCTTTACAGTTAATCAATAAAAAAAAGGATCGAATCTCCAAAGAAATCATGAGATTAAACGTAGATTAAAAACACCTAAAAGTTAAAAATAACACAGCAAGAATTTCATTAGGAATTAATGCCCATTACACACACGGGTAAGTGAAATTGTGGAGTGTAACAGTAAAGGAATCTCATTATCAATAATACAATTTCAAATACATCCGTGCAATCTGACGATTCCAACTCAAACAGCGCTGATCAGACTCTGATGTGCGGAAAATTTCCCTGTCTGCCTTTTACAATCCAAAGACATTTAGTTTAGAGTTTTACTAATAAAAAGTCTACCAAGAAACACAAGTTTTAACCATCGTCAAACCAGAAACTCAACCTGTTCATACGGTAAATAAACAGAAAGTACATTCATGTGGTCCAGGCGAACCTTCAGTTAAACCTTCACCGGGAACCGACAAATTTGCCACAGATTAAACCATTAAAAAAGAAAGTAAACGTGCTATTAAACCCCTCAATACGTCAATGTTAAAATATCGGTGGTTCTTTTAGCAACTTTTATTAACATTTACATTTTTAAATATTGTCAGTCGATTTAATTGCTGTCAGACGGGAGTGACGTTAGGGGGAAGTGGTGGAGCAGTAGTTAAGGTGTTGACCTGTGAATCAGAAGATCAGGGTTTGATTCCCAGCACCACCAACCTGCCAGTGCTGGGCCCCTGGGCAAGGCCCTTAACCCCTAATTGCTCAGTTGTATTAAGGAGATAAATAAATGTAAGTCGCCTGGGATAAGGGCGTCTGCCAAATGCTGTAAATGTAAATGTTATATTAAAGAGAATGTAGGAAAGATGAGACACACAAATTAGTTAAAATCATTACATACAAAATTTTAGAAGGCGATAAAGATCATATTAATTTATAAAGCTAGAGATTTAGAATGTTTTATAGGAACAGTAAGAACAATAAGATCATGTGTTTTTGCACTGTCATCACACTCGGTTTTCCTCAGCATCTGATCCGACACAGGCAGCCTTTGCTGTGAGTGCAGCCCAGCAGAAAGCCGTGTGATGGGGGATGGTGCCAAACTCCAGCCCCAGGCTTCACTTTAGGCCTCCAATGGATTTTTGTCTCACAGCATATTGAGCTCTATGAGGCGTCCTGTAAAAACCCCGATCGTCCCGATGATACACACGACCATGAACACACAAAGCAGGATGTGATCCAGAACCATGGCCACAAACTTCCACTCCTCAGCAGCCTGGAAAAGCAGGGAAGAAGAGAAAAACAAGTGAGTGATCATGAAAAGAGAAAGTGAACAAGGCTAAAATCATACAAGATGAAGAGAAAGACAAAAAATGACATACAAGCAAGAAAAAAGAACAGAGCAAGAATAAGGACTAGCAATATTACATTGTTAAACTCTTCATCGCCTCTCATGGTCTCTGCAATGTACTTGACGCCCTCAATGGCGCTCTGAACATCTGGGTTTTTGACGACGGATGACTGGAACAGGACTGAAGTGGGCACAGGTTTTCCAGAGATGTCCGAGATGTCAATGTCTTTCGGGAAAGGGTGTTTGCGTTTCCGCTCCTGTGAGGGCCGCTTCATGGAGGAGAAGAACATGAAGTTCGGAATGGTATCGATGAAAATCTGCAGCAGGGAGAAACAGATGTTCACACAAATTCCATTTGGAACAAAAAAAAACCAAAACTTCGCTTTGTCCAGCAGAGGGCGCTTTGCATACCTTGCGGACCCATGGAGACATGGTATGTGTTCTGGGAGAGCGATGGTGCGTGTTGATGACGATGACAGTGATGATGATGGACGCGATGACAAGAATCATAGTAAAAAGCATGTATTTGCCGATAAGCGGGACGGCGCTGGAGGTGGACGGGATCAGCTCCACGATTACCAGGAGGAAGACGGTGAGAGACAGCAGAACCGAGATACTAAGAGTCATTTTCTCACCTATACACACACACACAACAGATAAATCGAGCACTTTACCACAGATTAGAATAATAAAACACACACACACACACATAGCAGTTAGAGTTACCAGAGTCTGTGGGAAGGTAGAAGACGAGACCAGTGAGGAAGGAGAAGAGGATGCAGGGGATGATGACGTTGACGATGAAGTACAGCGGCAGTCTCAGCATCAGGAAGTGATAAGTGATGTCCAAGTACGGTGTGTTTGGGCAACAGGCATAATTAACCATGTGTTTCCAGCTCCGATAGTCTTTCATCACCCACTCACCGCTCTCCATGAAGTTACTGAGGTCTGGGCGGTCGCTTTCCTACACACACACACACACACACACACACATACAAGGGTTTAAGAAGTAAGTGGGCCAAGATGTCAGAAAAGTCCAAAATGTTTACTGATAGTTTTTGCATATTGCATGTGTGTGTGTGTGTGTGTGTGTGTGTGTGTGTGTGTGTGTGTGTGTGTGTGTGTGTGTACCGGGTTGATCACAACCAGGTTTCCGTCGTAGGTCCATATGCCAAGCTTCATGCTGCAATTCTGCAAGTCAAATGGGAAATAAACTACAACGATCTCACAGTAGCTCTTGAAGATGGCTGGAGGATTCCATGTGATCAACCCGGTGTGTTCCAGCAGGACTTTCGTCTCATGCACAATGGCAAAGTCTCCATCAGCACTGCAACACACACACACACACACACCTCTTTATCAAATGAACAAAGACTGGAGATTTAGACTTTTTCAGAAATCGTGAAATAACTTACTTGTTATAAAGCACTAAATCAGGTTTCCAGATGTCCTTGGATGGAATTCGAATCTTTTTGATGCCTCCATAGTCGTCCGGGTTCCACTCCAGATTCACATCCTTCCATTGCTGAAGAAAAAAGAGAGAGAAGAGTTTATGCACCACGTGTTCATCACTATAAATTACCTTTGCTTATTTTTGCACTTTGCATGCTGACGGGCTTTAAAGTGATTCGTTTTAGTGATGCAAGTCAATTTGATTCGATTCTTTTATTCATTGATTCATTGGCCTTTGTGAGATTTTTAGAAAGACTTAGAAAGTGGCCCTGTGATAGACTGGCGATCTGTCCAGGGTTCAGCAGATCCTACTGGGGCAGCATGGTGGTTTAGTGTTCATCTGCAGGGGTCTTTCTGTTTGGAGTTTACGTGTTCTCCCTGTGTTTGTGTGGGTTTCCTCTGGGTTCTCCGGTTTCCAAATACATGTATGTTGGGTGTATTACTGAGTCTAAATTGCCCATAGGAGTGAGTGTGAGTGTGTGTGTATGTGGTTGTTTGTCTATATGTGGCCCTGTGATGGACTGGTGACCTATCCAGGGTGACCCCTACCTTCTAACCAATAACAGCTAAGATAAACTCCAGCAGATCCCTTTGACCCAGATAAATAAGTGGGTATAGACAAGGGATAAATGGATGGATGGACGGATGGATTGATAAATGGATGGATGGATGGATGGATGGATGGACGGATGGATGGATGGAATGTGCCACTGACCTGCTTGACACGCACGTTACTGGTGACGATCTGATTCACTTCATCCTGCAGGCGAAGAGAGACAGTAAGTAAGTTTGAGTGTGTGTGTGTGTGAGATAAATAAGAGAGAAAGAAAACCCAGTGAGATGCAACATTACCACATTGATGAGCTGAATGAGCTGCAGTCCAACAGTCACCTCGACTGCGTCTCTGAAATGGTTGACGGGACGGACAACCTTGTTATAGCCATTAAACAGATTCTTTACTAGTCGTGTCTCATCAGGAGAGCACTGACCCGGACCAAGACCTACACACACACACACACACACACACAAATACACTAACAGTTTGAGATACTGTGAAGCATCTAGGCGATCCAACATAACCAAACTTATAGACGCACACACACACACACACACACACACACACACACACACACACACAAAGGATTAGTCTGTCAGGGACACATCTAAACACACCTCTTTTAAGCTGCAGAGGACGAAAGCACTGACTCGTTAAACACACTTAATGGCAGAAAAACAGCTACATTTGTAAAACATTTGGTTAAGGGCCTTTCTCAGGGGCCCAGTAGAGGCAGATTTCTTGTTACTGCTATAAGCCTATATATGGAATCTAAGGACACGTCCCACAATGTAATTTCTTGTTGTAAGCGTCACTGATTGGCTGCATCTACAGTCTGAACCGGGAAGAAATCAGCCCAACAGTCTGACACTTTTGCTTCCTTATGGTCGTCTGTGATTCTGTTTCACAAAAGAATCTGACGAAATCCACAGAAAAGAAACTTTACACTGGATAGATGTTAAGGTCCTTATAAGACAGTATGGGATTAGTCCTGTTAGAACATATGGACCATGAGCTGCCCCTGATGTGACCTTTCATTCTGGCCACCTGTTGCATAATTTGGGATCGTATGCTAAGCTAAAAAAACAGACGTCCTCCTGGAAGGTTTATTGTCAGTATATTCCGATAAAAAGGACGAGTGGAGAAAACATTTAACAGATTAAATACATGGACGTTACACGGGTGCATCTCTGACTCATCCCTTATTTAGTAAATACTATTTACACACCTCCTGTCCTATGGTGGACGTCCTGCTGTGTCTTCTTTCTTTATTCCTCAATAACAGATTTAACACTCAAAATTTCAAGACACATTTTTCAGGTTTGACGTCTTTTCTTGAGCTTTGTTCTCTTCTAACTAATGCCAACAAACTTATTTATAGGTTTCGTAGCAATCAGTGTGTGAAGACGTATGCTGTCAAATTCCACCTCCAAAGTTCTACAATAGGCGACATTTTCAAAATATTATTCTGAAGGCATCCAGTTCAGCTCTTGGTTGCAATGCAACAAGTATGTAAAGGGGGGGGGGTACTTATGCAAGCCACTGTAGGGAGTAAGACGCCATCTGGGAATCAGCCAGCAGTGTTTCCGGAAGCCAGACCAGCTTCTAAATTGACTGGAATTTACAGCAGCTCTAAAACGGTGGTGCAGGACAAATAATAAAAATAAAATAAAATAAAAAAAAATAAAATAAAATAAATAATTAAATTAAATTAAATATTTTCTATTATAATAATTTAGTTATTTCACGATTTATAAAATCGAAATAAAATAAAAAATTTAATAATTTAAAAAGTATTATTAAAAAAGTAATTTTGTGGAAAAGAAGTTCAGGCGTACATTTTATTTAAAAAAAAAGAGAGAGAAAAAGACAAAAACGTAAAAACAAACCCTCTAATTAACGAAGGAGGCGATGTGCGCATGCGCCGGCAACCCGAATTAGAAACATGAAGCACGCCGCACTCATGCACCTGTCAGGGACGCGCGCATACCGGCGCGTTCCCGTGATTCCTCTGTCATTTGGTAAAATACGCTTAGAATTTATTTACGTTTCTGCGTCCTGTTGACGTTTTAATTGCGAAAATATCATCTAAACTAATAAATCTGGACAAATATAAAGGTGAGTCAGGTGTGTTACGTGTGCATTGTTTTTTTAATTATAGGTTACTCACATTAGAGAATAAAAAAAAATATGTTATTTCTGAGGACATCAGACAACACAACATCCAGGCAGAAGCCATGAACACTCACAAAACAATAAACACACAGAATTTCCTTGGTGTTTTGTATTATATATTTCTTATTTTCTCTTAAAATCTTTTAGATCTTTCTGTTATTTGATGTCAGAGAATATAGTATAGTATAGTATAGTTTAGTATGGTATGGTATAGTAATATAGACTTTCCTTTTTCCCTGAAAAACAGAACTCACCGACTAGAAGAAGAAAAATCCCAGAAAGCAGAGAGACTTCTGTGTGATGCATCTCCAGGACTTCAGGGAAGATCTGATCAGACTAACATTTCAGCCGAAACACCTCAGCCTTTAGAGTGTGTGTGTGTGTGTGTGTGTGTGTGTGTGTGTGTGTGGACCCTCGTTGAAAGCAAGAAAGGAGCAGCTGCTGGCTTTTGGAGCTGAAGCAAGAACCTTCATGATGACTCAAAAAAACAGCTGCAACTTCCTAAATATGAAAAACTGTCAAGATCCCCAAAATCTCACTTTATTTTTAGACCTTGTTTTCATTTCAGAAAGAATCACGTGATTGTTGTTTTTTTACGTTGTGCATTTTAACGTGTTTTCTAAAAAGCCTTCACGCGGCATCCTGTGATCACGTGACCAGATAAAAAATATCACGTGTAAAACCAAATAAAATAAAAAAAACGATACGAAGAAATCAAGTTAATACAAATAAATCTTGTCAGCTAATTGTATGGATAAAGTGAATCTTTAATATAGGAATCGGATCATCGAATCAAGGGGAAAATAAATCGTTTAAATTAGAAAATGAATCAATCGTGTAACGGAATCGAATCAGAAAAAAAAACACCTATAAAACCGATTAGCTGAATATAAATGAATCATGTAAACGAATCAGATGAATCAAATTGAATGTAAATAAAAGATCTCCCAACCACTATTACAAAAACTCAATTTCTTATTACTGAAAGTGTTTATTTTTGGCTTATATTTTTTTTAATAAGTGGAATATTGGCAACACCACCTCATTCCAAAGAGAAAGTTTAGGCCTTAATTATTTTGTACTTCTGTTAAAAGAAATCAGAAGTTTAAATGAACTGCAGGGAACAGTGAAAGGTTTGATTTGGCGCCCTCTAGCGGCTAAGAATGGAAATGTACAAATGTTACTAGAGCTTATATTAAAAAACAAAACTAAACGTTTGGGCACTAACCTGTATCCATGGGGCAGATTTACTGTTAATACCATAGTGTAGTTAAATATTAGTAACCTACATTAATTATAAAAACACTGGATGCAAACATGTCAAGACTTTAATAAACTCAGTTTAGTCTACCACCATCTTTTAATATAAAGGCAATAAAAACCTTCGTAATATTTGCAAAAAAAATCCAAAAGGAATCCACAGCCACCAGGTTTAAATAGTGAAACATGTATTTTAATTGTAATCGAATACATTTTTATAATACATGTTGTTCTGTTTAGTCTGTCAGCCTTCCACAACAAAAACCTGGAAAATGTACAACTGTCATGACACCAACGAACACGACTGGCAGCCGGTGCGAGACGCAGAGAGGAGAGGAACGACGGTGCAGACGTTACATGGCAAACAGGATGAGGAAAGCAACCATCAAACAGAACAGACCCATGGCCTCGGACAAAGCGAAGCCCAGGATAGCGTAGGAGAACAGCTGCTGCTTCAGAGATGGGTTCCTGAAATGGGAGACAAAGCACATTATTCAGAATTAGACAAAAAATACTAAACATCCTAAATTATTTCATTGGTTCAGAGATGCACTAGAGTTTTTAATTTAATCGTGAATTACGTAATTTAAATTACTTGTCCAATGTCGCCCCCTAGTGGAGAAAAAGCTTTTTACAAGACTTGTAAAATCAAAATTGGTGGGTTGATTTAAATTTGTGGGGCTGCATGTTTGACACCTATGTAACCATTAGCAGAGTCTTATGAGGACTCCAATGTGTAGCGCGCGTGTAAAATAGCCATCAGTTAGTCCTGATCGAAATCACAGCGACAGGATTATGGACGGCAGTGGCAGGATATTGTTAAGCACGAACACACTGAGTCTTCAATGCTTTGGGAAAGAGCTTTAGGTTCCCATCACTGAATACTGAAAAATGTAATTGCTGTGGTTTTGTTGCTGCTGTAGGTGTTTGTACCTGGCGTAGCCGATAATCAAGCTTCCGAACACTGTTCCGATTCCGGCTCCCGATCCGGCCACTCCGACGGTGGCGGCTCCGGCACCGATGAACTTGGCGGCTGTGTCGATATCACGGCTCACCGCGCTGGTCTGAAAGCCCCTCAGTGCGACCTGGGATACGGCGCTCTGTGGCAGGAGGACTGGGCTGGCCTGGAGACAGGAGTGAAGAACCAATGAGGAACATCCTGATCTTCAGGGTAACTGTACAACTCATCATACATTATTGAAAAGGGACCTGAATGTATTAGACCAGAGTACTATTGTGCAGTTCCAACATTTGCCGGACGACCAGAGCAACTTGCATTTCTCTTATTAACTAAGCAGTTGAAGGTTAAGGGCTTTGCTCATGGGCCCATCAAGTTAATGTCCCGATAACCTAACCTGCTGCTGCTTTAAGTCATTACCTCAGTCTCTTTTATTCGACATTCTCTTTAGTCTGCTTTCTCCCAGTCTCCTCCACAGAGTCACCACCGACTTATTCACTTCAGCCTACATTTTACTGGGACTGACAGTCAACCCTCCTTTATTCAGTTAGAGAAACACTTAAATCTAAGGCTCAGTCTGAAATCGCATACTTCCATACTCATAGATGGGTAGGATGTCCGAATACTTAGTATGCGAGTTAAAGTACGCTAAACATTCCCGGATGATCCATTATTCCCGTCTGGATTTTAACTATGCATACGATGGACACCACTATCCCATGATGCCACGGTGAAGACAAACGCGGCGACAAGGCACTTAACTGTTTAAATGTAGTTTAATTGCACTCGTTTAACGTTAAGTAAACATTTATCCAACTTTAATTTTGCGCTGCTGTAAGTCATGTGTCTAAATTTCCATACTACCTGTCGCCGTAATATAAAAAACAAACTTGTAATGACTGGAAAGTCTGAACTTACTAAAATCCAGTCTGTACTCAACTAGTATGTGATTTTGGACAGGGCCCATCTATATTAAGCAGGATGAACTCTCACCTCTGCGGATTTCCCATCTGGCCTGGAGAGCACGGAGGCAGAGAGAGGTCTGTAAAGTGCCCTTGAGCCAGAGCGAACCTGGAGAAAGAGAGAGAGAAGAATCTCATCAACGGAGTGAAAGAAATGAGCACTGCTGTTAAACATTTAGGTACCTAAAGAAATGGGGAAGTTTTCCATGAAAGCCACACAATCATTTTACAGCAATTTCACTAAGGTTTTTAATCAGAAGGTGTTCTAGTGCACCGAATAAGAGCTCAGTATACAGGGTGTGGACATACGAGTGAGGGAGTGGGGAGCAGTGTGCTGGAAACCCAATCACTTTGGACAAGGTTTTGGACAGGGTGGACACTTACACACACGGTCTAGACAGAATCAGTTTTTCTTTACAGGTTATTTTAGAAAGCAGACGGACTGATACCCCCTTAACCGAGAGGGGGGGGGGAAAACCCCAAAACAACTAACTGGTTGAACTGGACCAGATTCCAACACAACACCATGTATTGTAGACACTTATAAGGATCAGCTAAAACAAGAGTTTTAGGCTCCTTAAGAACGAGCTGTGATTGGTTGTGATCAGCTGTTCAAGGGCAATAAGCTGCTCTGCTGACTACAGGAGACTCCACCGTTAACAATAACAACCCAACCCATTTATATCAATTATCTGACATTTTATCCAAATGATCAGTTGAGACTTAAGGGGGCCCAACAGTGGTAGCTTGGTAGTGTTGGGATCGGACCCACGATCTTCAATCAGCAGTCCACTATCTCATCCACCAAGCTACCACATCCTAAAAAATGTTTAATTTAACATCACATTCGTTCATAAACCCCATCCGGACAGAATGAACCGGTTCTGTTGAACCAGGAAGCGATTCATCCTCCATGTCTTTAGCCAGAAGCTACAAACTAACGTTAGCACAGCTGTCATTCAGGACTTTAGCACCATAGTGACTCGAATTCAACGATTTCCGCTTGGAAACGACTTCAGACAGGAAAACGAGTCAAACATGTCGTCTTTTTAATCTGAACAGCGTTACCATGACACCGGTAAAGGCACCGGCTGCTGAAATGACCTTGAATTTCGGAAAGACACTCGGTACACTAGCATTAACATTAGCATTGCTATTAGTATTAGCAGTGATTAAGCTAGGACATAAATGGAGGCAATAGAAAATGTCAGATGTTTAGGAATAAACTCACCAGTGCAGAGGAGGACACGAATTTAGCGCAGGCGTACATTTTGTTTCTGCGTTGCGTCAATCAACACGAACTCGTATCTGTACAAAGACAACGGGTTTAAGGTCAATCAGAGCGCATGCTTTAATAAATACCAACTCGTTTAAATAATACAGAATAAAATTATCTTTGCGAATATAATCACCGGAGATTAAATACCAGCTGGACCGCTAAAAGTGTGAAAAATCGGTGCAGAGTGTTAAATTTCCGCTCAGCTCTCCTTCACTTACCCGGCTGCAGAGGTCGTACCGCTGAGGAGCCACCGCGCATGTGCGACACTCTATTTAACCAAAGACCCGGATGAGGGGCGTCAGGGCACGTCGATAAATCCCGCCTTCTAAATTACAATAGGTTGACGAGTGTAATTTCACGACTATTGGACCAATCACAGCATGGAAGACTTGGATTTATCACGTGACGCCATTTGTCACTGAAGGTCACTCTATTGAAACTTTATTAGTAGTATTAGTTGCAGCAATAAATGCACTAATTACAGTTTTTGCAGTCACTTGACATAAAAATAAAAATTGGGGGTATTTAAAAAAGAGTTTAAAAATGAATTATTTACTCGAATGCTAATACAAAATGCCAGTCATAATAATTAAACATTAAGAAATGTGTTGTGTGACCTTCCAGCACTAAAGCAGGTTTTGAGGTTTAATCATCATTGAAGATTTTAGTTCACTTTAAATATCAAACACACATACAAGTAAAATGCAGTCTATTAAAAGGTGAAGGTCAATAATTAGTGAGTCAAAAATGGGTTTTTTTCCCAGCCAAAATAAAACTACTAATTTGTATCTCAAAAGATCAGCCGTTGTCTGCATTTTATTTATTAATCACAGCATTATACACACACACACACACACACACACACACACACAGTAGGTCTGACTTATTTATGGAAAAGATGGGGACACTTTTTTAATTTTTCTAAGTGTTTTGATTCTATTAAATAATTACATTTGGGCAATTATACATACTGACCAAAGAATAATTAGAGAAAATAAAGAATGTATTCTTTTATGTAGTCTCATGTGAGAAATTATTGTTTAAAAATATAGTTACAATTATGGATATATATTAAAATGTAAATTAAATAATAGATAAATAAATTTAACCAACTGTGATCCTTAAATAAAATAATAATAATACTAAACCATGCACTAATGTGTGATTTAACAAAATTTCTTTTATAAAAAAATTTCTCAACACATGGCAGTCAGATAAAATTTGACTTTTTGTATTTGAATATACTCCAAATAACACAGAGAGAGTTTAAGAAAACAGGTTTTAGTAAAATGACTTTATTGTGTGCAAAGGCAGAGAGTCGGTCATGAGAAATAAACCACACAGAACACAAGCTGGAGTGGGTTTTAAACTAACACCCAACATGGACACCAGACACCAAAATCTAATCAAGTTTTATCTGCGAATCTTTGATATCAAGAGCTCTGAGGTGCTGAAGAGAAACGGCGATGAAAAAAACCTTCACTATGTGGGTCGCAGGTGTTACACCTCAATTATAAAGCAGAAGAAAATGAGAAAGTTTCAGAAGAATCTGGCGCTCCAATGAAGCGTAAATCAGGTAGAATGTAAACGGTTTAAATCGCATCAATCGTGGAAACCATCAGACATGAACAGCGTCTGAGTTCCAGCAATGCTCAGAATTTATACTTTCTCTTTTCTTTCTTCACATAAAGGCACCAGACATTATTTTATTTTTTATTAAATTACCTCAAAACACTTAAAACCATCAGGAACCCGAACAAACGAGAATTCCATATTATAAAAACCTGCTTGTCTAAAAACACTATCACACCTCCCCAACACACACACGTTTACAGAAGCCCCACTTCCTAGTTAGACACCCGATGCTTGGGAGTGCACGCTTTTTCCTCATCAGATAATACTGGAAACTGGCAAGAAAAAAAAATCCTAGTGCAAATTTACTCACAAAGAAATAAATAAAATTCTGCTAAAACTTGCAAAAAAACCACACACACATTCAGAAGACAGCATTTGGAGCTACAGCTAAACTTTGATCTAAGCGTCTCTGTCCTCACAGGGGACGGGGCCTTCATCGGGAAGGGGCAAGTCCTCGACGCCGTCGCTTGTGGGCGGGGCATCGTGTACATCAGGCTCCAGTTTGTCAGGAGAGGCAACGGGTTCTGCATCATCTACAACAAGATGGTTCACAACTTATTAAATTATTTCAAGCGGATTTCAATATTTCTTAAAAAACAAAACAAAAACAAAACAAAAAAAAAACCAGCATGCAGATTAAAGAGCAATCAACGGCACACGGCAGAGAAGGTAAAGGTTTGAGATTTCCGAAGGATCAGTACAACCTTTAGGATTTCACTAAAGCCGGGCGTACACACACTGTGCGATTTTTAATAGTCTTATGCGATTGTTTGTCACTGTACGAACACGATCGGCGTGTCACACCGTAGGATCTCAGCTGTCATAATCATCGATCAGTGACACGTTCTGAAACCCCTGCGTTCCGCTAGCTAGCGGATAACAAAAATAATTTGTAGCGTTAACTTTGCTCATGACATGCCGCAATGGGTCTCCGGTGATTTTAAAGTTGTCTCCTTGATTGCGTCATCAGGTCCGGCGCTCCAGACGACCAAATCGCAGGCAAAAATCGCACAGTGAAACAATAGTCATGAAAATTTCTCTACTCACCTCTGCTTCTGGACTATGATTACCCGGGACATTTAGTTATTTCAACCCCTCGAGCTGCCCCGACCACCCAAACAGGGGTTTACATTGGTTATCAAGCTCATTCGTTACCCTTTCCAGAACCAGGATTGGGGTAAAAAGAGAAACAGATAATGTGCATGCACTAAAGATTAATTACAGAAAAAGAACAATCTCAAACAGACACACACACACACACACACACACACAGATGCCGAATCGATAGGTTGTTTTCACAACGCATGCAAATTAAGTTGATTTGTTCGGTTTACTGGGCTTCTACAGTCAAATGTATGACGATGGATAAGTGTGTGTGTGTTAGAGGAGTGACTGTGCGCGCTATAGAACCTGTGTGATCTCGGCTGAAACTGTGAACTTTGCTCCACGGTGTTACACCTATTGGGGGACGAGGACGCAACATTACATTTTCTAAAGAAACACACAAACACACACAAGTCATCACTCACACATTCCAGGGTTGGGCAAAAACAAAGCAAAACAACAACAACAAAACGATTTGGGATGTAACACATGACCTGCTGTGGTTATGAATGTTTAGAAAGTGTGTGTGTGTGTGTGTGTGGTACCTTCGTGGGCGTCGCTGTCCTCTGGAGTGTTTGTCGCCGCTGAGGATTGTGGGTCGGGGGACTCGGAGCGAAGTCTGCGTTCGAAGCTGAATTCTGGGAGTCTGGGGGCTTGTGGGCGTGTCTTTCTCGCTGGGTTCATGAAGTAGCAGTAGGCACAACGAAATGCTAACACACCACACACAAACACACACACTTAAATTTACTGCATATGGCAGACACCCTTATTCAAAGTGACTTACATATATCTTTTTTTTTTATAAAACTGAGGAATTGGGCCATGCTCAGGGGCCCAACAGTGCTAACTAAGTGGTCCAACACCCTAACCACCGAGCTACCACTTAACTGTATAATATCTGACAGTGGAATTTTACCTAAATATTCAAACTCCTCCTTTAGGGCCATACCATTATGAGAGAAGCACTGCTGACAAATCAGAGCGTATCTATCTACAACACACACACACACACACACACACACACACACACACAAAGAATTTTCTATTAAGCAAAAGCAGTAATATGTTTGTACATTTTTTAAAATAGAAAAAATATATAACAAATTACATAAACATAAAAATAGACATGATTACATTTTTATTATCACGTCTTTATTCTTAAATTTAAATTTCTTAAATTTCTTTAACATTAAAGTTTAAGGATGGAATAAAACTCAGAAGCCCAAAAAATTATCTATTGTTTTTTTTCCCTCCATGTGTTTAGTTTAAAAGAACCCAAACAGGAAAGTGTAGCGGTAAACATCGCTAATGCCCCCTAATGAGGTAGAAGAATCCGACTCCAAGCACATTCCAGAGATAAACAACCGTTTAAGTGGTGGGCGGAGTTAAAAGTAGTCAGGCATGGAGTGTGTAACCATGTGGTGTGATGACACAGCACCTGTTTTGAGGTCCGTCTCCCACCAGGTACTCGATGACCCGGTCCACTGCAGTGCGTTCTCGGGGGAGGATGGGTCGTGCCATTGGTGGGCCTGGGGGGTGCATGCCTGAAAGATGACATTATCATCATGATCATGTATTTGATCAGAGAAAGAGAGACAGAAGTGATTGTGGAGGTGAAGCGCGTCTGACCCGTTCCCAGCCGAGGCGAGTACGGGCTCATATTCCTTCTCATTTGTGGTGGCGTCTCCATGCTGATGCTGGGCGCCGGACCCGGTCCTGAGGCGCCGTGGATGCTGTCTGGAGGACCACCGGGGGCTGTATGAAGGGGTGTGGCTCCATGTTGTGGAGGGCGGGGCATGGGTCCGGGCGTGGCCATGGCAACATGACGGTGCCGAACCTCTGGAGGAAAAACCCAGCCAGGTTTGCATACCGAAAACTACAAACGACACACTAATATAAACTGAGGAAGATTACCACACCCTGTCCCGGTTTGGGTGTCATCTGGGGACGAACTGGAGTCTGCTCTTCCTAAAAAAATAACAAACACAATAAATAAAACAAGGGCATGTTCAAAAAGGCGATTAACACGTTTGGTTTTCGACTGATGTACGGACACACACAGACGCACCGGTTTGCTCTTCGACTCCGGGTCGAATCTCTCCAGAATCAACTTGGCATTTTTGTAGGTCTCAGTTTCCATCACCTCCTCAAGCTGGAGAGACAAACATGGGTTATTGAAGCATCAACGTTTCTGCAGTTTGTGATGGAAATGGATTTCCTCGCTCTTTAAATGAGCCAATCACAGAACAGCAGCCATATCTACTTAGATAACTATACAGAGGCTTATGTGATTTCTCCTTAGTTCATAAATTAAAATCTTGTAACACATTCTTTAACATTCTCATCAACCTTTTTGTGTCTCAGAGTGAGACAGAAACTGAGACTAAATCCCGGTTCAGACTGTGGGATTTTCAATAGTCTTTTGCGAATGTTGTTTGTCAGACTGTATGAACATACACCCAAGTGTCCCACTGTAGGATCTCAGCTACCATGATGTACCTCGTCCATTGTTCAGTAACTCGTGTCTCTCGCTAAACGGTAGCTAACAAAAAACAATCAGCAGCGACGACACGTCATACGGACACTCCTTTAACCTCTATATCTCACTAAGTCTCTTCTCTTGCTCCTCTGTCCACCGAAATCGTTGTCACATTTTCACGTGGTTGTTTGAAGTTGTTATGCGTCATCGGGTCCTTTGCTCCTATTGGTTCTCCGTTTGACGGTTGTTATAGGATACGTCACACTGCAAGAAAGTCTTCCAACATTACCAGAATTTTACCGGAGGAAAAAAAAAAACTGATCGCACTGAGCGTTAATCGTCTGCGGGTGAACACGTCAAACAAGCGATTAAAGAGTGAAGGGTAGAACTACAAGAAACCAAGACGAAGACAGATGGAATCATAATCCGAGACAGTAATAACTGTGTAATTACTATCAGATTTCTAATATTTCTAACTTCCTCCATCTTTAAAGGTCATGCTCTCGCTGAATGTACATGAGAGCGCTTATCAAACAAAACTTACTATTTTTCGTTTGACTGCCTTCAAATCTTCTAGTCTTTCATCTGAAAGAGACAACAGTTTAGAATCTTTATCATCATCATCATCATCATTAAACGTCAAAATGCAAGAAGAGATGTAACGACTTACTGTTTCTTTCTGTACGTTTGGAAAACAGGAAGACGAGCACTTTGCGTGCGAACCACACTGTGTAGAGACAGAGGGAGAATGTCACACACACAGGCCACACACACATAATGCACACACGGGATAAAGAATTAGGATGGTGAGGCTCACAGTGCGGGAAAAGCGATGAGAGGCAGCGCTGTGAAGAACCGTCCGCTCCACTCGTCGGGCAGGTAGAGGAAGTAAACGCTGAAGCAGCTGAGCAGGTAGAGAGCGGCTGAGTAAAAGAGCAGACGGCCGACCCACAGCTTCTGCATGCGCTGGTTCTTCCCTCGGAACTCCTCCAGATCCTTAATGTCCTATTGGAAAATATGGAGCACATTAAACCTTCATAAAACCTCCACAGCCATATGACTTATTATAAATGTTCTACAGATTCTTTTTGTAGGTCTGTATTTGCGGTAAGGGACTGCAGCATAATTCCCCACTGAGGAACAACAAAGCATGTCTGTCTGTCTATCTATCTGTTTATCTATCTATCTATTTATATATATTCCATCTATCTATACATCCATCTCTGTATATCTGATTGTCCATCCATCTGCCCGTCTGTCTATCTATCTATACATTCATCTATCTATCCATCCATCCATCCGCCCCTTCTGCCTGTCTGTCTATCTATCCATCCATTTGCCCATCTATCTATCTATTCGTCCATCCATCCATCTGTCTATCTATCTATACATCCATCTATTTATACATCCATCTATCGCTGTCTGTCTGTATGTTTGTCTCTTCATCTATCCACACATCTGTCTGTTTTTCTATCGATCTATCTATACATCCATCCACCTGTCTGTCTATCTATACATCTGCCTGTCTGTCTATCTATCTATACATCTATTTATCTGTCTGCCTTTCTTTTTGTCTATCCATCTTTCTGTCTGTCTATCTATCCAGCCATCCATGTTATTGACATTTGATGGGTGTGGCATTTTGGGTCACACTCGAGGTTTCAGTGAAGAAAAAAACAATTAATCTTATTTCTCAGGTCTGTTAGTTTTAGTTTAGTGTAAAGCGACAGGCTACAAAGAGGCGGAATCAAATAAACGTCCCCGTTATTCAGCAGTTACAGATGATGATGCTGAAACTGTCAAGAGGACATTTTTAGATTTAGGTGACATTTTCATGACATCTGTAGGTAAAGTCCACACTGCGACGTCCTGAAAGTAAAACACACTCCGTAGTTCAGGAAAAGATTTTTACCTTATCCAAATCCTCCAGAAGTTCCACCGTGGAAGGTTTCGCCTGGAACAGAGTCGGAGGTTAAAACCAGAGTTTCGAGATCGAATAGGAACAACGGCAATCGACAGTAATAAGAAATATCTTACTAAGCAGCTGTTTTCAGAGATCCTGCTTTTAATTACAGGGGTTTTTTTCCCCAAAAAAGGATTTGACTCATTTCTGATTTATCCCAGTTTTAAACTGAAGCACATCCATTTTCTTTCCTGCACAGCTTTTATTTCAACAGAACGAACTCCGACTCCATTACTACATCCTTTATGACTGTTAATCTTTCAGTGGGTCGAAAGTGCAAACGGAGGAACCTGAAGTTGGTGGTCAGAGTTTCGATAAAGAAGTG
>VCAZ01000208.1:0-317500 GCA_005784505.1 Bagarius yarrelli | reverse complement strand
TGCTGCACTCTTCATTGCCCCTCCATTGTGTTAAAAATCGGAGCCGTTTCTAAGGTATCCGAGCTCTCGCTTGATTTACAGCCGCGGTAGTAAAACCCGTTTTTTCTCTTCCTTGTGTGTGTGTGTGTGTGTGTGTGAGAGAGAGAGAGATTTTTACGAGGCTCGCGCGCCCGTCATTGGCCCGCCGCGGTCCAGAGGCGAGGAGCTGGCGCCCAGTCCCGGCCCCTTCTCCGCGCCTTTCCCACGCGCTCCGATAACGCGGAGGACACTTTCATCTTCTTCTTCGTCCGTCCGGGGCTTCGACCTGCTCTCCTGCTGCAGCACTGACCTAAAATATTTTCCTAACATATTATGTGTTGATTAATTGAATAATTACTTTTATTTTCTGCATCAGGCGGTAAGTATCATCTCTCCATCATCTCATCTATCATCTCCATCATAGCCAATATTATCCAGACCTGAATTAAAGGCTCTTCAATATATATATATATTTTATTTTAATGAGATTTTTGTTGTGTTTAATATTTAAGTGTAAATTTAATAACAAAAATTAAACTGATTCCTACCACCAGTGTATCTTCACCAGCATCCAAGCCGAATGCGCATCCGGTCCATTTCTGTCTGTGTGTGAATTCAGTTATTCTACAAATCATTCATAGAAAAGAAATAATATCGTAATTATTATTAATCAAATAGATAAAAATACAAGACAGGAAACCGCAGAGAAAAACAGAGATTGGTCTCACAGTTTACTACTTTACTGCAATGCGGCGAGGACGAGAGAGACAGACAGACAGACAGACAAGCAGACAGACAGGCAGAGACAAAGACGGATGGAGACAAAGACCGAAAGACAGATTGTCTGTAGAGCCTAAAACCTACAAATACTTATTTATTTAGAAAAAGCAGGGATGATAATTATATATTTTACACTAAATGCTAATTTCTTTTATAAATGTTTTATTTCTTTTAAATTTCTTTTAGAACAATTTAAACATTAGAATTTATAGATAAATACAACAAAAAATACAGTATATGAGAAAAGAAAATGCCAATGCAATGCATCCACACACACACACTTTTTTGCGGATTTTCAGGTGGCAGATTGAACCCCTGTGTGTAAGACTGTGTTGTTGATTTATACCCTGTAGAACCGAATGTGTGTTGGTTCACAGATCACAGATTCGGTTTTAGGGGAATATATAAACGACGCAAAATCATCAGTGCCGAGATTCAGCCATCAGAAACACGCTTTTTTTTTTTTTTTTTTTTTTTTTTTACAACAATCTACAATTTACAAAGCTATTTTTTTTATTTTAGACTGAAAAGAAGAAAAGTACAAGCGTATTATTCATTGATACCTATAATAAATCCATTTTATAATATATAAATATTTTCTTATATTATTATTGTTAGCTGAACATAAATTTCTGTGCACTTAGAATTAAGTTTACGCACCTAACACTAATTTTCCTCACCAATAATTGACTTTATATATTAACGGATTTTACCCTTAGCTACAATTTCTAGTCAGTTTTATGAATCTGTAGCTATTTTATTTTTTTTACTGTATGGACTTCTATGTATGTGTGTGTTTTATGTGTTTTAATAATAATAATAAAAAAAGATTTATCAGTGATTTTTAAACAATAAAGATATAAATGCAGAAAGAAACCTTTGTAATAAATGCCTAATTTTTTTGTCTGTGAGTCTCATAAAAATACGAATTATTAAATAAACCTTAAATTATTATTGTACAAGAATTATAAGAATTGTGTCATAATGAATGTCATCGAATTACCAATAAAATTGACAATGAATTTTCCTGAGATATTAAGGACAAAAGTAATTATTCTCGGGGAAAAACTGGGTTCTGAAAAGACCCCGTAGGAGAAATCATTATTATTTATTTAAATCATTTATCGTAATCATTATTATTTTATTTAAAAAATAAAAATAGGGGAAAGGAAAAAACATTCATTTAATTCCATAGACAGACATGTCTATAAATAGACAGACAGGCAGACAGACAGATTTCGTTAATTTATTCCTTTCCACGTTCTATTAATAATTTTACCAGTCTCATTCAATGACTATTTAAAACACTCAAGACACTAATTTTTTCATCTCGAGTATATATATTTGTTCAATAGGGAGACAGACAGACAGACAGACAGGCAGACAGACAGCAATAATTAACGTTTTACCAAACGCCAAAGAGACCATTTTTAAGCACTATTATTATTTCACTGGTTTACTTTTAAACATTATTTTTCGCACATTGTTTTAAAGTTTAATGAAACATTTATAGTTACAGAAAAATGCTTAAAAAACAACGGAGAATTAAAAACCCGTATAGCGGGAAAATTCGGCGCCGGACCTTTACCATGACAACTATCGGAAGTGGAGGGGGCTGCTTCCTGATTGGACAGAAACCCGGAAGCGTTATACTGCAGCGCTGTGTGCTTCTCTGATTTGCCCTTGTGTAGACAAGCAGCGGGTTTTAACGCAATTATAACATTTGCGTTGCGGTTTAAAGCAGAGCAGTTTTTGCACCTCGACATGTCTCTTGCTGCGGAGGCTTTCGTCTCTCAAATAGCAGGTTTGTACATTTCAGGGGCTAAATAATTAGCCAGGGTGGCTAGCTAATAGTTGATAAGTCTGCTAATCTAAAACACACGCCAGTTCTTTTAAAGTGTGTTTCTTTGGACGTTAAAACACTTAATAAACCTTTTATCTATTTCTTTGTGTTTATGCTGGGTGACCTGTCATGTGTAGGTTAGCTTCGAGCTAACAGGTTTAGCCGTGTACCTCTTTGCCACCTTCCTGTAACGTTTACCTCCATGCGTGTCGGTGTCATGACAGCTGGACGTCCTTTGTCAAGACGTCATGACGTCACTTTGCGCGTTGCAGCCAGACACTTTTTTTAGTTAAAAGTAGCTAAAGTATGCTCGGAATGTTGAATAATGACGTCATAACCCGCTTTGCATTTGATTCGAATCGTACTGGTATTTTTTGCATAGTAAAAAAACGTGTTACATAAAAGAAAATGTCAATGACACTTATAATGCAAAGAAGGAAAAAACAGATGATGATATTTTAGTTATTATTAGATAAAAATCTGTTTTCGGTCACAGCACAGTAAAGTGGTGGTAGAGAGATAAGAGAAAAGAGACAAGACGTAAAAGCATCATCGCTTTAGATCTGAACAAACCCTAAATTTTTAACCCAAAGGATGCGTCCTGATAACTGATTTTGCATCCAGAATCTTATTTCTGCATATTTCTGCGCATTTTATGTGTGTGTTTTAATGTGTGTGTGTGGTGTGTCTTTTACAGCTGCAGAGCCGTGGCCGGAGAACGCCAGGCTCTATCAGCCGCTGCGTGGTAGGTCAAGTGTAAATTATAACAATCACTACAGCTTTAGACTAATAATATTTCTCAGTCGGAAATATATAATATATATTTTTTTTCAGAGGATCAGATCCTGCTGTCTGACTGTGCATCATCTTTAGCGGTTCAGGTAACAGAAAATATTTCAATCGGAAACACAGGCATCACTGTTGGACATTAACAGAGGGTCCCTGCTGTACACCGATAAACACCTGATTACAGACTGAAAGGTTTTCTGTATTTTCAGGCCTACCTCAGGATGTTGGGGCTGCCGGTGCGGGTGTGCTGCCGTGCCAATGCTGAGTACATGTCACCCTCAGGTGAAACTCACAAGCAAAAATGTTGTTCTGATATATAAAATTAGCTTTAATAAGCAATCGCGACCTGATGCGTAAACTTTAGCAGTTGTGTATGAAGAGCAAACTGAGGTCTGATCTAAGGACCATGGCTCTGTACCAAATCACATCGCACCATTTCAATATTGACACGTGACACAAAGTCACAGGAGCTCAAATTTGAAAAGAGAGAACATTTAAAATTTAACTAAAAGGAACAATGTTTTAGTTCAGCATGAAAGTATGTGATTTCGAGTGGATATTTTTTTCACCCTGTTTTAGGTAAAGTTCCTTTCATCCAGGTTGGTAATCAGGTGGTTTCCGAGCTGGGGCCGATCGTGCAGTTTACAAGAGCCAAGGTACCATCACATGTGCACTAAAAACAATAAATCAAATTAAATCAAATACTATCGTGACTTTAATTTTGCAAATATTTTCTAATTTATACAAACTTTAACATGCATGATGTTTCCGCAGGGTCACTCTCTGAGCGACGGACTGGACGATGTGCAGAGAGCAGAGATGAAGGCTTACATGGAACTCGTCAACAATATGCTGCTTACAGCGGAGGTATCGGAAAACACACACACACACACTAGTGTCATGAATGTGATCTCTTTTATGTAAACTTGATATCATTTTTTTTCTAGTTGTATATTCAGTGGTGTGATGAGAATACAGCTGCTGAGGTAAAGTTATGAACCCCTGCATGCTAAAATGTTTTTCTTTTGGTAATCTTTTAGTCTGGCAACTTGGATTTCTGCATGTGACCATTTTGTGTTTGTGTAGATCACAAGGCCGCGTTACAGCAGTCCATATTCCTGGCCTCTGAATCACATCCTGGCCTATCAGAAGCAGTGGGAGGTGCGCAGGAAGATGAGCGCTATCGGCTGGGCGGGAAAGAGTCTTGAACAGGTGGTTATGGAGTGAATGGGACTTGTTATTGCTGTGCTGTAGTTCCTGAACTGATTTGTCTACCTGTGTGTGTGTGTGTGTGTTTCCGTTCTTTGCTCTAAGGTGTATGAAGATGTTAGTCAGTGTTGTCAGGCTCTCTCACAGCGACTCGGAACCCAGCCTTTCTTCTTCAATAAACAGTATGCACCACACACACACACACACACACACACACACACACACACAGAAACAAAGAGGTGATAACAACACCGCCTAACACATCAGCATCTTAACAATTAAGGACATAAAGTTTATAGCAGGTTTTCTACACGTTGGGTGTCAAAGCGGTCACCGTGGCAACAGACAACAATGCGAGTAGGTGTAAAGTTTACAGCCGGTCATAGCAGAAATTTTGTTTACGACCAGGTCTTAAAACGACACCCGAGAGGTCACAGTTTAACTAACAATCAGGCTCGAGCTGAACGCACACTCTGTAATAAATACCTTTAGATTATTAGAATCATTTTTAGTTTGTTATGATTACGTTTTATATTAAAAACGACTCACAGGTAAAGATAAAATGGTAAAACGTTGTGCCTGAAACATATTTACAACATTTTGGTAAACAAAAAAAATATATAATGGCGATGTCCAGAGTATTATTTTACAGCAGTGTTTATGGATTTATTCTGGACGAATGTCCCTACAAGTGAAGTTGAGATTTCTTACTGCACCCCTTTCCAGACCCACCCCAACCCCCATCCCACACAAACTGGACGCTTCCTGTCCTAAAGGTCATAATTTAATCAGACCCGCATTTGTTATGAGTGACAGTTATTGCATTAATAGAGAAAAGAATAAACATTATTCTTCAACAACAAAGAAATGAACAATTTGTGGCAGTTTAGCATAAAATATTGAACAAATATCATAAATGTCATCGGTTTGTAAGTAAATGAGTGAGAGGGCTGTAGTGTGTATGAAAAATACTTACCTGGGTGGAAATTTTTCATAAAACCGCTCACCACACCTGTTTCTTTAGTATTAGCATTCAACACCCCCTCTTTCCCCTCCCCCTTAAGTACCACCAGATTTATACTGCCCCCTACTGTTGTTTAATATTTCACAGTATTCTTAGTGTAATGAATGCAGTTGTGGATTTCGGTCAGATGCAGCACGTTTTGGGGTTAAAGATCTTTCATTACAAGGTGTTTATTTGAATAATTTTTCTACGACTGACCGCTGGGTAGTATGAAGAATGTTCTGGAAGTTTGCACCAACAAAATAGTTGACATTTTTCGCTGCAAAACTAGATCTTATTCTTAAAAACGTGAACAGCATCGTTTATTGGTTTGTCCAATCTCATGTGTTATTTGAATCCCTTCGAAGGCCGACTGAACTGGACGCGCTGGTGTTTGGTCACCTCTTCACAATCCTCACCACGCGCCTCACCACCGACGAGCTCAGCGAAAAGATCAAGTCCTACAGCAACCTGCTTTCCTTCTGCCGAAGAATTGAACAGACTTATTTTGAGTCGCAGGACAGAGACAACCAATCGGGGGTCTCGGATTTCTCTAAAGGTCCCTTCCTTATGTGAGGGGTTCTGAATCGCCTCCTATCGTTTTATTTATGTAAGAATGTGAACATGACTGATTCTAAGATTGCGTGTCCTTATAAATCGCTTGATTATCTCACACGCAGTGTAGTGAAAGAAGAGGGGGAGATGACATCGTTCAGTGTTTAAAATATACTCCCAATATTCTAATATACTCCCAATATCCTATATGTTCTTCTTACAAACCAAATACGAAACTCCTCTGGGTTTGACTCTGATCTTGTGTATATTTAAACCGTGTGTTTGAAAGAAAACTAATTCGTTCTTTAAAAAAGATGTACATATATATGTATACACCTTGAATTAAAGCTGACATCCTGCATGTGAAATCCTCGTCCTTATTTCATTTCAAATCTAAAGCACTGAAGTTATGTTAATTACAGAATACTTCTTTTTTTAATTCAAGTATGCATTTTTTTTAAAGTTTAATTGATGTTTTCTGAATATTTCCAACACCAATAAAATTAAAATTTTGAAAAATAGAAAATTTCTGGCAGTTGTATTGAACATCCAGTAGATGGCAGTATTGCTTTAGAGTGACTGAACACGTATGAAACATGACAAATAGCAAATTCTGGTAAAATCTTCAACTGTATGCAAGTTTACATAATGGTAACCATATTTAGGGCATATGGTTACTCCATACTCACTCCTCGTTAGTATAGTGGACAGTATCTCCGCCTGTCACGCGGAAGACCGGGGTTCGATTCCCCGACGGGGAGAATTACCTTTTTCTCCATTTTCTTTAAACACAACACCAAGCCACACAACTAAGCTATACATACATCTCTATGTGAAAATTCTTGTTGGTGCATGAAGAAGAAAATGTTACCGTGTGGTCCAGTACCAACACTTCAGTACCAGTCCTTCTGGATGCAGTACCAGAGCGCTGGTGTGAGGGCTTTAGAAATAGCTGGAATGCAGTTTCTACAGCAAACATATGATGTTTACATCGTATCATAGATGATTATAAGCTCATTTAACTCAACTAAAAACCCCAGACAGTCTTGTGTGCTTTGTGCAGATAAAAAAAATACTTACTAGAGATTCAGACACTCTTCTGGAATCAAGTAGCAGAATCTGCAGAAATAATTGCAAAATAAATAAATAAATAAAGATTTGGAAAAGAATGGAAATTCAGTGACTAGGCAAAAGGATTTTAGAATAAAGATTTAAAAAATAGGTAGAACCTGTCGTGCTCCTGTTTAATTGCTTACATTTATGAACATCATCAATTGCAATTATACAAGTTCACATTTTCAATTAATGCTGGATCAAAAATAGACAGTGAACATTTCATAGTCCACCAGTCGTACCGGTTGTGCCGAATCACATACACACAGGGGCACTGCTACTAACTTTGGCCCCTATAAAATCATTTCTTTTATATTAATGCTAGTACTGAGAATACTAATAAAACATATTTCTGGGGGCCTCTAAAGTGTGTGGGGGGCTTTAGAATCGCCCGAAACCCTCCCCCAAGCTAACAGCAAATGCTGAATTTTAGGTAAAGAAAGTTTCTGGTGCAAAATAAGACTAAACAGCGCCAAAAAACGTTAGTGGCCAGAAAATATTTTACATCTCTAGTGGTTTCACTATAAAGATGATGGTAATACTGTTAGTCCAGTAAAGACAGTAGTTGCAGTTGCATTAAAGATCCAGTAGAAGGCAGCACTGCTGCATCTTAAAATAAATCACGTGGTAAAAACATGGCGGCGTAGTACGTAACAAACAAAGCACTGCCGACTACTCAAATTAAAAAAAAAAAAATCAATTGTTTACAATTCCATTTAATTAAAACAGTTTATATAATTATTTTTAAAAAAAAAAGAAATCAGCATTGCTGCGGTACGGCCGAAATTATGTGTCGTTAACCGAGTCGGCTCACTAAACAGAATCTTTTAAATGAACTTTGAGAGTCGACTCCCTGTTCTGTCTTTAACTTTAAACTTTCAATTTAATTTTACTCTATGTACAAGTTCTTCTGTTTAGGATTAGGGTTTAGAGTTGAATCTTATTCTTAAAATGAGTCAGAAATCTGATTCGCTAAAAAGCAACGAATCCTGGGTAAAAAATAAAGCACTTTAATACAAACATGAATGGTAGTAAACATATATCCAAAAACATACATTAAGTTGACCGTAAATTAATCTTTTTTGAATGATTCGTCAGAAAAGGTGTCAATGAGAGTATATATAAAGGGTGGTGAATGGGGCATCATAATATGAGGAAGTCCCAGAAGTCCAGACCCGACCCATGTTAAAAACAGGGTTAGGTTCGGCAGTGTGGCATTGTGGCTCAAATGACAAAAACTGTATAAAATCAGGTTTTTTTATAAAAAATACTTGCTGAAACCTGCACACTCACTCCTCGTTAGTATAGTGGACAGTATCTCCGCCTGTCACGCGGAAGACCGGGGTTCGATTCCCCGACGGGGAGATTTAACACCTTTTCCCCTTCTTTCTGTAAAAAAAAAATACTCAAGCCACATGACGTACATGTAAAACAGAAGCATTATCCTTATTTTACAGCTGGTCCTCAGTTGCTTAACTAAAAAAACACTACGTAGTATTGGGTGGCGCATGCTGGGATCTTTTCAGAAGTTCTGAGCTACGACAGTGTATTTATGATTCACAGCCTTAAGAACACACATCTTACCTTGCTGCTTGCTTTAACAGACCGCTGATTGCGTTCCTCGAGGGGCATTCCAGAAATTCTGGTATAGTCCAAACACCGGTCTTCACTTGGTCACTGTTCTAATACAGCTTTACTCAGTGAGGAAAACAGAAGTAGCGTCAATGTGGTTTCTAGAGAAAACAGATTACAGAGTGAAACACAAGTAATTAAAAGAAGAAAGTGTTAGCATTAGAGCTTTCTATATATGTTTACTTGTCAGTCATACTCCTGTACAATTGCTTGATCATTAGAAAAGGTGTTCAGGAGAGTATAAAGAGTGTGAATGGGGCATTATAATATGAGGAAGTCCAGAATTCATACACAACACCAGACTGACCCAGTGTAAAAACAAAAGTGTTCAGCATTGTGGCTCAAATCTGTATAAAATCAGTTGTAAAAAATGCTTGCTATTTTCATTTGGTCACATTGAAACATATGCATTCACTCCTCGTTAGTATAGTGGACAGTATCTCCGCCTGTCACGCGGAAGACCGGGGTTCGATTCCCCGACGGGGAGATTCAACACCTTTTTCACTCCCTTCTTTCTGTGATAACACTAAAAATCACATGACGTATTTTAGAACAGAAGTATAGTCCAAACACCGGTCTTTACTTGGTCACTGTTCTAATACAGCTCATTGAGCCGGATCTTTTAAATGAACTTTAAGAGTTGACTCTCCATTTTCCAGTCTGTCTTTGACTTAATGTGGTCCTAGAATTTTCTGTATAAACATCAGGGTTACAAGTTGAGCATACAACATTCAATTTAATTTAACTATATAATAAACCAGTTCTAATATTTAGGTGCTAAAAGTGTTGACTCTTATTCTCAAGATGAGTCAAATATCTGACTCACTAAAAGCCATGAATCCTGGGTAAAAATAAAACATTGAGAGAAAGACGAGATAAAAATGAAGCACTCTGAGACAATCAATTATATGTAAGTGTGCATATATCCAAAATATTCATGTGAATTATTTTTGCTGAATGATTCATTAGAAAAGGTGTTCAGGAGAGTATAAAGGGTGTGAATGGGGCATTCAAATATCAGGAAGTCCAGAATTCATAGCCAAGTCCAGACTGACCCAGTGTGAAAACGACAGTGTTCAGCATTATGGCCCAAAATTACAACTATGGTTTTACTCTGGTTAAAATAATAATACTGGCTGTTCATTTGTTCACCTTGATCTCTGTGCACTCACTCCTCGTTAGTATAGTGGACAGTATCTCCGCCTGTCACGCGGAAGACCGGGGTTCGATTCCCCGACGGGGAGGAATTACCATTTTTATACCCCTTTCTGCGACCACACACTAAATCTGCATGTGTAATTATTTACATTTCTAATTCTGGAACCAGTCTTTAGGTGCTTGGCAAAAAACGTATCATGGTGCTTACCTAAAAGACTGTTGATGAGGTTCTTCATTGGAAAGTCTTCACAGGTCCTGAAGGTAGAGGTGGTGTAAATGTGGTTTCTTTTCTTTACAGGAATTCCTAAAATATATTAAATGAACCAAAAAAAGAAGAACAACAATTGTTACCCCCCGCTGTATATAGAGGTCATACTAACAAAGTGTTTTTTCTTCAGTAAATATACGTTGCTTTTATTTAGATTTACAATTTATACAGATGCAATGTAGTTTAGTCAAAGCAAAGAGTGTTCGGGAAAACAGAAATGATAAATGATTTTATTTTAACCTTCATAGTTAACAAAAACGTTGAAACACTCACATACTGTATAAAATAATGATCTTTATAAATGTTAATTAAGTATATTTAACGTTTTATAGTCATAAAACAAACTCGTAATAGCAGCTGTTTAGGAAGTGGGTGCTGTTACACTACATAAACAATGTACAGGTCATATAATGAAATAAAAACAATTACTACTAGTATTATTATTATTTAACATTACTTATAGTAGCAGTAAGTTTAGCTCAAACTTGTTCCCATTTTTGAGGCTGTGACCCATAGGGGGCGTTACAATAAGGTGAATATAGAGAGGTGTGAAGTCAGCAGATTGTCCAAAATTTTGAGCCGAAAATATAAACCGCACCACACCGCCTGACAGTGTTCCGCACGCAGGTTTGGTGGTCTCTTTAGCCGCCGTCAGTGTGCGGTCCCCCCTTAATATTCCGCTCTGAAAACTTTACTTGTGTACGGCACGTGTTCACAGAGACAGGAAATAATGCTACTGTGCTAGAACTTGTCAGTACTTGTAAAAAGGCTGTAAATAATGTCCCAGGGTAAAAATAAAAAATTAAAAAATCTAAAGTTTTCCCAAGTTGTCCCACACTGAATTTGCGTTAATTACAGTGAATAAATAACAATATTTCAAGGAAATCCTGAAACTCTCTTCAGTCTGTGTGTGTGTTCTAGGGGGGGGGGGGGGGGGGGGGGGGGGGGGGGGGGGGGGGGGGGGGTTGCGGTCGGGTGCGGTATGGGGGCTGCTATTGTTGCTAGAATTTTTACAATTCAACATAACACGTTTATTTTAAATTTAAAAAAAAAAATAAAGCATTCTGTGACAAAGAAATATGTGTTAGTAAACATCCAAAATATGCATTCATTCTGGTCAAATCTATGCAAAATTAAAATGAGTGAGGTTTATTTGGTCACCTTGGAACAACCACACTCACTCCTCGTTAGTATAGTGGACAGTATCTCCGCCTGTCACGCGGAAGACCGGGGTTCGATTCCCCGACGGGGAGGAATTACCATTTTTATGTCTTTCTGTGACCACACACTAAATCTGCATCTTGTATACGTGTAGTGTGATTATTTACATACCTAAAACTAGATAACACTGGCAAAACACATTGTATTGTGATGCTTTACCTTAAACATTGTTAATGTGGAGTCTTAACCTACAGGCAGTGGTGCAGGTGGTGTAAATGTGGTTTCTACAGATAACAAATAAGACAGAGTAATGCAAGTGATTAAAGGTGAAGAATAACAAAAAAAGATGTCTGTGTTTTGTGTATTACTCCTAGTGAACAATAGGATGCCTTAAGTCAACAATACATAATACAGAGGCACCGCTATAGAGAGGAGGGGTTGGAAGATTCTAAATGCCCACCGACATAGGGGGCCCCGGGGATCGGTATTATTAGTGGTAACAGTGCAGAATGAGTGTGGTGGAATCTCAGATTCTTTCATAGAGCCTAAAATTGCCTGCCTAAATACATCAGTCATTTTTAACGGCTTTTAATAACACCTGTACAGAGTCTCACCTGGATCAATAAGCCAGCCGCTGAGGCCGCTGAGGATGTCGTAAAAGATCGTAAAAAACGTGGACATTTGTAGAGATTTTACAGCAGATGAAAGTGGCTCTTTAGATGTTATACAGAAATCCCTAAAATATGTCAAATAAACAGAAAAACACAACAACAATTGATTAATTTTATTTATATTGAATATATTTTTTTAAATCTTTTTCTCGAATTATAATTTGTTCTGCTGTAACGCACTTTAGTAATTGCAATATTGTGCTGCCCGGGAAAAAAAAAAAAACAGAATTAGTGACTTTATTTATGCTAATTTTATTCTTATTTTCCACAATATTTAAATATAATTCAAAATAAAATAGAAAAAAAAAAAGGGGGGAAAAAAAATCACAAAAAAAAGGACCCTATATTTACTATAATATTGCAAATGATTAAGAAACGGTTACTCTTTCACTTGAAAGACAACCTACATGTCATTTAATAAAATAAAAACAATTATTTTATAATTTTATTGATATTTAACAGTATTTACCTTTGCAGTAAGTTTAGCACTTCGTCGTGACAAAAGTTTAGTGCGTTTGAGCCTGAACAGCGCTGCACAGCCGTAGTGGTCAAAAATATATTACATCCGTGGTGCTTTAGCGCTGGTTAACTATACTTATTTTTTTTTACTTTTTAATATATTGTATTTAATATAACCTTACCTATATAATTCAGTTTAATTTTATAAATAAAATTGCACTCTATACATACTATTATATCACAGAATTATATAAACCAGAATCATATAAATGCAAAAATAATCTTATTTCTAATGCCTGTAAAACTGAAACCATCAAATTTCATTGTCTAAAAAATAAATAAATTATAAAATTAAAACTTTTAAGTGTTAATATTATTGCCATGATTTACTTTGATGTATAAAGTTTATAATCCAACACAGAAACCTTTTTACTCTATAAATAATATAGACATTTATACACGTTTGTGACGTGTGTGTAATATAAATGATTTAAATGGCACAAATCAATACAGCAAGCTAAATTAACTACTTATAAATAACGTTAATTCTTTGGAACTAAAACAAGGTGTACCAAATAAAAAATATCAGCACTAAAGAATAATTAATATAAAATTGTATAATATTTCTGACCACAAACAACTTCTAACTCTGATCAATTCTAGATTATTACACATCAACCCAGAACAGTGAACATCTATAATCTGTAAATACTTTTTGTGCAGAAAAAAACCCCCAAACACGTTTCTCTTTTTCACTTGACTGTGCAGCTCTGTGTACACAGTCGGCGCGCGTTCACGCTGGAACCATGCGCGCTCCCGTTTGGCAGCTCCACGTCGACATTCCTTCAAGTAAAACGCACAGAACCGGTGGACACGGGGACAAGCAGGTCTGTAGCCGGTGTGTGCATTAAAACGAGAGCAGGACACTTCATAAGGACAAAAAGAACATCTCGGAAATCATTTTTATAGATCTGTGAAGTTTGAGGGGGTTTTTTTGGGAGGAGGAGGAGGAGGAGATGCAACAGGTTTAAAGGTCTCCTGTGAGAGCAGACAGGTTGGTGGATTTACTTTTATTTTTGTATATAGTGGAAAAGTATAAAATAGTGTTAAAGTTACAAAAAACAAAAGTCATAAAAAAAAGTTAAGCTCTTTTATTAGATTTCTTTATTTATCTATAAAGTCTAACAGAGGCAATTAAAAGCCTAAAGATCATCTGTGTACCTGAAAGTGGTTCATATTTTACACTCTGGGATCCTAAAATCGTAAAGTTTGTAATCGTATGTATCTGATATTTTGACTATATTTTTTTTTATAGTTGACCCAGTGAAAAATGTCAACACACCGACTTATTACAACATAATACTTATTAATAGTTAATAGTTTTGTGAACATACATATAATGAAACTGTTTGAAGATCTATCTCATTTCACTTCACTTGGCAAATGCCATCTGTGTGTTTTCCCAGGATCCATGAGACCACATGTGTGTGTGTGTGTGACCCAGACCTTCTCTAAACTGCCCTGCCTTTCAATACAATAATTCAAATATTAATACAAATTTACAACATATAATAATTTTTTTCATTTAACATTAAACATTGCCAAGAAGAGCCACTGATACAGACAGGGTCCATCAGTGGATTTCTGGTTTTCTAACACACCACCACTACTTTACGCTTTTCACTCTTCAATGTGAGACACACACGATCCCATGCTCCTCAGGCAAAGTTCTGTGATCCACTCGGGCCGTGTGAGCGTGTGGTCAGTGCATTACAGAGCTTGCTTTGAGAGCTATCAGCATCTGGCAGGCCAAATTTATTAACTGTATGTTAATATTTTAACCCTTTTCCTTTAGTGTTTTTCCTTCTTTCTCTTCTTATTAGTAATCATTCTCTACGGGTTCTTCTATCCTCATATGTATTGTGATTGTTTTAACTTTGTCCTTAATTTCAAACCCCAAATAAAAAGTACAATCACTGCATTAACTCCATCCGAAATCTCAGAACTAGCAGAAAGTCGTGAGTGTGGCCTGGTCAGCTGCGCTCAGTGCTTTTATAATCAGAAAGCTGAGTGGATTTGGCAATCTGACGTGGAATTTACTCTCAAATTCTGAGCTCGTTTCATTTAAACTGATAAGGACGCCTGTAAAAAAAGGTTTCAGCTTTGTCGCAGAAGTGTGTGCACCCAGGACGACAAATATTTGTTTAAATTGAAAGGTTTTTAACACCAAATTAAAATGTGTGAATGATCTGAAAACATATTTACATCAACGATCGTGTGCCTTAAGCACGCTTTTTAGAAACAAGTCGCCTTTTATATTTAAGATATGGAAAAAAGTGTGCACCTAAACATAAACCTAAACGCACAAGAGCTTATAAAATATTTGGATTATTCAACTAGTCACATGTTTAACAGGAAGTTACATCATCTAAACGATGTGAACGGCACAGGAAGAAGAGAGGTCCATTGCGTCATTTGCGTTTCTTTACCCTTTAATTACAACCCTGTTACATAAAATATGAAGTGAATTATCTGTTCAATGCTTTGAACACTCTGATGAATTTGTATTATAAATTTTTTATGCTAAAACAGGCTGTGGTGTAAATATCATTAATCTTGTACAGATATCCAGTCAAGTCAAAGCTGTAATGATAATCACATTCTTTCTCTTTCTCTCTCTCTTATGATTTACTACCATGAAACAGTTGGGCAATTAAAATCAGGCTAATTTATCCTGGTTTTTGGATAATAGCCTCCAGTAAGGATCACGCAATGAAAGCGTAACGTGGAAGCCTTACTGATAAAAACCTTCTGTAAAGAAATGGCCAAAAAAAATAAAAACAAGACAGACATCAGCACGTTACACAAGGTTCACAGACCTGTGGGATCACTTTTATTGTAGAATTTCTCCAGAGACATGCATGCAACAAAAAAAAGAAGAGATTGTTCACTTTCTTTAACAGGTTTTAATTTCATCTGGTACATAACCGCTAAACACATCAACATTTGCAGCCATGGTGTAACTCAATCCATGTACAAACATTACAGAGTAAGTAATCAGCCGACAGATCTGTGAAAAGCAGAACGGACCAGGGAGCATCCACACCGCTGAAACAATGATGCATCAGCAGTGCGCCATGGCTCTAATGTTCAGAATTCAGCAGTCCAGGATGTTTAGTGATGTGATACAATATTCGAGTGGGATTGGTTAAAAGACAAACAGTACAGATGTTTATTTTAAATATCTACACGCTCTCTGTGGATAAAACAGCGTTACGATGTGGCAGACTTCAGATATGCGATAAGGTCTGCACGCTCGCCCTTCTTCTTGATGCCGGCGAAGATCATTTTTGTGCCCGGAATGTATTTCTTGGGGTTTTCCAAGTACTCCATCAGAGTGTCCTCACTCCAAATAATGCCTAAAAGAAAGAAAACACAGATTTTAGACATGATTGTAAAACATAACCTCAAGGGCAATGAAGTCATACGAAAAATCAGTGTGTAAGAACTCCCACAGGAAATTACCTTTGCTCTTGTTGGCATCTGTGTAGGAGAAGCCCTCCGCCTGACCCGTCTTACGCCCAAACAGACCCCAGAGATTGGGTCCGACCTTGTGCTTGCCGCCGTTCTCGACTGTGTGGCACTGGGCGCACTTCTGGACGAAGACCTTTTTTCCTTTTTCAACGTCACCCATAGTGGACTAAAATGACAAACAATATATATATATATATAGCAAACATTTACATTTCTTGCATTTGGCAGACACTTTTATCCAGGGCAACTTATACGTATCTATCTAAGCAGGTCAGGGTTAGGGACCGTGCTCAACGGCCCAGCAGTGGCTACTTGGTGGTAGTGGGAATTGAACCCATGACCCACCAGTCAACATTTTAACATATTTAACCACAGCAAATATGAGGTCCTATAAGGATGTTGATTAATTGTATTCTGCTAATTAAGACAACTTCAGGTCACTCAAGGTGAACGTACAAATCCTGCTGTTCTCTCTTATTTTATTATACCTAAAATGATCTTATATACATTTACTCATGTTAAAAATAAAACCAACACCTAAGTAACGCGGTGACGCAATAAGACACTACGATGAGGTAGAAACTTTGTTAAAAATATTACAAATCTCGCACAGCTTCTAAATTGCATCCGGGCATAATAAATTAAACTGATTGGGACGAGTTATGAATGTCTAAGATCAGATTAAAGACTGGAGTTAGCAACAAGGCTAATTAGTTAGCAAGACACAAGGTCGGGCGTGATCACCCTTTTCGACATTGCTCATAACTTCCAAGCGGGAATATATAAGGATTTAATTAAGGAAACGCATTTAATTGACGTCACTTCCGCTTTTGTAACGCCAATGCTTTAAATGTGTCCGTTTGAAAGAAAAAAAAATGCAGGTTATCTAATCGGGTTAGCCGCATCTCTCCAGATCCAAAACACAACATTCTATAGTATCAAACCTAATAAATTAAACTAAGAATGAATCTTACAAAAAAATGCGCCATAATCAATAAAAATCTACGTTAGCTTGTCTAACCGAATAGCCGGCAAAAACACCGGCTCGCGCTCTGATTAGCTAGCAAGCTAATCGATAAAAACGGGAGAACACTGCTAATTGTCATTACAGCGATAGAATATTCGACGGCGTGTAAACGTACAGAAAATTAGTTAAATAACTCCGGTCCTATTCAAGATATAAAAACTTAATTTACCTTTAAAAATAGTACAAAATGCTTCCTCGTTGCGGTTCTTTTACCCTCTGACAACGAGCGCTGTACTGCACGAGCGCAGAGGAAGGTCACTGGATATTAGAGGCTCGTGAAATTGACGTCATCACGTACCGCCAGATGACTGCGTCCCCTTACGTAACCTACGCATACTATCGCACTAAAGAGGACGTATAGCCCACGGTTAAATGACGTAACGCTCTTCCATACTGTTTAATAAAGTAGGGTGCGAGTGCGCCGCGTCGGTTTATCCTTCTATGGAAATGAAAGATTGAATGACACCTGGTCTGGACGAGAAGTGCAATTTTATCTGTGATGCGGCTTTTATATAAATCGAACAGAAATGCTAAAAATCTCTGCTAAACATTGTTTATTGTCGATTTACACCACCACGTGACCACTGCTGGGCCCCTGAGGAAGGTCCTTAACCCTCTAATGCTCAGTTGTATAAATACAAGTAAATTGCTCTGAATTAGGGCGTCTGCCAAATACTATAAATGTAAATGTATTTGTCTGACATGCAGTTAGCTAATAAAAGCATTGTGAGTTGAGAGATTACTGCTGAACAAACATCAGCTGTTATTTAATTACACAGCATAACGTTATAACAAGGTAATAACACAGGAAATACAGTAGCGTGTCCTCTAGCGTCCATTTAAAGCTGCTCTTTAAATCGTCCTCGGATTCTCCTGTCCTTTCTCAACACCCTTGCGTATGTGGCTGTAACATGATCACAAGTCGTGTGTAAAAAGGAAGTACTGCAATGTCACCTGGGATACGTAGTCTAACAGGCAGAGATGACCGACCTCTATTTGCAGTACCCTTCTTCTGTCCTTGTAAAGCTACCATACAGTATTTAATGTGTATATTCAGCAGTAAAAGTCTTAAAGTGCCACTTTAGGCAAACAAAATATTTACTAGTTTTCTTGATAATGCTGTAAAACGCTGTATATCCTCCATACAGTACAATGTGTCAAAGGTAAATATTTATCAACGTGAATACTAGTGAATTAGTGTCAATTTATAGTCAATTTGTAGTATTTTTCCTACATTACAATCGCTATCCTTAAACACCAACATTTCTACACAGATTGTTTATTTAATTACTAAAGTGATGTCATGTGTGTATTTGCCGTAATAGAGGTCTTAGTAAATATTTCCAGCCAAATTATTGAAATCAGAAATTCATTCATAAACAGAATATAAACGTGGTGTGTGTGTGTGTGTGTAAAACAGCTAAGAACCTACAGGTAACTTCCCTGTGAAGAAGAAATGCAACAAACTGTGAATGTAAGAGATTAAATGTAAGGAGAGTGAAGGTGTGTGTGTGTGTGTGTGTGTGTGTAGGTTGGTGTGTTTTCTGTTCCCTTGCTAACTTCTTTCGTCAGGGGAAAAACCAGTGCACAGAATGATTCTTTATGACTGTAAAATCACCTTGATGTATTTCAGAATTACAAATCAAGGAAATTTTATTATATCTGATAGATTAAATATTAGAGACATTATTATTATTAGTTTTGAACAAAATACTATTTTTGTTAAATTAAAAATCTACAGGGAAAATCTATAAAATACTATTATCTTTAAAACAATAAATACAATTATACAATTATATATTGTTGCTATTAAATTTTGACCAGAATACAGAAAAAAAAGAGAGAAAAGAGAGCGAGAGAGAGAGAGAGAGAGAGTGAGGAGAGAGAGGAGAGAGGAGAGAGAGAGCGGGGAGGAGAGGGAGAGAGAAAAAAGAGGATGAAAGAGAAAGAGAGGTGGTTGTGAGAGAAGAGAGAGAGGGTGAGAGAGAGTGAGAAGAAAGAGAAAAAGGGAAGAGGTTGTGAGAGAGAGAGAGAGGTGAGTGAGAGAGAGGTGAGGTGAGGAAGAAAAGAGAGAAGGAAAGAGAGAGTGGAGGAGAGAGAGAGAGAGAGAGAGAGAGAGAGAGAGAGAGAGAGAAAGACTGAAAGAGGAAGAGAGAGAGGGGGGAAAAAAAAAGAGGATGAGAGAGAAAGGAAGAGAAAAAGAAGGTGAGAGAGGAATAGAGAGAGAGAGAGAGAGAGAGAGATAGAGATAGAGAGAGAAAGAAATAGTGTCCTATGTCTCTGCTTATGTCACATTCCTGTCACATGACCACCTGCATATCTTGGAACAGAAACGACTTGTGTCACCTTTCCAGGTCATATTCCCAAGATCCCTTTTTAGAATTAGAACTTAAGAAACTGAAAATTAGGATTGACCTTGAGCTGAAGGTTCAGGACACCGGTCTGATTTATGATTTTAATTTTGTATGATTAGATTTTTTTAATTAAACTGCCCCTGTGCACTGATCTGCACTCTGTTAAGCTTTCTTTTACATCTGGTATGTTACAGCAGACAGTAGACGGAGACACCTGGTGTCTGTGCACACAAATTTATTTATAAAACCTCTTCCTTATTGCACAACTGAAAGTCTACCCCCCCCTAGTGGCTAAAAGAAGTAAAACAGTTAGATTGTTAAAAAGCATGTTCTTATAGTATGATGAAAATGTGACTTACGTCATCAGCCATTTTGATATTGACACGTGGTAGATCATCTGGGAACCTTTCGCGTACTGTTATTCTCATAGTAAGGATTCGGACACTATTACTTATACTCGTCTCTTATACTACTATATAGTACGGAAGTATGTGATTTCGGACTGGGTCAACGACTAGATGGGAAAATGTGCATCCAAATGCATGATTGAAGCGAAAATCAGATTGGAATTGAATGCATTATGTTTGCAGCACATCTTCCCAGGTGTACTGGAGCAATTATCCTGATTTATGTTAAAAAATTCAAAAAAATAAAAACTATACAAATTTAAACAAATACAAGTTCATCAGAAAAGATTGTACAATGGTGCAAACAAGGGTTAAGAATGGTCCGAATTCCGTCTGGAATGGTAAGGAAACTGGAAATCACTCTGAAAAAATTATTTTCATAGGTCAGATTTCTTTTTCTAGGAAGTGTGACTGGATAGAAGTCATTAGGAAGGGTGGATTGGTCAGAATTTCAGGTATGAACAGGATTTATTTAGAAAGGTGACAGGATTAAATTGAATCCCTGAGATTCCGGGCAGGAATAGCCAGAAATGCCTAAAAAAGGGGACAGAATTTGGGTATTTGGATGGGAAAGGATGGGCCAGAATGAAGGAAAAGGAGAGAGTCTGGTAAGGTCTTTGGAAAAAGGGCATGTTGGTCAAAATGGCTTAAGAGAGACAAGATTGGTCAGAATTGTTTTAGAGATGGGAAAACATTGGTCAGAATGAGTCAGAAGGTCTCACTGAGAGGACAGGATGGGGAGGTAATCAGTTGACGTCAATAGGAAATTAGTCTGTTAAAATGTTTCGATGAAAAAGATCATGACATCATTGACAAATATTGGCATCGATCGAAATGTTTTTTAAGTTGTGAGGTTTTACTTTTCTTTTTATTTCTTTCTCTTGAGCTACCAGTGATCAGGTTCCTGCCCCTTTCCTCGTTTTCGAGGAGGTTTGACGATGGACTGGAATTCACTCTGCTCCACTAACCCAAGGCTACATTTGAATATGTTATAACATGTGGTGTCGCCCAGATGAGGATGGGTTTACTATTGAGTCTGCTTTCTTCTTACTTCACCTCAGGGAGTTTTTCCTTGCCACAGTTGCCTCCGGTTTGCTCATAGGGACAAACCAAAACTTTGTTTTACCCTTACTGCATTCTGTGTAAAGCTGCTTTGAGACAAAGTCTGTTGTTAAAAGCGCAAAACAAATGAAATGGAATTGAGTTTTCTCTGAATGAAAACAGTTAAAGTATAAACCACTGGAAATTCAAATAATATTCACGCCATAACCTGTAGAAAGCCAAGAGTGTCAGAAATACAGTAGTGTTAGTAGTAATTTACTTTAGTCATGTGTTCATGACAGTTAACATTTAAAAAGGCAGTTTGAGGCTTGTTAGTGTGAAAGCGTGTGATGTGACTCTTCTGAACTCGCTCGTCTGTGTGGTTCCTTCACAAATGTTATTACTTAATTCATACCAAAACCCGACGTCTTTACTGATTGTTGCATAAATAATCAATAGTTGAGTGTTTAACTTTAACTTCAGTTCATCACACTAACCAGTTGTTGATTATTGTCACATAACAGCATGACACGAGTGTTTTTTATTCCTTATACAATTGTAAAAGTCGCAAATAAATCACTAAATATAATGTTTACACCAGACATCTGTTAATAACCCTTTACGGTTTCCTTCATCGAAGTAATCTTGAAACTTCTCTCATGGGGTTTCTTGCGTATACTACGTGTTTGATCAGACGGCTCGAAGCTGCCAGGTGTTTTTATCTTTCAAACTTTGTGTGTTTATGCAAAACTTCTGAGCAAATCAAAACTGTGACAAAGTGCATCCAAAAAAAAAAACCCTCTTCTACAAAAACACTAAAACGAGCCCTGCCCTTTCAGTGTAGAGTTAAAAACGTGCCTTAATAAGGTTCAAGCTTACAATAGGGGTATTTTACATCATTATATTTTTTAAAAAGTGGTTTATTTAATATTGGAATCATTATAAAATGTTGACAAAAAGACATCAAAAAATGTGAATATGTATACATTCCATTACGTACTTTATGTAAAATATAAATCTGCAAAAATGTCAGAAAATCTGATTAATATAGAAGTAAAATGTGTGACGTAAAAGACATTGTAAAAAATATACATAAAATAAAAACAGTAAAGCAGATACACTGTAAAAAAAACTCACTGGCTTAAGGGGAAAATGAAGTGGTGTCAGTATCAAGCCCGGCTGAGGACTTCCTTCGGCCCGAGTATATGACATGCCCGGGACTCGAAAAGCCCAGAAACTTCATCAGTTTCATCAGATCATTGCGAAATTTCACTCCGATGAAAGCGTAAAGAAACGGGTTGATGCAGCAGCGCAGGAAGGCGATACCTTGGCTGACATCCATGGCGTAGAGAAGGCTGTTATCCAGGAAACACACGGTGGTGTTGTGCGTGCTCAGTCCCATCACCACGTTATACGGCAGCTGACTGATGATGAACACGGCCACGACGGCGAAGATCACCTTGAGGGCTTTGTTCCTTTCAAAGTTCCTGGCTTGAACCAGGGTCTTAATGATGCAGCTGTAACAAAAAACCATTACGAGTGCCGGCAGAACGAAGCCCAGTACCATCTGGCTGACCAGAATGGAGATGCGGAGATCTTCGTGCTTGCTGCTGTATACCACGCAGGTGTTGTTGGAGTTGACGTTGGAGTAGATGATCTCAGGCAGGGAGAAGAACACAGCCATCACCCAAGTGACCAGTGAAGATATACGTCCGTAGTGGAGGGCGTTGGTGCGGCAGCGGTGAGCTGCGACAGCTTTGGTGATGGAGAAGTACCTGTCCACGCTGATGCACGTCAGCAGGAACATGCCACTGAAAAAGGTGATCTTGTAGATGGCATACATGGCCTTGCATAGAAGCTGCCCGAGTGGCCACTTGGCCATGACGCTGGTGGCCCAGAATGGCAGCGAGAGCGCGAAGAGCAGGTCTGCTACAGCCAGGTTCAACAGAAAGATGTCCGTCATCGTCTTAATCCTCTTAAAATGCACGTAGGTCAGGATAACCAGGAAGTTTCCAAAGAGAGCCAGGAAGCAGATGAGGCTGTAGATCGTGGGTATGAACCACAAGCGGAAGTTTCTATTGGAGTCTTTTCCACACACCGTTTCGTATTTGCCGTAGTCGAGCGTGAAATCGTCTTCGGTCGTTTCAGTTGTAAAATCAGTAGTTACATTAGACCACGTTAGACTCGTCTGGAAAGGCAGAGAGCGAGTTTACAAGAATAAATTTACATCATCAAGAATATCATTACAAAACACGCCTTTTTTAAAAACTCCTTTTCAAACTCGCTGTGAAAATATTGTAGACAAGAAGATAAATCAGAGTGATAAATCTGTTACCTGAAAGTGGCAGGACCACATGAGCAGAACAGGACCCAGAACTAGAGAAGAAACAGAAATAACAAGAGTTAGAGAATAGACTTATTTTTAGAATGTAAATCTTTGCAGTGTATTTGCGCTAATTTACACCATAAACCAAAAACTTTGCAGATTCATTTTCTTTAGTTAGGCATCCTACTCACCCGTGAACGAGACCATTGTTGCTGAAAGCGTGTGTGTTCGACGTCCGCCGCACTTCTGCTCAGAGCACAGAGATTAGCGATGCTCCCTCTTTCTCTTTCCTCCCCTTTACTCATTGTGAGTTTGTTTGAAGCTACAATCAGAGGAAAGGGTTTTCACCTCATCGCATACTGTTTCGAGAAAAACAAGCATTTATCTGTAGATTTCATGCTTGAAACCTTTTTTTATGAAATCTTTTATAAGGACAAAAGCTGGGGGAGAAAAGGAGATGCTAAAACCTTACATAAATAACTTTAATATAAAATTATTGATAAAATAATAATGATGAATTCAATTCTATGTTATGGAGGAAAAAACGGGTAGTTTAAAAGCCAGCGGAATTGCTGTGTATTTGGAATGATAATATTTATGCAGCGGTTTTCCTATTTGTCCAGAGCCATTATTTTGGTGGTCCGGTTCTGGCATCGACCCCCAGTGGAAAAGCAGTAACAAATGTCCAGATCCTGTGCTGACATCATCATCATCATCATCATCATCATCATCATCATCATCATCATCATCAAACCTTTTATCAAATAAACCAAATAACAAAAAGTTTAACAGAACACAGCTGTAAAAGTTCCCACACTGGATTTAAAGTAGAGCAAAGAAATTGGGGAGAAAACAACACCACTTAAACCTTTTATTTTACCCCCTACCTCACACACAGATACACATCTGGTTTCTTGTGTGCAGATGTGGTGATCGTTTGTAGAATGTTTTCAGCTTAATCTGAAAATAAATGATTCTTAAGAATTTTATAATTTCAAAGAAAAATCCACCCACAGTGTTAAGCCACCGTGATGCCCCTATTGATGCTCATACTGATAAAATTCAAAAATTTCTCAAAAAAACCAAAAATGACCGCAATCTTCATAAATCAATGCCAGTCATAATAACAGAAATGCTCTGATGTGTTTGTCTCTGTGATTAATTTAATGCAAAACCTCATTAACAAAATCACACCAGAGTTTTATCTGATACACAACTACAAGTCGACATGAAGAGAAAGCAGGAAGTGGAAAACTGAGAAACAGTTGTGGTTTCGTTACTGTTTTTTTTTTAACATTTATAAGCCTCTTCTTCAATATCTTAACCTTAGTGTTGCACAGGTACACACTCGGTTGCACGCATACAGTTGTGGTAAGTGTGTGTGTGTGTGTGTGTGTGTACTAGAGTGCTGCTAAGGAAAAGGGTGCTGACAGGAAAAAGTGCAGCGACCACGAGCCAGGTGAGTCATGTGACCGTGCAGCCTAGGCACTGCAATCTTCCAAAACAGTGCAAACACACACAATTCTACAGTATTATTTGTAGATTGAACTTTATCTTATTAAGGTCCTCCAGGTGTTTACTGCAATATGCAATAAGAATTACTATAATAATATGCAAATTCTATGAGAAATAAAAGAATACTACAGTTAGAATAAGTGACTGTCTCTACAATCATAAGGTGTGATCGCAGGTTGAGGTGTTAAACAGTTGCACGAATCGAAGACAAAGTGATGAAAAGAGCATCAGTGAAAAAAAACACACAACATCCTTTCTGTAAGCCACTTTCACTCAGATAAAAACACTTCCGCCTGTCAGACTGATCACAGCCTCCAACTATCACTGATTTAAAAACAACAACAAAAAGGTCTCTTATTACCATGATGATGATGATGAGGATGATGATGATGATGATTATAGTAGTAGTAGTTTATAGTAGTTATATGATTTTTTTTATCATTTCTGAATTTGAATAATATTTTTGGTATTTTTTATATTGTATAATATATCCTTATTCCCATTGTATTGATAATAATATTTTTTTAAATTTTTGGTTAAATAGGTTAGTTATAATATATTTATATTTAATAGACTTTATGTAATAGACGTAAATATATTCTAATATAAAATATTAGAATAATATTTATAACATAAAAATCATATATACATTTTGCATTATAACAATATATATTTATTATATAATATTTTAAAAGCCTTTCTGGTATTTGTGTTCTTGGTTTCCTGAATTATTACAGTATTTTTTTACTTTTTAATGTAAAAAAAACCCCAAACGTGACACTCAAACTTCTATCACACATTTATTAGCCTATAAATTTTAAAGGTGGTTAATTTACATTTATAATGATGCAATAACATTTCTTTTATATTCAGTACATACTAAAACATGGATGACATGGATATATAAATAATTGTGTAAATGTTGGTAACCGAAATTTTATCACACTCTCCTTAAGCTCTCTTCACCTTCTTATTCTTCTCAAGACAAACATAATAAATAGATCAACTTCAGGCCTGTGGTTCAATGTAAGGCTACCAATATAATCTACCAAACCTTGAACATGTCATGCACCTCGAGTACAGTCTGGAGTACTGATTAGTTTGAATAGTCTGAAAAGATCTCGTTCTAGAAAATCACCTCGCTCTCTTTTACCTTTTAAAAACAAAATGACCCTACAATCGAATCTCCTGATACACGAGTTGCAGGTTAACTGTGGATTAACTGTGACTAGATACATAATCATAACTCATGCTTCACTTTCTCAAATCTGTCCTACTTGCACAGGAATCCAAATACACTCACGGCTCATAAGATCTGAACCTCGAACCTCGGAACACAAACAAGTGACTGAGCCAACGCTACAGACGATCAACGATCGGGCCCTTATTAGCCACCATTGCTGGTCATGCTAATAGAAGCGCTGCTGTCACGCCGTGTGTCCATGCCAAGCTTCTGAAGGTCCACGCCCATGCTGGCCAGCACCTGGAGAAGGGTCATCTCTTGCTGTGTGACTTGGTCGATCAGCGCTGGACACGTCGGGTTGCACTGGGGCCACTGGCATGTGTCGATAAGGTGGAAGGGGCAGCCTTTCAATGGTGTCTTGCTGTTCTTGTTGGTCTCCTGAAGGCTTTTGTCCCAGCACTGGAGGGCACGGGACAGAGACGTACCCTTCACCAGGAAATCCATCCAGTTACTGAAATGACATTGGGACACGCTGAGTCATCATATTAAAAGCATGTTTATAAGAACAGATTTGTTTTTGCTACTGATTCAAATAAAGTCATGAGGTCGTTTTATGACCCCCCCAATAAAAACCCCAGGTGGTACATGCTATCGGTATGCTGCTGAGGGGCCGCCATCTAGGTGTGTGAAAGTGTGAGGTGGCATTTTGGTGACATCCAGTATGCAGCGTGATGTATTTGCAGTCAAAAACAGCAGCATGAGCTCACCGTGTGTGGCTGTGGTGTCCTTACCTTCTAGTGATCAGTGTGTGGGACAGGCAGGACGGAGCGAACACGGCGCTGAATAAAAAAAAACAAACAAACACATGATGCAAAATGAGTGGTGTGTAACTAAGTTTAGTCTGGTATAGGGTGACCATATGTTAGATAAAAAAAAAAAAAAAAAGAGATGGTTCGAGGGAGTGGGAAGTTGAACACACAACCATGCAACTACTTTTGGCCCATTTAACAAGTGAATAATAACAAATAAACTTAAAAAATAGCTTCTTCATGACACTTCCTTTTCTTAGCTATAGGTTAAAATTAACTTTACACACACAAAGCAAAGCAAAGCAAAGCAAAACAAAAGCTCACCCCAGTGTGGCAGAGATTTTAGTGTAGTGTTCTAAAAGTCCAGCACTTACGTGACATCTTTGAGGGAGTTCTTCAGTTCTTTCCCAAGATTTTGCATGTAAGTCCACTGCTGTTCGGAAAGAGACTGTCCGCCCAGGTAAATGTTCTCGACGCGCAGCTGTTCCTCATCGAAAAGCCATTGAACCACAAAGAGTGGAGCTGCGAAGAAAAGGTCTGCTTTGGCCACTGTGCATGATGGACTACACTATACGGCCGAAAGATTCTGAACATCTTACCAGCAAACCTATATAAGTGTATCTGCTCCAAACTGTTCCAACACAGTTATCTAGAATGTCTTTATATTTTGTAGGATTCCATTATTTCTTTGCTAAAAGTGTGAAACTCGAACCCTGTTCCTGCATAATAATGCACCTGTACACAAAATCTTTGATCTCCATGAAGACATGCCGTGTTCTGTTTCGGAAGAACTCTCATGTCCTGATTCTGACTCAACCCCTTTAAACTGAACACCTTTTTGATGAACTGGAACGCTGACTAAACCCAAGACCTCCTCACCTCAACATTGTGTCTGATCTTACATATATAATTGTAGAGGGATGTGATAGCACAGTGGTTATGGTGTTGGACTGCTAATTGGAAGATCTGGGTTTGAATCCCAGCGCCTTGTTGGGCCCCTGAGCAAGACCCTTAACCCCCAACTGCTCAGCTGTATAAAAGAGATAAATGTAAGTCAGTCTGGATAAGGAGGTCTGCCAAATGCTGTAAATGTAGCTAACTGGTCAAATTCCCATAGTCACATGACACAATCTAGTGAAATATCTGAAATACAGTGTTTGAAAAATGCAGATGGATGTGATGAAATGGTTTTCCAATACTTTTATCCCCATCCCTCAGCGCTGTTGGAGAACTCACAACTCAAGAAGGAGTACAGCTTGTGTCCGAAAAAGCATTGCCACTCCTCGCCTCGCTTGTACTGCTGCTTACACTTCTCTGGAATAACTCCATTCCACATTCTGTGAAAAGAAAAAAATAGAATTATTCACAATTTAATTGAATAAGATGTCCAAATGTACAAACATTAAGATGATGATGTTACCGTAACCCTTTCTTGATCGCATCAACCGGAGTGCAAGAGAGACTGTCAGGACATTCCTGGCTCTTTGGCTGCTTGCTCTCCAAACCACCCGGAATCGACCAGGCCGCGAACCTGCACATCTGCACCGAGTTGCTCCAGTTGACTGGCCACCTTCTCGATGTTTAGCAACACACCTGTACCTCCAGCACTGCAGGTAGGAAGAAATAAAAAAAATGCCAAAACTTGACTGGGACATAAAAACAAGGTGGGATGTCTTGCTAGTGTGAGAACCGCATACACGGCTGCGCATTCTTTTTTTGGCCAACCAAACATGCCGCTAATCTGGGAAGAATCTCCAGAATTCAGCGTCCCATTGTGGAAGGATATACTTAGATATGATGTCATAGAGGTATACATCTTCATGGTGGATGACAGCTCAAACTGAAAATAGAGCTCTTGCCAGGGTTATGTGTGCTGCTCGGATGATGCCGGCAAGGAGCTGGTCCTTACATGGAGAAAGTGTTTAAGCCATCTGACCCAGTGCCTTTGTGTCTATTGTTTCCAGCAACGTGCTTTTGAGATCTAAATGTATCGTGACAGCTAGAATGAGTTACTTCAGATACGTATCTCTGCCTTACCAAGCTTAAGAACATACGATCCCAGACTAGCTATTTTTCCACTTCAGTAAGTTAGTAATTTATTAAAACAATGCTGAATTCCTGATTCTGATTGGTTGATTCATTTCCCACAACTGCAGCTCTGATGGCCGACCGATTGATATCAGTGCGCTTGTTTTGATAGGTCACAGTTTTCATACCGGTTCAGACTGGCTTGTACAAAAGACCCTTTACGTAAACATCATGTTTATAAACTACAAACCATCATGTTTTATATGTTTTAATGGCTAAATTAAAAGATTACCTCGTTCCCGCCAGCATCAACACTCTGGCCTGTTTCAGTCCTTTTGTTGCAAGGTCTTTGATCAGCTCCCGAATGATCACAGATCCCATAAAGGAGTACTCTGACAAAAATTGGGTAAATGATCCATAGATCAGTCAATAGCCTTAATCAATGTAAATCTTATTGAACTTTGGATTAATGTCAGTGCCACGTGGGACGATTTAAGTATTTTAGATAATGCAGATCTTTAGTTTACATGGGATGGTACAAAATTCTGATGTATCTACTAAGCAGTCTGGATGAAAGAAATCAGAGGGAAATTGTTCAAGATTTGTTCAAGTTGACTAGAAGGCTACAGACACACAAATAGTCACTCTTTACAACTGTAGTGAGCAGAAAAGCATCTAAGGGCAGACAAGACATTGAATCATGAAGAGTAGGGGTTATGAGCGCAGAAGACCACACCAAGTCGCTACTGGGGAAACTAGTAGCTTAGTGGTATGGGTGAATGCATGCTGATCAGAAAATCATGTGCTCAATTCCACATACCACTGCTGGGCCCACGGCAACGCTTAACCCTCAACTGCTCAGTTGGTTTAATAAGAATATGCTTTAGATAAGGGCATCTACCAAATCCCAGAAAGGAAAATGTAAATGTGGCTACCAATTTGGAAATTCATCTCCTGTTTTGTTTTGTTTCTAGTAAAAAGTGCATAAGTAGTAGGAATATAATTTAAAATATAATCGCCACTGTAGGCATTGGTAGAGTGGTGGTGAGGTGGTTTAAAGAACTTTGGAGCTTCTAAAAAGGGCTCCAAATCTGGTACATTTTACTCCTTGATTAGAACATTAGTACCAAAAACATTCATTTTTGTCACCTGTTTCTTTGCTCTGCTTGCTTGCTTTTTGATGCTGGTTTGTTACCACTCCAAACATCGCTGGAGCAATAGGGGACAAACCTGATCACCAAACACAGACAATCATTTTAGTCTAGGTCCCTCTCAGTTGTTCAAATTTTTTTTGTAACAATTTGTTGCACTTACACAATGTTGGAATTATACCAGTGTGGATTCTCATCAGCTTGGGAAGACAGGATACCAGTTCCTAGGAAACACCCAAAACACCACATGGATTTACAAGAATGCAATACAGAGATCAATAGATATATATAGACAAAAAGACTTTTGGCATGTCCTGTTCACACTACACAAAATAACAGAGAGACAGCGGCCCACCTTTTCGGGTCTGCGGCCAGTCCGTTGAGCTCATCAGGCGAGGGATATTTTTATATCTGGAATCACAGGTCTCTTTGTTGTAGCAGCACCAACCACCTAAAAATAATTTACTAATATTAGTCGGACATCCGGTTTGACTAGGACAGCCCTGTTAGACTGCTGTTCAGGCTCTCGTGGTATGGGGCACCTGCACCGGGCCGCGCTGTAACAACATGACCGCTGTTAACTTTCACATCATTAAATAAAGAAAACGATAGATAGACAGACAGACAGACAGACAGATAGATAGACAGCCAGGCAGCTAGCCAGACAGATAGAGGGATGGATGGATGGATGGATAAATAGATGGATGCATCGAAAGAGATAGATAGACAGACAGACAGACAGACAGATAGATAGATAGATAGATAGATAGAAAAAGAAAAGAAAGATGGATATAGATAATAGATAACTATCTAACTAAAGAGCCTACAGATGTTTATCTCCCATCCAGCTACATGCTGGGTTTCTTTTCTTGCTTCTCTTTGCTGACTCGATCAGCCGTGCATGCAATTCAAGTGAAGCAAAACAGCCCCCCCAAAACAAGTCAACGACAACAAAAATCGACGCGCATGCCTATAAGAAGACGAGCAGCGGAGAAAATACTGGCGAGCTGAGTGTTTCAACCTGCTGGCGGCCCCTTGACAAAATTAACCCTGTTTTAAATACTCACCCTCCAAAAATATCAGCCACCTCCTGCTTCCTTTTAACTCCTTTAGGTAAAACCTGTGGATGACCAATAAATATAGGATGAGAGAGAATAGGAAGAGGTTAGAGATGAGCCTGGGACATGCTGAGGTCATCGCTATACATTAAACAGAAGATCTTTACAGTATTATCAGTTATTTTAATTTTTAAAAAAAAATATCCCATAGTTTTTCAGCTTTAACTGGAAAAAAAAATACGCTTTTCGGTTTGTGTAAAAGGTGTGAAGTTGTAAAACTTTAACAGTGTTTATAGCTGCTACAACATGAGTGATAACAGGAACTACCTTTTGTAACGTAATCAGAAATGGATAAAAAGTATGTCATGCAGCTGCATTTCTGTAGTATGTGATAACGTGAAAAAGTTCTGACGATCTCGTTCTCTCACCCGGCCGCAGTGCCGTCATTGCATGTGGCTGGCGTGTTCCTCAGGAGGTGCAGCTTCATGTCGTCGGTTGGCTTGTTAGCGGACGAGGTCTGCTGGTCGTCTGGGCCGAGATCTGCAGAGGGACTGCTGGGTTTTTTCGCTGTTCTGCCACTCGCTTTGGCATTTCTGTTGGTCTGGCAAAAAATGCCCCCCAGCATGAGCAGGAATATTACATGACACAGGATCTTCATATCCACACCGCACTATCGATAAGAAGGAAAAGCAGTTATGTGTAGTAAAATATGTGTTTAACGTAATGTTCCTAATATCTACTACAATAATCAGATCGTATAAATGTAATATTTCTTAATATGAGATAAAACATCCAAGTATAAAACTTTTTTTAATTTATTGGCTTATTTTTGCATCAACAAAACCATGAAAATTTCGAGCTGCAATAGGAAACAATATAATAAATACTGTTTATTGTCATATAGCAAATAGTCATATAGTACATTTAATCGAGTAGAAAGACTCATTCTTTTATAATTGAGATCACATCTGTCAGATTTGGGTTTGCTAACTAGGACTTCATGACCTTAATTAATGGAATAAAAGGTATAAACATATTTGTATTATTATTATTATAATAATAATTACTTCTGTAACTAAACTTCTGTATTTCTTCTGCACATTTGTACTTATTTTACGCCCAGTTTCGACTTGTTTTTCTTTCGACTTTGCTGAAATCAGTGACTGGACATGACAAGAAGCCCAAAATAATTGAAACAAAAAGCTATAGAAATAAATCATATATATCATTTAATCTTTCATTTCAGAGTCAAAAAGTATATATTCTTAAAATATTTTTACATTAAGCCACTTCTGCACAAAAAATATTAATAAACAGAACAAAATGAGGTTAAAAAATGTGGTTATTATCAGTTATAAATAAGTAATTACTATATTTTCACTTGGGGTTGGTAATTCTAGTAGCCTTGACTTGTGTTACTGGCTGTAATTATAATAATAATAAAAAGAAGAAGAAGAAGAAAAAAAGTTAATTAATTCAAATAAAAATATTTACAGTAACAGAAACATACCCCTTTATAACCCCGCCGTCCTGGTCTCCTTGCACTTCAGTTGGATGGACCACCACGGAAGACTTGCGTGTGATTGACCTGGTGGTTTATTGCAGCGAGCAGTGATGATCTTGGACCATGGACATGGATGTGGTAGGTTTTATAGTGCCACCATATGGATTGCATTTCCTAGCATTTACCTCCCCCCCCAATCCATGCACTTTGAGCCGATGCCAGCTCCGAGCTGTAACTGATGACACACGCCTGGACGCCTGATGCCAAGGAGAGAAGATAACAGACGCTCTACCAACCCCGTTTCAAAGCCAGGTTCGACCCTTTCAACGGCATTTCACAACAACTCCTCCTCCTCCTCTTCGCTGACGGCTCGACCGGCTTTGATTTAAACACCTACATGGCTGAAATACCTGCACGGTCCTTCAGATACATGGCATGCAACAGGTCAGTGGAGTGAATGTCTACGACACGATCCAGCGAGAAACATCGTGTCGGAGTTTAATGGTGATTAAATGACAGTCATGAACAAGGAGCAAATTTACAGGATGTCTTAACAGGTCAGCTCTTTTTGACAGTTTTGACAAAGTGGAAATGACCCTAATAATATTATACACGCTTATGAATCTATTCATATTGCAATATTTAGGATATTTAAATTCAGTTGTAATGCAAATCTATCTATCTATCTATCTATCTATCTATCTATCTATCTATCTATCTATCTATATATATATATATATATATATATATATATATATATATATATATATAAATACTACTAATCAAATTGAATCAAATCATTTTTAAATTGATATAGAGTTTCAGTAGACTCCACTCTCAATCGACTCGACTCTTTAACTTGTGCTTAATCTATCACCCCCAGTATGTGCATTGTTTTGGTCATCTATCTGTCTGTCCGTCTATCTGTCTATAAGTTGGGCGTCTAGTAATTAAATTGAATCAAATCATTTAGAGTTTAGATTTGTTTTTGAATCCACTTCAAACAAACTATTGAATCGACTCAATATTTCTTTCTTTACAGTCTTAAAGAAACTCTGCCAGTTTAATAAAACTGCACTTTACATAATGTAATTGTATAAGCAACTAAATTAAAAGCATTTTCATTCATTTTTGGTGAAAAATTATTTACAGGTACATTATGGACTTTGTAACGGAATCTGGTTTCCTCAGTGCATCCTAACTGAACTGAATTCATTTGATTCATATTTTAAATTGACTCATATTCATATTGATATATTGTTTGGGGAAGCCTGTACGGTATGGTTCATATTATTTTTTAATGAATGAATTTATTAACTTATATAGGCAAATTATGCATTAACATTCTTTTCTCACTGCGGTGATTTAATGCTGTAGCCAATTTTAGAGTCGACATTTTTTCAAACCAGGTTTTACGGTGTTAGATTTTTCACTTTCATCGTGATAAGATATCCGAATGCTTTAAAGGGTTGCCAAAACAAAATATTTCACGTACTTGAAAATACTTGAGTAACGAAATATCTAAACAAGTCATCCAATGACATTGCGCTTTGGATTTGATCTACTGGGCTTTTATTCTTTTGCTGTTCGAGCGCGTGCAAGCCTCATTCTGTCTTCCCAGAAATCATTGCTACAATCTGTTAAGCAGACCTCAAAACACTTAAAAACCTGCGAGAAAGAAAGAAAAAAAACTGGTGTAAATCAAGCAAGAATGTTTAGAAAAAAAAGTGTTAAGATGGCATTGCCGGTCTTTTATGTCTTTGATATCTGCTTCAACAAATTTTTGTAGAGGCTGGCAGCAGCTCTTGGGATCGATAGTGAAGACTCTGGAGCGTGACTGCAGCTGAAACATCCACAAAGCTTGAGAATGACCAGAGGCCCACGATGCCTCAGTGCAGTGCCGGCCTGTAGGGTTGCGAGATCGTGAAAATTGGGGAAACTTGTGTAAAAACAGTGAGGAAAAAAAACCAAAAAGACTATTTTAATATTAACATATATTAATTGTAACATATTCAACATACAAAATTTATTACCATCGACATTAGAATATTGGGGGCTTTATTTTTGACAGTCTATTTCCTGCCAATAAACATTAATAAATGGTAAGGGCGTCACTAAAATATTACATTTTTAAGATTTTTTTGAGTTTCTGTTGAACTTGAGAAATTTGGAGAGATATGTGAATATTTGGAAACTGCATATCATGATTATTACGGTAATCCAGTTCTCCTAATACATTAGAGTGTGGTTTTACTGTGTATGTTTCTAATCTTAAATTTCTACTGTTGTTTTTGTGTTTATTAATGTTTTAGCTGTTTGTCATGTATGAATTAAACAGAGCCCTCTAATATTTAATACATTATAAGGTTTTAGGATTATTACAATTGTTATTGGAGTAAAAAAAAATGTCCAAGTCAAACATATTGCACATAATAACTTAGGGAAATCTCACCATTCATGTATTTATTAATATTGCAGCCTACCTTGATACCTCTCCCGTGTGTCCTTACTTTAATTTAGAGAGTCATCTGTTAGTGTGGACCTAATTCTCATCAGCTGATCCATGTGGATGATTTAAAACTTGTAGGAATGTTTCCCTGTTAGCTGGGTTTCTCCTAATAATGCATTTTAATTACTATCTATTAATCCCTGTAAAACACTTTCTGAAATGGTTTAGCTGTAAAGAGATTCCCTTTGAGCTGGAATGCCTCGTCAGAAGGTCACACGCTGCCTAGGACGAGGTGTGTGTCATCACCGCTGCACAAGCAAGCTACATTTCTCAGCTGACATGCATCAAAGCATGCCACACTGCTGGGAATTGTAATAAATGGCATTTTCGTCGCGTCGTAATGCAAAAAGGATCGGGATCCACATCTAAAGTAAATACCGGGACTTGTGCAGTTTACACACCCGCCGCATGACAGGACTGGGGAGATTCTGATAGGAACATTCATTTGGAATAAAACACTTTCAAGGCTAGCAGTATCAGAGATTTGAAATAGTTTCGCTTGTCAGCAGTTCTCAAGCTTACTTTAAGTGAGAGACGGCCTTGTCCCAGAGAACCTGCAGGACGAGGAATGATAATGAGGGATTGCACAGTTATAACAATCAATCTCATACAGGTTTTAAAGATTAATGCAAATGTATAGTTATTTGATAAAATATAAGATGAAATGCTAGGTTTGAGGTGGGATTGACAGTCTGCAGCTCTTCAAGGAAGACTATGAGGGGTTGCAGGACCTTGTCTCCATACATTGGCTTTTTAAGAAAAGAACTCAGCTCAAATTTTAGTTTTGCATGTGAGCCACATGTGCTGTTTTCTTCCAGTTTCAGGAAACATCGTCAGGGCCTCACGAAAGCAAGTAGCAGTTACCTAACCGGGTCATACGCTCCAGTTGAATAGCTCTAAGGGCCAAAGGCAAGAAGCTACGTAGCCTTGAAGTCAACAACCGCCTGCAATGTCACGGCCGCTGATTGATTGCCGTAAGGGTCACGCCGCTGCAAAGCACCTAACATAAGCCGTCGCAGCTGATTCGAAATGTGCCAACACAACTGCTGAACTCCAAGCAGGCAGAGAGATGACTTACAAAGGCAAACATCCATGCATCCACTCATGTGCTCACTCGCCTGCTCCAAATGACACTAACGTGCATTTTACTGTCACGTTTGCATGAGTGATGGAGCTGTGGCTTAACATCCGACCGCAGACACGTTAACTTTTCGCTCACAAGATAACTGCGCTCTAAATGATTGTCAAAGACAATTATACAATATGCAGCCACAAGTATTGTGACAACTCATCGTCACGTCCGTATGTGTTTTTTGACTATAATATTCCAGATGTAGTATCAGTCTTCCTACTATAATCACCTCCACTCAATCACTTTCTGTGCAGGTTTTCCAGTAGATTGGGTCATGTGACTGTGATTGGGACTTGATCATTTATTCACAATAGTTTTGATCAGATCAGACATTAATGTTGAGGTCAGTCGGGGTTCCAGTTCATACCAAATGTGTTTAATAGGGTTGAGTCGGAGTCAGGACTCCAAAACATCCAGAACACAGCATGTCTTCATGGAGATCAGGGGTTTTGTGCACAGGTTTATTGTCATGCTGGAACAGTGTTTGGGTCTCTTAGTTCCAGTGTAGTAATAATGTAATACAAAGACAAATTCACAAACTATGCTATCTTTTATAACATTGTGCAGTTGTGAGTCACGGTGGTAAGTAATTTAAGGTATTGCATTGTTGATCAGATAGTTACGGGTTTAAATCCCCAACAAGCTTTTATTGCAACACACAATACATCTAAATCAGCCCTTTAGTTACACCCCAAACCCGACATTTTGCTGTGAATTGGAGTTTGCCAGGTGGAGGACAAATTTCTAATCTATTTAAGGACAACGCACTGCCGTTCATCTCACATGTCTGCACACGGGACGGCCTGGATATGAAAAAAGTCTGCAGGTCCTTTATGATGTGTATTACAGACCAGATTCTACTGAAAGCTCAGAGCTTCTGAGAAAGTGTCGGCCCGGGCAACACCAACCCACCCACCTCAAAGAGGAGCATTAGTTCATTTTAAATTTGTCGCTACCTGACAGGCGGTGTTTAGTGTATGTCAAGGCGCATATAGACTTATAAATGAATCCTCTGCCCTTTGGACTGCAAGATGTTTTTAGATAAGAGTCATTAAGGTAGATGGAAATATACAGTGAGGAAAAATCGCTACGGTGCAGTTAATGATTTATGACAGATTTACCACACTAGTGTCTCATCTTCATCCTATATTTATGATCTAATCAGAAGAGAAAATAAACATCGTGAGACACGAGATGATTCACATAAGAGAACATAAGAGGTTTTTAATTAAAAATAGGATGTAAACATGTAAAAAAACCATCTTGATCCTGTGAGGCAGTAGGAGCTTCAGAAGCCTATTGATTGATGGACGTTTTAGACGCCAAGTAACACCACAATCTGCATCCGAAAGTTTTTATGAGCGCTTTGGATTTATATTAACACTGCTCGCAAAATTTACAGCAGCACTGATTCCTGCTATTTTCAGATTCTCCTGTCAGTGAGGACCAAGCCAGTTTCATAGCACCTATTTTCACTGATTTCCTGCTCAGTGTCAGTGCAGATTCCTCAGAGAGGTGAATTTAGGCAAAGCAGTTGTGCAGCAGACCATGAAACACCTTAAGCGTGAACGTGTTTAATCGCAATACTATTCCTGTTAGAGTTACAAAAAACTCTGTGCCAAAATACAGGATGATATACAGTGGTTTACCATGTGCTTTTAAACCACATCCACACATCTTACACATCCCAGTTACAGCCAGCAAAGCTATATGCAAATAATGCGCAGATTATGCATGACTGACGATATATAGCGCTCGGAGCCTGGATGTTGAATTGCTACGATGAGGAAGCTGTCAAAGCCAGAATTATTCCGTGTGCCTTTACTTGTGTTAAAAAATAAACACAGCCAACAATATATCTTGTTGTGCTCTGTGCTAGCAGTTAGCCGCTTATAGCGCTTATCAGTGGCGGGCGGTGCATTTGGTAGCTGGACTGATACACCTCTTAATACCACCACTAACACATCACAATTATAGAAACCATCAATACTAAACAAACACACAATATAACACAACATGGAATTACAGACAGAGAGACATTTCACATATTGAGGATAAAAAAAAATTATTTTTATTATAGCAAACCCGTTCACACAACTCCAAACCTCTACACTACAACCACAACTGTACCACATAAAACATCTGGAACAGTTCAGAATCAATATTTATCCAATAACATGACATAAACAAACTAATATATAATACATTTAAAGGCTTTGCCTCTGCCTTACGGTGTTAGCGGTCGGCGGCACTGGTCTGGACGGAGACAAGCTAGTTATCATCGGGGTGCCAAACTCTCCTCAGAATGTCTAACTTTTCTGGAAAAATCTGCCTTGAAAACGGATTTTTAAGTTTGCCCAACACCGAGTTAATTTCTCCTCCTCCGTCGGCCATCGTGGCTGTAATTCAGCTGTACAGACACGTTTCGCTGATCAGAATGAACCCAAATAATCAAGAAAAACATTTAACACACAGTTTTATTTTTTATAGGGCCTGCGGAGAAGACCCTGACGGCCCACCACTGGATATAGATGTTGATTTTTATGGTTCACTCTTATTAACACCTGCAGTTTGTCTGGAGTCATCACTCATGGTTTTATTTAACGATAATATCGTCACCCTTTACAGGTGCCAAATATGTCTCTCTACAAGGCTCATGGCTTTTTTTTTTTAAACCATTACATCATGCTAACCTTGCATCATGAAAATGTCAAGACTATTAATCTTAAACCAAAATACACTATACGGACAAAAGTATTCGGACACCTGACCATCATGTCCAGCTGAATTTTTTGACCATCCTATTCCAGATGTAGGCTGACTCTTTCATCCTATAATAACCTCGAAAAGGTTTTTTCCACTCAGGACACGCCAATTCTTCCACTTTAACATGTCTTCACAGAGATCAGGGGATTTGTGCGCGGGGACGTTGTCATGCCGGATCAGGATTCGAGTCTATGAGTTTCAGTGAAGGAATAATTAAATGATAAACAACATACAAAAAACAGTTGTTTTTTTAGTACGACTTTTAGGGGCCCATGCATTTCGTGGGGCCCCCAGAGATTTTGTTTTTTAGTAGTAACAGTGCGAATGAGTGTGGTAGGCGGTCCCAAATGGCTACCGGCGCACTTGTTGACAGCTAGTGGATATTTGAGAGTATTTAATCTATTTAACTGCTTTATTTCTGAAAGGAGCGTGAACGTTTTAACCTCTCACTAATTTCAGAAATTGGAATTTTAGAATTCGAGAAGATAATTTTTCTATTATTCTATTACCCAAATAAAAAAAGAGGATGAAAGAAATTTCAGATTTAATTTGCTGTATTAAACAGTCATTTCAGAGCTGCTAAATAGAGACAAGCGATTAATGTTACTGAGATTTTATTTCGAGAATTGATGTAAAAAAGTAAGCTTTCCTTTCTTTCTTTCTTTCTTTCTTTCCTTTTTTGTATGTAGCCAATCATGTGCATGGAAATATAGAACAAATGGAAATAAGCTGATGGGAAAATAGCTAATGATTACAAATCTGTTAGAGGAAGAACGTTTTTAGTCACATGTTAAGCCACATATGATGTCGTTTACTGTGTAACACCAGCGTATTATTCTTTATCTCTATATAAATTTTAATCAACACCCTCTGACCAATCAGAGTCGACATTCTAACAGTGTGAAGCACTTTACATCTGTACAGCCGAGCACATACAGCTGTTCAGGTTTAAGATCAGAGAAAACAAAACACACACGCAGTGAAAGGAATGTAGCACCTCAGACGAGCTGGAGGGCCGTCCGCGTACTGATACGCATTCTGATGCATTACCAGCGACAAGGTCACTTTAATTACATCGTCTTTTCGGCTCATCTGTTGTTTTTAGGCAGGTGAGGCAGAGCCTTAAACATCATCATAACAAAAACAAATACTGATGAAATAAATATAATTTATGCATGTAATTTTCAATAAAGATGTAATTTCTTCGATCATTACAATTATTTTTTATATAAAAATCGCTCAATTTGAATTTTCCTGTTGAAATAGACTCGATGTGAGGCAGTGACGAGCTCAGCCTCACCTCGGATTGCACAATCTCTCACAAACTGGATTAAACGTGTGCCCATTTCTGTCTCTGTTTGTCCTTAAATAAGCAGTTAAAATGCACTCGTTTAACATGAAACAACTTTAAATTCGCTTTACTGTAACGTCGACTGTCACGTGTCAGTATCAAAATGGCGGCTGTAGTACGTCCGAGACTGAACGTACTTATTTAGCTGTCAGGAAGTAGATACTTACTTAAGCGTACTAGTACATGCTTATGTAGTGTTAGTTTTCGGATGAAGCTGTGAACTTATGTCAACCCTGAACTGAACTGAAAGTACCGCAGCCGCACTGAAGGGGGCGTATGCGAGCTCAGGGATTTATGCGCTTCTCCACAGGGACTGTGATGCACTGCATCAGCTTTTTTTTTTTTTTTTTTGGTCTGACAATAAAATGAAGGATTTTATATTACATTTGAAAAAATAATTTAAAAGGGTGCATCCAGTCAAAATAAGGAACCGCATAAAAAGTTGATATCCGTCTGCTTTCTAGTTTATAGTAACAAAGACTTAATAAAAAGACTTTATGTTAACAATTCATCAACAATCTTATATTTTATTAACATAAACAGGAAGTTTGCTTTGTATAGTTGGTCGTTCTGACCCGTAATCAGGTGAATAAATGCCACTTCCGATCGATTAAACATAAAATAAATCCTTTAATTCATCGATACATCAGTTCTAAGTTCTATTAAGCCCTGAGCATCAGCTGTAAAACGAGGCTTTTTTTTTTTTCTTCTTACCGTCATAACTCACAAAAACAGACTAAAAAGATGACGACGATGACGACAACAACAACAACTCGTCTCTTTAAATCCGCTGTGAGATGTAAATCGCAACTTTACAGCCGGCTTGTATTAAAGTCTTCAAAACCAAATATCCGGGTACCTGCAGGGAAAACCAAACACACACACACAACTTTAATAAAGGAGCTAATATATTGATATTATAGCTAATATTATTCACAGAGATGGAATTTTGTGCTCATGATGGGAGTCAGACGTCCTTTTATAGTGTATTTCTACACACTTTTGTGTCGTAAATTATTAGCTAAGAACCACGATGAGCAAAGCCGAAGCTAATTTCTAGACAGAGCTAAAGAGTAAATACCGGGTTACTACCAAAAACAGGGGCGTTTGATGGTTGTCTTCCAAAGCCAGCAATGGAAAAGGTCTTTTTTAAGAGGCCGCTTCCTGTTCCTTTATAATTACTGCTAACACACTAAACCATCAAGTATTTTCTGAACCATAATCTAAAAAAAAAAAATAATCCCCAACCAAAGGGATTCAGGGATTGGTGTACGGTGTAAGCGTGACTCACCGACTCGGCGTCATGTTCCAGCCCGGTGTCGTGGTGCTCCAGCTCATCGTCACGAAATTCTTTAATGAGCTGATTCAGTAAACACACACACATCAAACTGTAAACAGATGCCTAACAAATATTTTCTATTATTTCCTGTATTTTGTAGTTTTAAAGAGTAATTAAACATTCAGAATTATGATATTAATTATACATTTTACTTTTAAATTTATCCCTAATTAACAAGTTAAAGGTGACAAAACTGAATATTTAACCTCTAACAACAAAGACCTTGGAATAAATACCGCGACTTCACTGCTTCTTACAACCGTCTAGAATTAAAGCTCGTATAAACACAAACGTTTACTGATGTAATAAAGATATTTTTCAGCCTATAGTCAGCTGAGCATCTGGTCGGATCCAGATTCATCATCCTATTGGTGGATTTCAGACAAGCGTCACTCAACCTACAAGTCCTTTACTGTGTGATCGAGTCTCGCACCTGTAACAGATCCTGGTATTTCTCAGGATCCGTCTCCATCAGTGTTCGGATCTGATTGTTGTAGTGCTCAGAGATGCTCTCCTCCACCGCCACGGTGCACGCCATCGCGCCCTCTTTCCCCAGAAGTGCTGTAGACGCTCCTTTACACAACACGCACATCATATCACTGTTCGACTCGTTTGTGCGTTACACTGTACAGATTTAAAATAGAACTTACCGAGTAAAAATCCTGCAACGTTCCACAGAGGCAGCATGAGTGTCGGTCGCACCCGGTTCTCGCCCAACAGCTCGTTAAACTTTTGCAAATGAAGCTTTTCTTGGTCCCACATGTGCTGCAAACGGCAACATTAGAACTTATAGTTCATTAGTCAGTTATTACAGCATTATTAAGGACAGGACAGTGTAATAATCGAGCTTTGGGTATCTCAGTGTCATGACTATGCACCATTTTGATTCTTATTGTTTAGAAAATCCCAGAAAAAATCATTATATTGCTAATCAGGCACCATTTTTATTAAGGCGTCTGTCTTTCTTGGATAAAATAAAAAGGGGTTCTATGTTCTCGAGTGCAACAGATTAAACACCTGGATAAGTGGGCCGGTCTGAGTTCTTCCTAACACAGCCATCTGTCCTGCGTAAATGCGATTGGCCCCGTACTCTCCGGCATGGTCCACACGCAGCATCCTGTCCAGCAGTGCTTTCTCCTCCTTGTCCCGCGGAGGAGGAAGTGTACTGTACCTTCTACACAACAAGGACCTGTTTACTGGAAAAGAACAAAACACATTATAATATTAACCTACAGCGGATCATATCATCAGTGCACACACACAGAAACCTGGAGACTCCATGTCTCCATGTCCATGTTTCATCAGTCCATCAGCTTCAGTCCATCATATAACAAACACATAAATATAGAAAATTGTTATTATGTTAAATATATTTAAATCAGTCTGGACTAATAAACATCCTATATATGATCATAAGCCTATTTTATAGTCTAGACTCATAAATCAGTCCAGGTTTAGTTCTAACCCACAGCTGACAGTTACCTCGGTTAAGATTTCCTACGTTAAACGGATAAAAAACACGTCCAAATACGCAGTTTGTCGCTCTCTGCATAATTACTATAGAGTAACAATCAATACTAGTGCGAAAAGATAAATAAATAAAAAGAAAATAAGCCCTGATAATCAGAGGTTATATATATGAACTTTTTTTTGGCGCTCTATAGATGACGTAAACACTGCGCGCCATCCTAAAAAGGGGTGTGTTTGTTTTTGTTCCTCCGCCGCTCCTCACTTTATCTGTCTCTTTATACAGTTTACGAAATTTTACCAGCACCAAAGTTTTATTTTTGAATATAAGTAGTAATTAGTAATTTTAAAATCTTTCCCTTTTTGTAAACCAAAATATAATATTATAAATGTATTTATTAAATAAAAAAAAATATGAAATACTTACATTACATCTGTTATACATTACATGCAAAGCGCCCCCCCCCCAGAGATTTTAAATATAAATTTTAATAATTAAATAGGACATTTGCATAATAACTTTCATATTATAATATTTCATATTACTACAATGTAAATGCGGTGTCTGTCATGTGACACAATAAATTTGTTAAAAATATTTTTGTTAATAAGGGTTTTTTATTTTAATATTATGTAAACTGTTATTTGTTTAATTATTTTTTTTATAATTTAATTATCCGCTTGTCATCAATTCACGAACGTCCTGCAATTCCCTTTCCAACCACCAGGGGGTTCCCCAACCCCAGTGTGTATAGTTTTTAGTGTGTAAGAGTGACACTGATGACATCACATGGTTATAATTGCTTGATTGAAATGTTGATCCAGGATAGACAACAGATGTTATTAATCCAGAAGCACATCCAATTCGGCAAATTCATCTCCATCCTTTAGTTTTATGAATTTAATTTGAGAAACATACCATAAAGTCGAACTTTATAAAAGTCTATTAATTTTACATAAATTATAAACATCTGGAGACCATAAACAAATGCTGATAGTTAGATAGATAGATAGATAGATAGATAGATAGATAGATAGATAGATAGATAGATAGATAGATAGATAGATAGATAGATAGATAGATAGAGAGAGATAGATAGATAGATAGATAGATAGATAGCTAGATAGAGATAGAGATAGATAGATAGATAGATAGATAGATAGATAGATAGATAGATAGATAGATAGATCATGGCCTTTTAAAAAAAACCTTGTTTATTAGTTAGCTCTGTCAGCTCTCTCTCTCTCTCCCTCTCTCTCTCTCTCTCTCTCTCTCTCCCTCTCTCTCTCTCCCCCGGTAGAGGAAATGTCTCATAAGCTCACTGCTGACTGGATATTATTTGCTGGATGGATCATATTCAGCACAGCCGTCCCATTGAAGCGGTTAGTGTAACATAAAATAAATCAGGTCCAGCCGTGTCAGTGATTTGACACACTGTGTACATTCACACACTTCATTACACACTCCTATGCTGTTAGTTTACAGCGTAGGTGTGCAGGTGTTTTTCCATGGCCGTTTGGAGGTTGTTGTTGGTGCTCGAGCTGTGAGACACAGTTTCACTGTGTGAAGAGAATTTAATTTGGTTGCAATATTTAAAAAGGATTTTTTTTAAATTGAAAAGGTGTATGAAGAAACCGTAAGTGTGTGTGTGTGTGTGTGTGTGTGTGTGGTGTACGTGTGTGTGTGTGAAACCTTACCCTTTGCTCTGCATTGTGAGACAGTAAGTGTGGACTTGGCATTCGGAAGTAAAGCATAACCGTTCCCTGTTTTTAGCGTAACCAGTGAGTGTTAGCGGCCGCATTTAATTGTTACGTTCTTTTCCATAAAACGTCTACGAGAAGTCTGCGACGTCGTAAGCGTTTCCCGGCAGCTTCTACAGCTGAGCAGTAAACCTGTGGCTGAAACAAGAATGCATGAGCACTTAACTAATTCTACTGTCAGTTCTATAATGTGGAGGCAGACAGTCAGAGCGGTATTCAGGATGGGTCCGACTTAGAAATAATACTGACAGGATTCTGGTTCTGAAGCTACAGCAGGCACAGGTTTAACTGAGGTTGGAAAACATCTGCTGGTCCTTCTCTGATTTTTTCTAGATTTTATTCCACAGCGGTGAAACATTTACATTTCTGACATTTGTCGGATGTCCTCATCTAGACTGACTTACGTTTATTTCTAGTTTATATCCAGCTGAGCAGGTTAGAGTTAAGGGCCTTGCTCAGGGGCCCAGCAATTGCAGATGCAGATGGTGATGCATGGAACTGAACCTACACGCTTCCAAATTTGGACTATGATGGGCCTCGATGATTTATATGATCCTCTCTAACAGATCTAATAATTTCTCTCAGGATCTAATGTGGAAGCTTTGATGAAACTATTTAGATCTAAAAACCCATAATAAAAAAAATAATCCAAATAAATTTCATGATATAGTAAAAAAGCCAAACATTCTTTAAAGTATCTGAGATAAAACCAAACGTTTAATATAGCATACAAAGTTTTTAGAAGTGTCTTTTCCTGGTTTGTCGGATGTTAGTTTCACTCTTCCTCCTATAATCACCTCCACACTTCTGCCAAAACTTTCTACTAAATTGGGTCATGTGACTGTGCGGATTTGATCATTCAGCTACAATAGTATTACTGAGATCAGACAGTAATGTTGAGGTGAGGAGGTCTGGGGTTCAGTTGTCGGAACTCAGAGTAGACACATTCGCAGGGGTGCCTCATGTTGAGCCAATTACCACTATGTTTTAACTCAAACTGTCAAAGAAAATAATAAACTTTTTAAACAAATAAAGATTCTTGAGTCGGAGGTGAGAAGAGCAAAAAACTCCAATTTATTGCAGTCATCAAGCTTTTGCTGAGTGTAACTGTTAATTATTTTCTTCCCTTATCCCAGAGTTACACTGACCTTGAAGGTGAAAGGTGCCGTCTCCTCATTAAAAATGATTTCCCATTAAAACCGAATGCTGACCCCTTGTTTGAAAAAAAAACTAACAACAGTTCTTATATAAACCTGTTCACCTTCTGCTCGCTCACACAAATCGAGGCCTTGTTTCACTCTGTGGACTTTCTGTGATATTTTTCTACACAGCAATGCGTAAGTTCTATTTTTTCTTACTCTTCTTTGTTGTGAGTGTTACATATGCACATATTTTTAGTGCTTAAGTTAAAAGATCACCTATTTAGATTATTCTTCTTAATAATTCAGGTTACTTTGACACACAGCTGCTACTTATCTATTTTTCTATGAGTTTATTATATTGAAAGAATCATGACCAGCGGTACCCAATTAAATTTCCTTTCTTATCTCTAGCCTGCTTAACTACTGAACGTAGAGAATACATCAGACCAATGTGGCGTTCTCAGCTTAGCCTGTCTAACTGGGGAAATCTGTGTTTTTCTGGATCGTCTCTTCCATCTACACACACTCGACGAAACTTCACCTGTTGGTGTGGTCTTTTCTCCTCGAACCTGTGATGTAGGAACCCAAACTGACTGTGTGATCCCTCCGGATCTCACTAACAGTGCTGGGCCTATTAATTAATCATTATCATACTAGGTCTATCTCCTAGTTCTAACACTCCAAAACCTCCAGAACTCAGCATGTCTTCACGGAGATCGGAAGGGGTTTGTACACATGCCGGAACAGGGTTTGAGTCTCTTAGTTGGAGAGAATGAATAATGGAGAGAACTTCATCAAGTAGAGTCGTATAGTTGAGGCTTCGAGAACACTGGGGATGTTTATTGTTGTGTTTTCTGACTGTGTCTGTTCTTCATTGATGTTTCATGGTTTGGATCAGACAGCAAATATCTGTGGTGGATCTTTGACCGCGGTCCCCTGGCTAATGTGAGTCAATGTGTCTGCCCACTGCTGAGAGACGTAGCATGGCGTGCCGTGACGTAGATGTCACCGTGTTTGGTTCTATTTGTACATTAGAAAAAGTGTTATTTTTAACTCGTAGCCAAGTTTATGTGGGTGATCATCAGGCGTGTGGGGTCATGAAGAAAAAAATGACTGGATTCTGTCTTTGCAACTTCCTGAAGTGAAAACGCTGCAAATGAGCATTTAAGAATATCCTGATAGTCTTTTTTTAGCTGAAAATACACTCACTCACTCACTCACTCACTCACTTATTTACTCACTCACCCACTCATAATAATTTATCCATTTACACTTTCACTTATTCACTCTACTACTCATCCACTTTTTTACCTACATTCTCTCTCATTTACTAATCTATTCATTCATTTATTCACTAACTCCGTTTTTTAGTTCACTCACTCTCATTCAGTCACTCAGTCACTCGATCATTCATTTCCACTCCCTTACTTATTTACTTATTCTCTTACAAACACAATCACTCACTTACTCACAGACTCACTGACTCATTTACTCCCTCACTCCCTCAACCACTCATTCATTCATTCATTCATTCATTCATTTACACACTCACTTTATAATTACTTACTAACATTATCACTTACTTACTTTTTTATTTAGTTACTCATTTACTTCCTCACTCAGTCACTTGCTTACTTCCTCACTTAGTTAGTCACTTGTTTACTTACTTTTTTATTTAGTCACTTGCTCACTTTCTTATTGACTTACTATTTTACTCACTTACTTATTTATTAACCTACTCACTTACTTACTCACTCACTCACTCAGTCACTCAAGCAATCACTCGGTCTCTCACTAGGTCTCTCACTCAGTCACTCAGTCACTCAGTCACTCACTTACTGTTGTGTAACTGTATTGTGTTGTTTAGAAATACTCAAGCAGCATCCATTACAAAAAGAAACACACAAAGAAAAACCTCTGGAATCTGCTATATTGCTGTGAAAGAGGAATTGTATATATATATAGCGGGCTTGTATAAGTGTGTTTATGTTTTCAATTTTTGTGCATAAATATGTGTGTTTTATATAGGTTTGTGTGTGTGTTAAGGTCTGGTGGTCATCAGGGTGCTTAAGAGCGCACATTAAGCAACAAAGCCGCCAGTGTGTAGTCACGGTTGCGTATTTTGCAACAGACAACCATGAAGGATGATGGAGCAACGTGACGAGGGGCTTTAAAGGTTATGCAACAGTACAGTAACGGGGTCCAATCAGTCGACTCGTGGTCTTGAACTTTCCGCCTAATTGTCCCAGCATGGTGCGTCCTCTGGACTTGTAAAAAACAACAACACCAAATGTCAAATTCGTATTTAAATACGCAGCCACCCAGCTCTTTTTATAGCCTTCTATATAAAACATAAGCCTGGGGTGGAAGACAGAGAGAGCGCGACAGAGGGGGGAATAGATACACTTTACTGCCCATGCCAATGTGTTTATGCTGAAAGCTCCAGCAAGTCTCTTCTTCTACAGAGCTTGTTAAGTGGTTCAAAACAGCCGAGTCTCAGAGACAGCGGGAATTCTGCATGCGTCTGGCAGAAGCGTGAAACCACTTGTCTGTCTCGACCGCTTTAACTCCGACACTTTCTCAGTTTCACCTGCCTGAGGGACCCATGCAAAATTTTCACAACCAGTTTCATTTTTCCAATCAGCCAAAAGGTAAACAAACATTTGTCTGAAGTTAAGGTAAACTCACAGGGTCTGAAGTTTTGATTTGACCTGTTATGTTGTTGTGGCTTTAGTGAGAAATCAGAACCCCTTAATTAAGTCAATATGTGTCTTGTCAATGATTGTACTAACTCACTCACTCACTCACTCGCCCATTCATTCTCTTACTTCTTCACTCACTATGAGACTCATTCAGTATTTACTTACCCATTTCAGTATTCCCTCATTCATTTATTCACACTTAGACATTTACTTTCTTATTTAGTCACTTACCCATTTAATTACTACTTTATTATTTTATTCATTTATACTCACTCACACTCATTTATTCAGTTACTCATCCATTCATTTACTCACCTAGTTACATATTAACTCATTTACTCATTTATTTATTGTCTCATTAATTTACTTAAATAGTCACTCACTCACCCACTTACTCATCAATTCACTCACTCACTCACTCACTCACTCACTCACTCACTCATCAATTCACTTACTTACTCACCCACTCACTCATCAGTTCACTCACTCACTCAGTCACTCACTTCCCAATTCAGTCACTCACTCACTAATTCACTCACTCACCAATTCACTCACTCACTCACTCACTCATCAATTCACTTACTTACTCACCCACTCACTCATCACTTCACTCACTCACTCACTCACTCACTCACTCACTCACTCAGTCACTCACTTCCCAATTCAAGCAGTCACTCACTAATTCACTCACTCACTCACTCACTCACTCACTCACTCACTCACTCACTCACTCACTTTTTTGGGTTTTGTGGCCTTTATTCTACAGCGTATGTAATACAAATGTCAGATAATAATAATATTAATGTACATTATGATGTACAATCAAGCCACATTTTCAAATATTAACGCTTGCCTGCTGAAAGCATTCTACCAAAACCCCGACTCAAACAATTCCCATAAACCACATAGTGTTGTTTAAATGTCATTCTTGTTCACCTCGAGCGGCCCAGAGAAACATCTGGATGGCAGCTGTGTCGCCTGCTATAAATAAACCTACGATTCGTCCGAGAAGCAGCGAGTTGGATTTAATTTGAACAGATACATGACTGATATTTGACTGTATTTCAAATCTTTTTCTTAGGCTTACTTGAAAGTACCGATGTGGAGAATTTGCTCAAAGCTTTAAAAATCTCAGGTTATTTTAAGTATAAATACAGGAAAAAAAACAATCCAATTAGTCGAGGAAAGTGAGGAAACATTTACTATGTTTTAGGGAACACGTTCTGTGGGTTTTTATTTGCATTTTTTCCCTCTAATAATGCTTCTTTAATCGTTGTTGTCCTCTATCGAGGAGCTCTCATAAACATCGCTGCACTCCTACGTACACCTCGGTTCTGTATTTTTAGGCTAAAATATAGTCATAAAAATTAAGTTGTGTTTGTGCAGCTCGTGTCTGTACCGCGATTTATGTCACAGATGAATGGAAATACGTCACGAAGAACTGTGAGTGGGAGGCTTTTCTCCATTAGGCTCCAGTGGGCCGTCTGTGGCTCAAGCCTACGGATTCCCTTACGCTTCTATTTTGGAGCCACAGGGTCTGTATTTAGTTAATAAAAAACCACAGTGTCGTACAAAGCATCGTGAAAGTAATTGGGAAACGCTTGCTGGCTGCCCCGCCTCACTTAGCCTTTTTTCAAAACAATAACATATGAATTGATTAGCAAATACCAGTCCAAACTCGGTCCTGGAGGGTCGGGATTTCCTGCAGAGTTTAGCTCAAACCCTAATCAAACACACCTGAACCAACTAATCAAGATCTTGCTAGGTAAACTTGAAACTTACAGGTGAGTGGGTCGAAAACTCTGCAGATCACCGGCCCTCCAGGACACCAGAGAGGTGCTTACAAGGCATAAAAAACTTATATATATACAGTAGGAATACAGAGGATATATGATGGATATATATATATAATCTGATATGCAATAGCATGCCAAATATTGCAATATATGATATGCGAAACAATATTTCCAAAAATGATGTAACCAACATATGTTTCTTCAAAGTTTGAAGATTTTTTTGCTGAGCATTTGCACAGTTTTGTGTTAATACTTCTGAAACCAAAATACTGGCATATTTTTGAGGTGCTTCTTCGTTTTGGTACTAAATTGTACATTATTATTAGCTGTATTAAACTTGCTTATTTTTCACAAACTGATACGAATATCACGATATGCAAATTTGCGATATTTCACTAATTACGATATATTGTGCAGCCCCAATATATACAGCATAAAAATGTATAAAATGTTTGATATAAAATAAATTGTGACCCGGGGTTCAAGTCTTAGTTCCCTCAGGGCTCATTATAAAACCGCAAACAACGTATTCCTGCAACACTAACTTTCCTGAGTTTGTAGTTAGCTACTGCTAGCTATGGAATACAAATGTGTAACACTTACGCATGAGATAATTATATATAGCGTGCTTTGGTAGCTATAACTTTTCTAAAAACTTTCCAGATGACAAATATTGCTTCGCTGGATCCATACACAAAATGGATAAGTTTTTTTCTCCATCTTTTACTGACACCACAATATTGTAACTTTTTTTTTAAAGATTATTTTGATTGTAAACCCTACGGATATGGAGATTTGGGCTGTTGCAACATCATAACTGTGATAGGAGAGTATTTTTTATCCCACAGCAGTGGATCAGTCCATCCTTCCAGACATTATTACAAAGCAGGGAGAGTTTGTACAGACACGAAATTAAAATCCTGTAATTAGTCGGTTTGTTTGTGCGTCGGCGATATCGCTGTTTCTGGTGAGACGTTCATCCGTTCGGGAAAACCCTGCATCATTCACCACTACAATTTAGTCGTAGGCTAATGGTCCTCTTTTTGTGGTTGTGGAAGTTTTTCATTGGAATATCATCCGTCTGCATCGGGACAAGGCTTTTTAAGCTGATTCCTGTTTTTGATTGTTATTTAGACTTCAATAGAGGGCATATAATATAGAGAGGTAAAAATTTTCTTTGCTTGAATCACGATTTAGCATTAGGATGTGAATCCACTTTATAGCATATACTATTGAAAGAAAGTCCAGACGGGTCTCAGAACAGCTTGGTGGTAAATAGTTTCGATGGCGGTAGACTGTGAGAGCGGCTTCAGTCAGTGTAGACTTACCATCGAACCCGCGACAGGAGGAAGGAGGGGGCAGAAGTCTCAAGCAGGAGCAGAAAGGATGTGTGTGGTTGTGTAAAAGGTGGGGGTTCAAGGGGGTGGAGTGTGAGGAGGAAAACAAGTCGAGTCATAATTGCATGCGTAGGCTGACACATCTGGAATGACCACGTTTTGGCTCTGAGCCACAGTCTACGCTGCTCCTGAATAAATAAAGCAACTCATTTTTTTATTTTTTTTTTTTGCTTGCTTCTCAAAGCTGTGCCTTAATGCGTTTGGCACTTCTGTTCAAGGCTGGTGCTAAATTTGTACCCCCTTACCTCCTGCCTTTGCGCTGGAGCATGTGGGCTGAAAATGACACCATTATTTTCACCAGACTGTTTTCCTTTAGAGAGAGAGAGAGTAAGAAAAGGAGAGTGAGAGACGGAGGAAGTGGAGGTGAGTCAGTCTGGCAAAACCAGCGTTTTTGGAACTTTCTCACACACACATACACACATGCAACTTTACATACACTCCAGCGCAGGCTGACTTCACCTCCTTATTCCACCAGTGTTAAATGTCTGACTGCTTTGAAGGACATTATTAGATTCGGTGTCTGCTTTTGAAAAATAAAGAAATTTCTCCAAAAAAAATCTGGTTCTTATTTTTGGCGTACATTTTTGCCGTATAAAACTTATTTTAAATATTAATCTGATGGATAATTTGTCCTTTAGCATTCATATGTTTAAATACAGACGGCTTTAATTATTACATTTTCTAATTTTATACCCCAGACAGGTGACTCACTGTTTGCTTTTACCGAAGAACATGTTTCCTTAAGAAACTCGGACTCACACAGTAACACACACAGATACATCCTGCATTGAAAAACAAAAAAGTAAGAAAAGAAGTGTGACAGCACTTAGAAACAGGACAGCAGGACAGTGACTGGACACTTTCTGCAGTCTCAGAGACATTGACCCTGTTTGGGCGAGCAATCGGGAGCAAGGACACATAACTTTAACCCCAAAACATCAGGAATTATGTAAGCAATAAAACATTTGCTGTGCAGTACCGGGAAATGAATCAGTGAGCATGTGGTGTGATCACGATACATGTTGGAGTTACTGTTCCTACACTTTGTGTTGGAAATACGTCTTTAAGTAGTTAAGTTACTTTATTTTTATAGTCTATTTAATGTTGTAGAAATTTCTCAGGATCCTTTTATTATTTTAGTTATATAGAATTTAAAGTTCTAAACACTTTAGGAAGCACTAAAACTGGGGACTCTGTCTATCAATGTTAAAAAATATAAAATATATTGTTAATTGGGTTGTTTGCAGATGCATAAAACCATCTGACCATTGAGAATCCATTACTCAACAGATTCCGTATTATTTGCTGTATGATTTAATAATCGTAAAGTGATTCATTATGTGGTTCCAAACCTTATTTATATACAGCAGTGCTTTGACTTAAGAGTTTAATTCGTTGCGTGACGGAGCTCGTAGCTCAAATTACTCGTAAGTCAAATCAATTTTCCTATTAAAATAAATTGAAATGCTATTAATTTGTTCCAGGTATAAAAACAATCCAATAGGATGTACTGGAATAAACTGGTTTTATTAAGTATAATGTACAGCATTTACCTGGGAGATCCACTTGCTAACGTGCATGTCTGACTAGCTATCGAGTAAGACACAGAATGCTGGACAGATATTACGGTGTTCACTATGGCGTTTGCTACGCCAACTAGGGGTTGGGTGTCTAAAGCTCGTAACCCGAAATTTTAGCTCGCAACTCAAATAAAAAAATTCTCCCGATAGACAACCCGTATCTCAAAAAACTCGTTAGTTGGGACACTCATGAGTCAAGCTACCACTGTACAAGCAAACTCTAGTAAACTACATGCAAATACATTTGATGCAAATTTCTAGCACGGGTTTAAATGGGTTAAAAATAGGCCACATAAAGTACTGTGTCACTTTTCTTTTAAAAAATAAGGAAACAATAATGTGAATACACCCAAAAGCATTTAAGAATCCTGACCACATCTAAGGACGTTTCTCCGCCACCCACGGAATTCTCAGGTTAAGTACAAACAGCAAAGATGATGTTTAATTGAAACTATTTTCTAATTTTACAACTCAGACTCTGGTGATTCCTGGCGTTCTCCTATTCAATTATAAATGGTCAATGCAGGACAATGTGGATGGTAAATACTTTCACTACAATCCAATTAAAAATAAAAGCCGCCTTTCAGCTGTATAAAGCTTGTAGAATCTGTTAGGTTTACCGCAGTGTACTGTGGTTTAGACTGATATTTAGACTGGTCTGGTCTTGATTAGGACAAAAACAAGGCAAGATAAAGGGGCATCTTAGACGTGCCCCATGGGACGGCTGTTTATTGTTTTATAAACCAAAACTACTGTTTGATGTAAACAAACTCCATAGCCGCCCCCTCCCGTTCTCAGGGTCGTGTTATTGCTGTAGTCGCGTGTGGCAGTTTTTTTTTCTCTCATTGCTCCAGGCTTGCTTCCTCCCACTTCTGCTACCTCAGACGTAATAACATGGTCGCTCAGTTGTCTAGAGTCAGTTAGTCAAACCCTTGGTGGCTTCATGGTTAACCACCAAGAATGCCTCCATTCATCTCTCTGTCTAAGACCTCTGGTATTGTTTACACTCCCGCTATAGATGGGTGCTTTATATATTTGACGCCAACACTGTTATGATCTATTACTGACAGCTTTGTAAACAGCTGTGGATGGAGGTGACCACCGATCTTAGGGCAGCCACTCGGTTCAGGGTCAGCAGGTTCAGTCTGCACAATCAACTCAATTTCTACGGCTAATTAAAGGCCTTCCTATGATAAAAAACAGGATGATGCACAATTTGGACTTTCACATCCCACACATGTGAAAGTCACCAATTTAGGATAACATAGTTCTAAAATGACCTAATGTCGGTCCAGCACATTTAGATGATATTAAAATGTTAGTATAATGTTATAAATATCAAAGAGTTCATAATAATGCACCAAATTTCATGGCATGCCAAATCTCCAGGAGGGGAGCTAGAGAGCCCTGTTGTAGGTCTACTATAAACACCTGCCATTTTCAACCTTTGTATATATATATTTTTTTTCACGTGTTTAAGAATTTCTTACGAAAGAATTTTAAACATTTTCTGTGTTATAATAGCGAAATCACCAGGTTAGTGCAGATTGCATCACTTTCTGCTTAGTGCCAAAAACAAGAAAAATAAACAAACACAGATGACCCAGAAAATCAAAGGGATCACCCGATTAGAGCGGCACGTGTCGAGTTTTCAATTCCAAACTGGGTTGATGCCTCTTTCTGAACAATAATTAACCCTAATACAATGAAATTAAGAGCCAAGAAGTGACTCAATCCAGTTTAAACCCTGGTTCATAGGTACAGTGGCTGTAGCGGCTGAGTGTAAACATGTAAATAGGTTTGCAGACACACAACTGTTTACACCTCCTGAAGAACAAGAATTGCAGATATTTGCTCTGTTTTTGAACACTGACCATGTCTTGACACTAAACAGCATGGGTCAGCTCGTCCTGTCCAGTCGTGGGTTTTTCCATGTCTCTGGCTAGATGGCAAGCTAAAACTTTCCGCTGGTGCGTCTGGCTTTTTTAGAGCGTCAGACCGTGATGACGAGCATCTGTTGGGCTGATGTTAGTTCATGACAGTTCAAGACTGAGAGCTTCAAAAGAGACAGACATAATACAAATCTGTCTGTTTTAGTAGTGCTGATCTGTTTAAGCAAAAGTCTGTGTGTTTGTTTAGTGAGGACCAGCCACTTGGCTCCGGCTTTTGGTGTCTCTGCAATGTGAAAACCTGGCACAGTCCACTTTCCATGAACTGTCACACTCCTGAACTTTAATCTGACAGTCATAGATTCTATAAAGGGGTTACTGTATGGTTTGATGGTGAAAGATGTCAGCACACACTGCCTTTCGCATCCCAGAGATTTGTCCTTGACCTTACACAGAACAAAGCTGATGTTTTGATAAGGCTCTCCAGTCGGTGTGTTTTCATGTGTGAGAGAATAGGAGGGAGATAGAAAGCATAAGAGGGAGGGAAGAAATGAAAAAGGGAGGGATAGAGAGACGAGAGCGGGAACATGTGAACAGGAGGAGGGAGAAATGAGAGACAGAATATAACCACCCACCTAAGTAGCCGACAGCCATAAAACAGCCTGTCTTCCAAACAGTCTCAGAAACAAGGAGCTCTCAGATGCAAGGTGTAGGAAAGAGGGCAGAGAGTGAAACAGAGAGAGAGAGTGACGAAAAGAGAGGCAGAGAGAGAGAGAAAGAGAGTTGGACTTACAGTCTTGCATCCTATGCCGAATAACACATCAGGTATACCGGTGAAACGTGTGTTAGCTTCAGAAACAGAGGAGTGAATGGATAATTTTTGCAGCCTAAGTGGCCTTGACCCTCTTTGGGTGAGTGATCACAATTAATTCTTGTGTATTAATTATATGTATTAATTATTGGATGTTGGTAATCTGCTTGCTTAAGAAAATGCTTTGTGGCTTAATGCCTAACCCCCATAACTTCCATAAGGTGTGCATGCTAAAGCTAGTCATCTAGTATAGATTGCTATGTAAGATAAAATAAAAAAAAATGTATACATCCTTCACAAAAACGAGTTATGTTGCTTACATACTGTAATTGATGCAATCCCGAAACTTTGGAAACTCTCAACTTATCAATATTATTATTATTCAAGTCATTTTTATAAATCATTCAGTATAAAATGTATGTATTCACATGAAAAAGTACATATGGATGTAAAAATACAAAACAAAAACAACAATACAATAAGGTTCCAATCATCTGGTGGTAAAATAGAAGAATGGCTGTCAGACCATGTTTTTTCCTGTGGACAGTAGAAGTTCCAGTACTCTTCAAGATCAACAGCAGATGGATTGGTGAAATTGGCCAAACCAACATTGCACATGGTGCACAGATCCATTACTGGGGCTTAACCGCCAGTGTTTCCTGGACAGCATTGTACCAGGATTCTGAACAACAAAAACGTAACTGTTTGAGTCGTCAGTGTAATTCCAGTAATTTGAAGACATTCCCCTGCCTACATGTGGACAGAGTCAAGGTTTCTTTATGAGGAGTGGTGGTTTGGTTTAGCTTATAATTAAAAGAAGAACAACAACAAAAAACCAAACCCAAATGTGAATAATGCAGCATGTACCGGAAAATACAACAAAACTCAATTGATTTTGTTTTTAAATTAAAATCAGATCGGTTTTAAAGGTCAAATTGTGTTTTATTGATGGGGGAAGTGGTGGCGCAGTGGTTAAGTTGTTGGACTATTAACTTGAGGACTGGGGCTCAATTCCCAGCTCCACCATGCCATCACCGCCAGGCACCTGAGCAAGGCGCTTAACCCTAATTGCTCAGTTGTATAACAAGGAATACTGTATGTCGCTCTGGATACAATTGAATATGACATCAAAACTTTTCTTCTGCTAATCTTCCAGGACTGGAACCAGACATGGTATACTCACACCCCCGAACTGAGTGACTGTTTCCAGAACACAGTTCTGGTGTGGGCACCCTGTATCTACCTCTGGCTCTGCTCGCCCTTCTATTGCCTTCACCTGTACTGCCATGGACGAGAACGCCTGTCCCTCTCACTGCTCTGCAGCACCAAGCTGGTGAGTGAGTTCTCAGCCAGTCTCTGGGTGGAGGAACCTATTTTTATAGTTAATGTTGGCACAAGTTGAAGTTTAGACATTAAAGAACCAGCCATTTTTAATCATTGTAAGGCCTAAATGAATGGCCTGAAGCCTAAATAAAACATACATTTTTAGGCATTACACAGACAAAAGCTAATGTGGCAGAATAGTGTATAATGGACAGTTTCTGGAAAAGGAGATGGTGAATTGGGATGGCAGCCCAGCACAGCAAAAGCTTGTGGGTGAGAGTAACACATTGGTGATTGTTTGGGTTTGCATGGTGAAACATTGATTTTCACATTGCTAATAAGAATTGCTAGGTTTAGGAGTAGGAGTTTATTCTTTGTAAATAAATAAAGGTTTCATATTTTCAATGGATTAAGTTAGAGACGCCAGATGTGTTTCTAAAACCTCTATTCCATTAGTTTAATTGACTCAAGGGCGTGGCTCCTGATTACTTAAAGAAGATAACCTGCAGACACCCCTGCCTTAAGGGTTGTTTTGGTGCCTCCTTTAAAGAACCCGCCTTACAAAACGTTCAATTGATGTGAAACCTAGGCAACTGGAATTTCCTCAAGGATCTCTAAGCTTTTGGTCTTCAGGAATTTGTAGTTTCAGCATGGAAAGTTTCATAGCAACCCTCTGAAAGGGTTAACAGGCACCACTGCCGCCTACGAAAGCCATCCTTCCAGATAATATACATAACTCAGACAGTGAACCGGGTGATAAAATGTTATTTCCGGAAGAATGAGTCAGTGAGTTTCTCACCCAGGTTTGATATCCTGTTAATTTCTGTCGCTTACAGTTGCTGGGCTTCTTCTTGGCTTCCTTTGGCTTCGTTGAATTCTTCTACATCCTGTTGGAGCGAAACCAAGAGATCCACCGCCACTTCATCTTTCTTCTGGCCTCGGTTATACGCAGCCTCACTGTGGTAACATATATTCCATTACACTGGAGTGTTAACATGCCATAAATGATATGTTAAACCACCAATCAAAACTATTGCCAGAAATGATGGCATGGAATGAATGACCTGTAAATTAAACATGAGAAACAATATCCAGGGTATTTTAAACTGGATTTCAAACGTGTTGGTGGTGTTTCTTTTGAGAAAAAAAAAAAACTGGCAATAGTAAACATTTTCTAAAACAGTCTTGTTTTCCATCTTCTACAGACAACTAACGTCATTTAAACACTAAAGCTAAATCTACTGACTGTTAAAAGATCAGTAAGGTAGCTAGCTAGCTAGAACTTTCCTTAAGTGTTTCTATTATCCTTCAATGACATTTACCTGAGTGAAAGTTTAAAAATAAAATATTTAGTACTTCATCAGTGACTGTTATAAACATATAATATATAAAAAGTATATTAAATATCACCTAGACAAATTTTAAATAACGAAATCCTGTCAGAATCTTAGTTTTTATGGACATTCGCTATCAGGATTTTTTAGCTTACTGGTAAAGAAACTATGGGGAGTAGGTTTGCAATATTTTCGATAAATTAAAAGGAAGATAGATTTTTAGAAAATAAATTCATTTTAGCTAGCTAAACTAGCTGTCCGGAACTAAAAAAAAAAATTCCCATTAACATTAGCAGTCCAACTCATAATCATTTCATGTAAATGTATAAATAACAGATTATCACTTATACACACTTTAAATAGCAAATATCTTGTCAGGTTAAGCACTTCTTATCTCAGGTCCCTCAGATTAAGACTATCTATAGATATTAGCTATCTGGTTATTTTAGCTAACTGGCTAAACCAACTTTTGTGAAGTTTTGCTTGCTTTCTTTGAGGTAAAATTTTTGACAAAGGCAAAAGAAGACAGATTTTTAGATGTGAAATGGATTTTCAAATATTTCTAGCATTTAAGGATTATACAAGCTAAGCTAGTTAGGCTAACTGAGCCGTATTTCGGAGATAAAAATACAAAACATATTGTTAGAAAGCCAAATATCAAAGATAGTCTTTATAACCACGCAGCTACATGAGCTTTAACCTGACCCGGCACAGACACAGACGTATTTATCTCACCGTGGGTGACTTTAAACACGAGTTTAAACTGTGTAGGTTAGCAAAGTGGGTGCACAAAACACAAGGCCACAAGTTTTCACTGCTAAAGGGTTTTTTTTTTTCTTTTTTCTTTTTTTGCACCCAGACTAGACTCTCGCCCTATCTGTGGTCACTACAGACACCTAAGTCAACACTGACCTGAGCTCTGGGAAAAACAGTAAAACCAATAAACAGACTTTTTTCCAGTGAATATTCGACTCATCAAACAATCGTAATCTTGACTGTATAAATAGTAAAGCAAACAGCTGTAAAAGTAGTCATGCATAAGGATATAGGTCAAAAGAATTCACTTGTAGTTAAGTGACTTATTACCTATATGCACAAATACTGATTTGATACTTGCTTACTTTTCTTTATACATTTTTAATTTTAACACATTGCATTATGATCTGGATTTATAAGGTGTGATTTTCGGGCATAATTAATTTCCATCATTATTTTGTATATGACCTCAAAGACCCACCCACGTTCCCATCAGCGGTCACTCAGTGCTGGTCTGTTTCAATCTATATGGACCCAAGACACACCCTTTAATGTAGACTGAGCAAATCCTTTAAAAATCCCCACACAACCCAACGATCAGACTCATCAAGACGAGTCTGGTGTACCACCAAGTCTGAGTGGTTAAGTGGGCGTCTTCTCGTCCTTCTTTCCATGAGCAGAGCTGTTAATGCATCACCGGCTAAATTCAGAATCCAAGTAATGCAGAACTCAGAACAACCTCACTCAGCACTTCCCCTTTCTGATTACTAGTTAGGCACTAAGTCTGAGGTTTAACTGATGCTTAAGAGTCCTCCCACGCTCTAGGAGGAAAGACGGGACCGTACTAACCTCATTACAAAGCAGTGAGATGAGGGAAAAGGTAAACACCCGTTAGCAAGTTTTTGATCACACACTGTTTGTAGAATAATGTGAGGTGTGTTTGAAAAGTTTAAGCTACACTAGGTGATTTAAAGACTCGCTAGAACACTTCACCCTATTAAGATAAGGTCGGTAGACTTTGGTTTGGTTTGAAAATGCTGCCGTTTACATTTGGCGTCATCGTTAGGAATAGCTTAAAGCCTGATTTTTTTTTAAGGTGTCCTACATAATCTGGTGCTTTCCACCGCTTTGGAGATGCTCTGATGCTCCTAAAACGCCACAGAATGTTTGGGACAAAAGAGGAAAGAAACCCATTGTCAGCTTGTGTTTTTACTGAGACGGAGAGTGTTGACTTGTAGGACGAAGGAAATAAAGTCGATTAAAGGCAAAAGGATCAACGCCGGCCTTGTTGAATGCAGTTTATTAGGGAAGTTTTTTATGAAACAGCTGTCGTGGTAGACGGGAAAATCCCATTATAAACTCTGCACAACCGGCCAAGCAGAAATACAGACGTGGGTTTGTGTATATAAGGATCTGAACCGAGTCATGGCCATTTTACCAGAAGACGACGTGGTTTATACACAGATTTAAACAACAGTAACTGAGAAATAGAGTTACGATCCGTTTATTAAACTTTTTTTCTCCAATGTTATAAGAATATTTACATAAATTGACCTTAGTTTAGTCCCACACATGATGACATTTAAGCAAAATTACAATCTTTGTTAGTGTGGGATGGTAGAAGAAGAGTAAAACACTTTAAATTTATCATGACGAAAGTAACGGTGTATGATCCCGTCCTTGATACAGTTCCGATAAAAGCATGTCCTGGGATAATAAACATCCAGTCAAAGTTCATACCACTTTAAGACTCATACGTTTGTCAAATTGGTCAAAGTTTAAATAAACAGGTCTAGGATTTTTTCCTTTAATTTCATATGAGCAAAATCAAAATCACAATAAACATCAAAGACACAAACACAACTTCAACCTTCATAACCTTGAGGAGAAACAACGTGATTTGTTTACCTATCTATAAACTCATCTAAAAACTTCTTAACCATCACTTTTAGGATTTGGACTCACTTTGTTGAAATTGTCTTGACTTCACGCCCATATTTCCAGTCCTTTTTTGCTCACTTTGACTCACGATTCATGTTTTTTACACTCAGAACATAGTCATTCTGCAGCCATCACTCTTACAGTAATAACACACTGAGAGTCTGGTCCGCTCACTAAAGCCGAGTGATGTGTTTGCCAGGTGTTGGCGTTGTGTATCATCCAGTGGGAGCGAATGCGAGGCTGCCGTTCCTCTGTGGTGCTCTTTCTTTACTGGCTGCTCAGCGTGGTGTGTTCTCTCATCCCTCTGAGGGCCAAGATCCAACTGGCCGTTGAACAGGTGAGAGAAATGACACACACCCCCAATCTGGGGCACCCATTTCACAACCCTGTCCTAAAACCAAGAAGGATAACATGTTCACATACACCTGTATATAAACCCTCACAGATAAAGGCGCACAAACACCTTCTCACACACACACAATCCAAACAGTAAGAAACACAAAGACAAATGCATATATCTACACATGGGTTTGCACTAAATGTGACACTTTTTGCAACAGAATGTGTTAACATACATCCGTTTAACCATTCGCTGTCTTTTTTAACAGACAAAATGTTTAACATTAAGTGCAATGCAAATATTTTTTTGCTGAAACGAACATATTTTTCCTGATACAGTGTGTGTTGTCTAACCAGAAGCACTTTGATTTCTTTCGAACTCTGAGTGTGCAGTTTTCCAGAAGTTATACTGCATTGACTGCTAGGAAATGTGTTTTTTTTTACCGAGTGACAAAAAGCTGACTTTATGCCTGCACAAGGGTGAAAAAAATATAAGGCAGATGGTTTGACTGAACTATATTTTTTGCGACCGCTCAAACCGAGGCTGACCCTGTTTTGTTCTGTGGTGGGGGGAAGAATATAGTCGTATCTTGGCATGGCGTAGGCTCAGCCTGGGGCAAGATGTTTACTCTGAGCTTGAATGCAGTGCAGATTGTAGCTCAAGCATAGGCTCACCTTTTCTATGTGTTTAGAATGGCATATGACTGGCATATGGAGTCAGTAAATAATGCACTGATTTGGGCTGCTTGACCACAAATGGAGGTTGTTGGGTTCCAGGAACGCGATCTATGCATTTCCAGACCCTAGCGTGACTCCTTGTGTTTATTATTCTGTTTACGTGCAACTTATTTATATAAAGCAGACCATTAAAGACTTGGGTTTTCACCATGATTTGCTTTAACTGTTCAAAATAAGCTTTATGGTATCATTAATGCTAGGAGCACACCCATCAGGCGGCACTAGGGTCTCTACACTGAGACTTTCATTCTTTTCATTCTAATGTTAATTGTTATTCTGTAGCAGCATGTCAAGGGGTGTTCTCTTACTGCACAGCAAATTCAGATCTCTTACAATACAAATCTATAATAAATAATGGCTTATCGATGTTTTTTTTTATTCATTTAGGGTTAAGGGGCACCTGAAAATTTCCAAGCTGTTGTTATAGATAATTTATTAACATTTTAATTATTTAAAATAAGAACACACCACTATAGGAATGTGCTCTGTTTTATTTTAGCTCTTTGGTGGAATGCAGGATTTGAGCAAATATTTCATAAATATGTATGAATTTCTGGTTTCTGTGCCATGGAGTGGCTCAATATTATGTATAGAAATGAGGTTTGATTGTTTGGATTTCTTTGCAAACCATAAAAAATGTTTCTCGCAAAGTCTGTATCTAGGAGACGAGAAAGAAACGATGGGAAGCCACTATTACAGTTCTATAATTCACTGCCAACCACAGTATTTTGGTTTAACTCTGGCTTTGTGTCTTTTGAACTCTTTCTTAAAACCTGTTTTTTCTTTTCAGGGTCTCACTCCTAATATTGTACACTACCTGGCCTTTTTCTCGTACTTCGCCCTCCAGCTGGCACAGCTCTTCCTCAGCTGTTTCGCAGACCACGCTCCTCCAGGCAAAGCCAGCCTCCAGGTACAAAACAAAGCAGAACATACAGATGCAGTTGGCTGATCTTATTTAGTCAGATTTATGGAACATAAGACCACACCATGCCACACCCCACTCCACTCTATCCCAGGCCATGTGCTTCCAGAAAGCCTCGTAACTGTTGCCTTGTCATTAGCATAAGCTCATGATTGCTTCAAGGAGATGGTTACAAAATTGGTTAACTGGTGAGTCATCTTCAGGAACCGGGGCTTCATGCCTTGATAATGATGTCTGCTCATTTTAGCCCTAGACTTTGGCTCGGAGAAGCCAATATCTCAGTGTTTACTTTGAAAATTACATGCAAGGCCACACACACAACACAACAAAGATTACATAACTCACAGTCGTTAGAGGTCTTAAAACTGAACGTGCTCTCATGAAAATGCTTTCCGCATGACAACAGGCTTTGTCATTTTCGGTCTCTGATAAGAAACCTGAAAAAAGACACATAAATAATATCTACTTCCACTGGAATGTGAGCAATATAATAGATGAGACTGTGGGCAATCGATGTGGCCAGTTTTTAGGTTGTGTGTGTAATGAAGTTAAAGCCACAGACATGGGTGCCACACCCCATGCTCCTCTCCTGGCTCAGTCACTTCCTGAGTTATTCACAGCATGCCATTGAGTGAGACCTCCGGTGAAGAAACGTGTGTGTGTGTGTGTGTGTGTGTTTGGGTGGATGGGGACGGGGCAGAATTGAGGTCAGATGTGGGTGGAAATGTGTAGTAACTTGGCCCATGCCAGTCTCACAAATTCACACACACACACAGTGTCACTTACTCACACAGACACTCTCACTGATTTTCTGTTTACTCTCAGAATGCCGCAGCCAGATCCTTTTTTTTTTTGCTCGCGCGGCTTCGCTATCCAAGAAAGCAATACTGTAAAACCTTCCCGCTCTATAAAAGCCCTAACAACAAACTTTTGTTATTTTTTTCATACCATATTAGTTCATTTTAATTTCTATAGGAATACACGGCAATTCACAATTTACAATATGCAGTATAGTAAACATCCTAACAAACATGTCATTTATGTATATTTCTTCGTTTTTGTTTCAGAACGCGTGCCCTGTGCAGGATGCGTCATTTTTGTCAAAGATGCTCTTCTGGTGGTTCAGCGGGTGAGAAAGACAAACTTGTCTTAATCTGCTAGTTTTTTCCAGGGCAAAATTATATTTTTTTTTTGTCAGCTGGAGAGATCACAAATTACTGACTCCAAAGTCAAGAAAGCTTTTACACCTCAGTTAAAGTGAAATCTTGACTCTGATTGGTCAAAATGTGTTGTATAATTTTCTGGGACTGCAGCATCGTAGCTTTAAACTCACTCTTCAACATTATTATTGTTATTAGAGAAAAAGATGAGAGCGAGAGAAAGAGAGAGAGAGAGAGAGAGAGAGAAATGGTGGTTTATAGCTGCTGTGACGCAAATGCTCACAAGAATTAACTTGTTTTGCAGACATCCCGAAACATTAAACATCACTATAGATGAATTAAAAGCTGTTTTGTAAAAAAAAACAGAAAGCAGTGAATTGTAGCGCTGAAAAACTGTCCAGGCAACGTGTTGAATTATGTTTTATTTGTATTCTGCCTTTTTTAAAGACACATTTCATCTGTAACTTATTAGAAAAGGTACCCTAGAGCAGAACTCTTTGGACTGTAATAGCGGAAGGGGTATCTCAGTGGTTAGGGTATTGGACCGCTGGTCTCTTTAAAAAATGAATGTAGTTCGCTCTGAAGAAGGGGATCTGCTAAATGCCAGAAATGTAAAAGTAATGGAAAGCCTGATCTGTAAGGTTCTTTGTGTAAGTGTGTGTTTGTGTTTCTGTAGGCTGGTAGTTAAAGGTTACCGCACGCCCCTACAAGCAGAAGATTTGTGGTGCCTGCGTAAAGAGGACACGTCACATAAAATCCTTTCTGATCTGGAGGAGGAATGGACCATGGAGCGCACCAGACTGCAGCAGTAGGAACTTTGTCTTTTAATCCCACACCTATCCAGACTCATTCAACCATAGATAACAAATTCAAATTCTATTTGTCACATACATGATTATATGTAGTACAGCTATGATACAGCACCCCTGGAGCAGGAAGGGTTAAGGGTCTTGGTGGTGGTGGGGCTTGAATCCAGGTCTTCCTGGTCTTCCAATCAACAACTCAGCACCGTAACCTTTTGCGCCACCACCAAAATTAGTAGTTTTAGCAGAGGATGGTTTCGAGCCATCGACCTCTGGGTTATGGGCCCAGCACAAAGTCTAAGTTATAAGACCAATTTTATTTCAATTTAAACTGGCATAGACACTGATGGATTTTAATAGCGTAGTTAACTACAATAACGGATCAAACCACAGCACAGACACCACAGGATGAGAGTGGCAGCTTGTTAATTAATTTCCACTTTGAAGACACATCGTACTGTTGAGTCAACAGGACCGTCTTCAAACGCTTTATACGCAAGCGGTCAACTGACTTTTACAACCTGCGGAAAGCCATCAAACCCTGTTTTAATCAAGAGTTTAAAAGATGTAGAGCTTTTTATGCGTGTGTGTGTTATTGAGTACATTAAATTCCCGAACAAGCAAAGCAAAACATATTATTTTCCTGATTAATGTGGAATGTTTTTTGTTCCACCTTCAGGCAAGAGAAACAGTTCAGCAGCAGTGTGGTGTTGGGAACCCGCTTGCCAGATCAGGCCCAGCTCCTGAGAAAGCTGCAGAAAGAACAAAGCTCCGGCTTCTGTCTTTTACGGACGCTTGCTCGCAACTTCGGACCCTACTTTCTGTCTGGAACGCTCTGCCTTGTGGTCCATGATGCTTTCATGTTTGCCATTCCACAAGTCCTCAGGTAAGCGGTCTTGTAAAGTCTGGTCCAGTCTGCTTTTCTCTAAAGTCATAAACGTTGCCATGTTTCTGAATGTTCTCGTCATGAACTAAACACGGATTCTTAAATAAACCATCTTCTGATGGTTCAATGGCACATTTCTAAATGTTTTTCGGTGTCCATCGTACGGTTTATGATATCTCAGAAAAACAAGAAGTCACATTTTGTAGCAGGTGTTCGGCCAGTGGTTGTCAGCCTCGCCAGGAAGAGATTGGGTTGTTTATGCCCACAGGGGGCAATTATGGTTAGAGTCTGAACGCTGGTCAGAAGCAGTCACCACAACCCTGTGCCTGGCGTAGACTCGTCTGCATCAGTGAGGTTGTGGTCAAAAAGCGGCCGTGGCAGGAGAGTCGGCCAGCCGACCAGAAACACAAGCCAACCACCAGCAAACTACAACAGTAAAACGTTGCCCTTTTTACTCTGCATTAAAGACCTAAATGCAATTGTGTCTGGAATTTGAATAGGACCATCTGATGGTGAGGAATGCGAAGTTTTTATGAATGCCAACTGTTTTTGAAAAGTGTTGCTTAGTGAGGCTCTTGCTGTGAGTAGAGTAATTAACCAAACACTTCATATAGTCTTGCTTTTTTGCTTGGGCTACAATTTCCTCAGGAAAAAAATAAGCGTCAGTGAGCTTTCTACTTCCCAGATTGAGAGTCACATTGCTGTTCTTTATTTTTGATGGATAGACCAGAAGCAGATGCAGCACCAAATCAAAAAATCCAACAAAAAATAATCCAAAGGTCCGCATTTATTCATTCATTCATCTTCTATACCCGCTTATTTCCTAATTCTGGGTCACGGGGATCTGCTGAAGTCTATCCTAGCTGTCTCTGAAAGGGTAAAAAATGCACGAGAGGTTACACCCTGGACAGATCGCCAGTCCATCACAGGGCCACACACACACTCTCACTCCTATGGGCAATTTAGAATCAGCAATCAACCTAACATACATGTATTTTGGATTGTGGGAGAAAACCAGAGAACCCGGAGTAAACGCACGTAAGCACGGGGAGAACATGCAACAACTGCACACAGAAAGGCTGAATCGAACCCTGGCTTCTTGCTGTGTGGCTACAGTGCTAACCACCAAGCCACCTTGCTGTCCGGTCCTTATTCAATTAATCCTAAATGATCTGATCTATTACTTTAGTATAAAAACTCTATAATTTGTGTACTGTAGTTTTACATGTAGTTTATTTTAAATTCACAACTTGTTCATTTACTCTAGCAGATCTACACGTATGAACAACCTCAACAAATATTCCTTCTGTCTTTACTCCCACAGTCTGTTGTTGGGATTTATGAGGGAGGAGAACGCTCCGCTATGGAGAGGATATTTCTACGCCACGCTCATGTTCCTCCTCTCCTGCCTGCAGTCACTCTTCAACCACCAGTATATGTACTCTTGCTTCACTGTTGGCATGAGAGTCAAGACGGCTGTCATGGGCCTCGTCTACAGAAAGGTAGACGCCCTTTTGACGCAGCGAAAAACCAAACTGTTACAAAGACACCCCAAAAATATTCTTTAACCAGTTTAATATTTATTATAGGTTATGATTAGGTAAATAATGAACACCTGTTCTGCTTCTCGGTAGTCTCTGGTGATAAACAGTGCGGCACGGAGAACGTGTACAGTAGGAGAGATTGTAAATCTGGTATCTGCTGACACCCAAAAGCTCATGGATTTTGTCGTGTACTTCAATGCAGTGTGGCTTGCTCCCATAGAGATTGCCCTCTGCCTCTTCTTTCTCTGGCAGGTAAGCAACTCAAGAGGGTTAAATTTATTATCATTTGTGACCCGTATTTGTAACCACAAGCCTTCATTTCTTGCACTATTTCTGTCTTAGCACCTGGGACCATCTGCTTTGGCTGGCATCACCACAGTGTTTTTTATCTTCCCTCTGAATGGATTCATTGCCAAGAAGAGAAGCAAACTACAGGTGCTGTAACAAAGACGCTGGACAAATATAATGAAATGAAGTAAAGACTTTGGGGTAAACAGGTCAAAAAGGGAAAGACTGTGGTTGCATGATATTTAAACCAGTAAAAGGTTTATAAAAATGTAGTATCATGTGGTCAGCAGTAAACAGTTTTGCCTCAAGCTACCCTTTGCTACACACTGAGCCAAAAACTTCACTTTTTGGTCGCAAGGTTTATACCTGAAAGACAAAGCAAAGGGTGCACTTATTTTAAGTATTTAAAGCAAACACAGAGGACAGTGTGGTTGTGCAGCTTGTACTCAAGCACCTTATTCCCAGGACTGGGCAACTCATGTTCCTTGAGTTCTTTTGTCCTGCAACTATTCCTGACCTTCCCACTAGTAATTACTCGTGTGTCCAGTCAATCAGAAGCTGGAAGACACAAAAAACAGTCAACCCAGTTTTCTAGCAGGTTAACCTGTGATTAATGACATTTATATGGAATAAAAGAACATAAAACCAAGGCCACCTAAGTCTCTATATTTCATTTTTGAAATAACAGGAAATCCAGATGAAGTTCATGGACAGTCGAATCAAACTGATGAACGAAATTCTGAACGGCATCAAGATCCTAAAGTTCTACGCCTGGGAAAAGGCTTTTCTTGAGCAGGTCTTGGGTTACAGAGAAAAAGAACTTCGAGCCTTGAAAAAGTCCCAAATCCTCTACTCCATATCTATAGCTTCCTTCAACTCTTCATCCTTCCTGGTGTGTAGCAGAGATAATAGCATCTACAATTTTTTTGCAGCAGAAACAATATAACCTAGCTTTTGTCTCTCTTTTTTATGTTCAGATTGCCTTTGCTATGTTTGGCGTGTATGTCCTCATAGACGAGAAGAACGTGTTGGACGCTCAGAAGATTTTTGTCTCCATGGCGCTCATCAACATTCTGAAGACTCCCCTGAGTCAGCTTCCTTTTGCCATGAGCACCACCATGCAGGTACCACAATCTCTATCTCTGTCTGGATCCTCTTTTCCCAAACATCTTACATCAGAGACTTTTTGTCTGAGGTGTCTTTAATTTTGCAGGCTGTTGTCTCGCTTAAGCGTTTGGGGAAATATTTGTGCCAAGAGGAGCTAAAACCAGAAAACGTGTCCAGAGATGCTTTTAGGGCAGGTGAGTCTGACATTTCGAAATAATTATAATAAAAATTTTGAATAGACGTGCACAGGATTGATGTTAATTTGCTAACAGCTGCTGAATTCCAAGGCTGTGTGACAGAATTACTCAACTTCCTGTTACTTTTGGGAGAGTTTGAGAGAGAGAGCAATTAGAGACGCAATCCAGCAGCCCATGCTAGACTGTGGTTTTGATACAGCCTTCTATTTTTGCGGAACACAAACACATTTTGGCCCAGCAAACTGTTAGCGCGTTTGCAGACAGCTCGTGAAAACTGCTATTTTAAAGATGATGATAATTAGACTGTACATAATTAAAGAAAGGCTTTGATTCCAGAAGCAACCAGAGAGGAAGTTTACTTTCACAGTCAGTCTCCCGCGTTTACCTTAATGACTCCCATAAAGTAAAACATGTGCACGTAGGCTTTGCACACGTGCAGGTACCTGCTACTTTGTAAACACCAGACAGTGTTAATGTTTTCCTTGTTTACTTTTTTCATTTAGATAAAGAAGGTGTCGTGGTCCAGAACGGGACTTTCAGTTGGTCTAAAGATGGACCTCCTTGTCTGAAAAGGTACAATGATACAAAGTGCAAAGTATAAAACTAAAAAATCTATTTTTCCATTTATTGCTATAATTAATATTGCAAAACATTTATTAACCAGCGAGCTGGCAGTGCTGTCAAAGCTGCCATAATAGTGCTGTTGTATAGGTTAAATGATGGATTATCTAATCGTACTTAGCAGCCCTGTTTGAATATGTGTGGTATTTGTAGGATCAGTGTAAGAGTGCCTCGTGGTGCACTGGTTGCAGTTGTTGGCCATGTTGGCAGCGGGAAGTCATCCTTGCTCTCTGCTATGCTCGGAGAGACAGAGAGGAGAAGTGGTAGCGTTTCTATCAAGGTACAAATATGAACGATAAAATGTGTTAAGTTTTATAAACCTTCTGATTATGTCTTGGTGTATCTTCAAGTCTTTACATGGACTTTGTTTTTGGTTTTGTAGGGATCTGTGGCATACGTTCCTCAGCAGGCCTGGATTCAGAATGCTACACTGCAAGACAACATCCTGTTTGGTAGGGAAAACAAAAAGAGCTGGTACCAGCATGTGTTGGAGGCCTGCGCTCTACTGCCCGACCTCGACATCCTGCCAGCCGGAGACGCCACTGAGATCGGCGAGAAGGTGCTCATGAAGCTTTACATCTTATTCATTATTGAAAGTTTCTCAGTGGTTCTAAGGATCATTAAGTGTTTTTAAACGTACAACTAATAAAATAAAATAAAATCAACCTGTAAGTGGTAGTTCAGTGGCTAAGGTCTTCCACTGATTGATTGATCAAAGGTTCAATTCCCAGCACAACCAGACTACTGTTGCTGGGTTTCTGAAAAAGACCCTTAAACCTGAACTGCTTAGTTTGATTTTAAGAAAATGAGATCAACGTAAGTAGCTGTAAATAAGGGCGCCTGCCAAATGCCACAAATGTAAATATTTAAACATAACTCTTAGACAGAAGCCTTAAGAAATCTTTTTTGTTTTAAAGTGAGTCTATTTGCTAACATTTTTGACATTTCAGAACCCAGGTCTTCTAATTTGACCTTAACACACCCTTAACTCAACCGCTTGCTTGATTGCAAAACTGTAAAAAAAAAATATGGGGCAATCTTTTGCCACTTGACTATAGACCTTAAAAAACTTCATCATTATTAAAGAAGAAGAAATGAGAGGTTACAGGAAGTATAAAGAAATTGTTGTCATTCTCCTGTGTTTTAAAATTCTTGTTCACAGGGATTGAACCTATCTGGTGGTCAGAAGCAGAGGGTTAGTCTGGCTCGTGCCGTCTACAGAAAAGCTGATGTCTATTTGCTGGATGATCCTCTCTCTGCTGTGGATGCTCATGTGGGTCAGCACATCTTTGATAAGGTCATCGGGCCCAAGGGTGTGCTGCGAGACAAGGTGAGATAAAACTCCTTTTCTTTAACATAGCAAAGAAGGAATTGAAAAAACTCAATTTTCAACATCATTGAATGTGACAACTATACGTGAGCAAATGTGTGCTAGTGTCTGAGCTTTTCACATGTATTGGACTTGGCATGGACTCAGACATAACACACTGTATGCAAAATATGCTCAAACACACTTCTAAAAATTACCCCTGAGCACTTGGCTTGCAGGGCCGTTTTCTATGAAGGTTTCCATTGTTCTACTTTTGGCAGACTCGCATCCTGGTGACCCATGGCACAAGCTTTCTGCCCCAGGCTGATATGATTTTGGTGCTAGTTGAGGGAGAGATCACGGAAAGCGGCTCCTACCAAGAGTTGCTGAATCGTAATGGAGCCTTTGCAGAGTTCATCCACACTTTTGCCAGCTCTGAAAGGAAGGAATGCTCCACACAGAGAGGTGTGTCAACCTTCAGAATGTCCAGAATATTGCATCGATACCAATACTGTAATTAATTGTTAATGACTTTTTAGTTGAGTGGTCTTATTAACCCCTAGTCACAACCCTTCATTTTGATGTCAATCAACAAATTGTACCTTTGTTTTAGGCTCTAGAAAGTCCTGCTCGAGACTCAGCGTAACAGATTTCATGCCATTCTCCAGGGACCTCTCTCAAGAGCAACTTATTGGGTAAGCAAACCCAAAGGCATTCAATCCAAAAGGGCTGCAAGGCTTTTCATTCCACCACAGCTACTAGTCAATTACAGGCCAATATAAACTGATTAAACTAATTGGTATTGGATCGGTAGGAATAAAGCGTGCAGCCACTTTGGTTTACTGAGAAAATCTGGAAACCTCTGTTTCTAATAACTGAATGTACCTAGAAGATAATGGCATTGTGTTATCCACAACAAAACCTGTTGCTTTCTTTAATCATATTTCTTCTTCCCTCAGTGGTGACACAAACAGTGTCACTATTCAGAGCGTAGACCCAGATATTGAGCAGGAACAAATTCCTGAAGACCTGGGAAAACTAACTGAAGTGGACAAGGCTCGCATAGGCAGGGTGAGTTTGTAATGTACTAGATGAATGTAGTTGTTGGGCTATAATCCTCTTGCTTTCAGCATTTAACATACTTACCTATTCTATAGGCATTGCTTAAATTTCTGTCTCCATCTTGCTGTCCAGGTGAAACTGGAGATGTACGTTGAGTACTTCCGCACCATCGGGTTGGCTCTGATTGTACCCATTCTCCTCCTGTACGCCTTTCAGCAGGGTGCATCTCTGGCATACAACTACTGGCTCAGCATGTGGGCCGATGAGCCTATCATCAACGGTACACAGCTCAACACTGACATGAAGCTGGGAGTCTATGGAGCTCGGGTTTGCACAAGGTAATTGACAAGTGAATCCTGCCCAGTATTGTGCTACCAGTAATTGGTAAACCATAAAGACTAGTAAGATTTACTAGTTTTTGGTTTTTATTTATTGGTTATGAGGTATTTAGATGAGTGGTAATATCCAGCCTTATTCCACCAGATCCTTCATGTCTTTCCATGCTAAAACACTTGTCTTTATTTTAGGCGTAGCCATTTTTGGCACCACGGTCGCAATCTCTATTGGAGGAATAATCGCATCTCGTCAGCTGCACCTAGAATTGCTAAGAAATGTGCTCCACTCACCCATGTCCTTCTTCGAGTCCACTCCCAGCGGCAATCTACTAAATCGTTTTGCCAAGGAAATTGATGCTATCGACTGCATGATACCTGATGGCCTTAAGATGATGTTGGGCTACGTCTTCAAGCTGATGGAGGTGTGCATCATAGTTCTGCTTGCCACACCTTTTGCTGCAGTCATCATTCTTCCTCTGGCTCTGCTCTACGCCTTTGTGCAGGTAAAAATAAACATAATATGCTGATCGGAATGCGCTTTTATCATGGAGGATATTGGATTCAATTGTCTGAATTTTGACACTTCTCTCTTGCTCACTGAAGAGTTTCTACGTGGCCACATCATGCCAGCTTAGGCGCTTGGAGTCTGTAAGCCGCTCTCCCATCTATACCCATTTTAACGAGACAGTGCAAGGCGTGAGTGTGATCCGGGCCTTTGGTGAACAACAACGTTTCATTCTGCAGGCCAATCAGAGAGTGGATCACAACCAGACTGCATACTTTCCTCGATTTGTGGCAACTAGGTAAGTTACAACTGTTGTAGAAATATGGTTCCTTACATAATCAGGCATTTACCTATGTGCTCTCTGTTAAGATCAACAGTGTGGTATTTGAGTACTACTGCATTCAGCTATTGATTTGCCCTTATTTGATGGTCAGAGGTTGCTCAGTGGGTAAAGTTCAGATGCAATAATCAGAAGGTTAAAAAGGTTTAAATCTTTTTACACTTTACCCGAATACATGAACTGTACCAGGGATCAATTTTGAACTCGTTCACAGTCAGGCTTATAATTGCAGGTTTGCTTATACCCAAAAATTGCACAGATGATTGCCCATTTCAGAGCAAGGCCCTTTACTCTTCAGTTGATAAATGTTAGTCAGTCTGGATTAGGGCACAAATGTTAATCTGCTGAAAGCAGGCAGCTTCCGGAAATTTTTCAGAGTGCATCATATTTTTTGGTCAAATCCTAGACTATGATTTGAGAATAGGAATTGGTTCTTTGGACTGCTTTCAGGCTCTTTTGCACTTCACCATAATCGCTAAACTCTCTATGCAAACATACCAGAGCATGGGAAAAAAACATTAATGCAAAAGTGCAGTCCTAGAGTTTGAAATGGTGGGCTCTGCAACAAAGCCATTAACCTTCAGCAGCTCTGATTTATGTAATTTTGGAAAAGATTCTGCTACACTTTGGTTGCAAAAAATCTTTGGATACAAATTATGGTTAACTTGTAAATGAAAGGTTCAAATTCAGATGGCAAAAGAACCACTTTTCCCACTGGCACTACTAAGCAAGGATCTTGACCCTGACATGCAATCCTTGGTCTGTGTTTTGTCCTGAACATATCTGTTTATTCTAGAGTAAAATAAACAAATGTATATAGATTTCCTTCCTCTGCTGTGGTCTTGCTCTCACCAGAAGCATGACATTATGAGATTACACTGATGTTAATTCAAGCGAGGGCAGCAGTATGGAATAACAGTCTGTGAAGGTAACAAGTGTTTCATTGCTCCTCTGCAGGTGGCTGGCAGTGAACCTGGAGTTCTTGGGTAATGGTGTTGTTCTCGCTGCTGCCATTCTCTCTGTGATGGGCAAAGACACTCTGAGTCCAGGAATTGTTGGCCTGGCAGTGTCTCACTCCCTCCAGGTACAGATTTTCCGCAATCCTACTATTCTACCTTCCACTTTTGCAACTTTCTGTCTCATAAACCGTTTAACCTCAAAGAGAATCCTACCATCTTGCAAAAGCACCACCCGGGTTGAATGTTTTAATTAGTGCGTTTAAAAGATGACAAAAAGATGATTAAAAGCTTTAGTCCGGGCTTATCCAGATCTCGCTTCCAGATTGGAACTTAGCTTTGTTTTGTTTATGTTTCAGGTAACAGGTATCCTTAGCTGGATAGTGCGGTCATGGACGGATGTGGAGAACAACATAGTGTCAGTCGAGAGAGTGAAGGAGTATGCAGACACACCCAAAGAGGTAAGTCCCTTTAAAACATAGCTACCGAATTTGAATTCTGACTGAGGCTAGTTCTGTCTGCAAATCATAGGTTCGTAATATTTACAAAGGTTCATCAAACATACTGTATCTGCAAATAAAAGCATTGTATATTTTCTTCCTAAAGGTTACATGTAGCTCAGAAGACATTTCAGTACCACTTGATTGGCCTCAAACAGGAACCATAGAGTTCCTGGATTATGGGCTGCAGTACCGTAAAGGCCTTGAGTTTGCTTTGAAAGGGATCTCAATAAGGATCCAGGAGAGAGAGAAGGTAAATAAGAGATTTGTTGCTCCTGCTTAGTTTAATGCCTTTTTTTTATCGTTAAACTTTATTGTCATGCTTTAGATTGGCATTGTGGGAAGGACCGGAGCAGGAAAGTCTTCACTGGCTCTGGGAATTTTCCGCATCTTGGAGGCGGCCAAAGGGGAGATTTACATAGATGGGGTAAACATTGCTAAGCTTAGACTCCATGATCTGAGATCTCGCATCACTATTATTCCACAGGTGAGGGTTTAGTGACAATTTTTTAAAAAGGTAAAGAAATTCTTTCTAAAGGTTTCTAAAAAGTCTATTTTAATTGGTTCTCTCACATGCGCCTACAGGATCCAGTGCTGTTTTCTGGATCCTTGCGTATGAACTTGGATCCATTTGATGCCTACTCAGACGAGGAAGTATGGAGTGCCTTAGAACTTGCGCATCTAAAGCACTTTGTCTCTGGGCTGCCTGACAAACTTAATTACGAGTGTTCAGAAGGGGGAGAAAACCTTAGGTGAGAACCTTCATGGACTTCAGCATCATATAGCAACTAAATGGTGCCAAATATTAATGGTTAGTCAATATACGACGGTGGTCACTAATTTCTCATTCTACAGTCTCGGCCAGAGGCAGCTAGTATGTTTGGCAAGGGCTCTCCTTCGAAAAACGAAGATCCTGGTTCTGGACGAAGCAACCGCAGCAGTGGACCTAGAAACAGACACGCTAATCCAGTCTACCATCCGCAGCCAGTTTGAGGACTGCACAGTGCTTACCATTGCACACAGACTTAAAACCATCATGGACTACACCAAGTAAGTGTTTACAGTATGCAGGTTGTAGCGATGTTACCGCCAAAAAGGTCCACAGAGCATTTGATTGAGATTAGAGCTAGATGTAGTATGAGGATGCTGAACCAGGAATAAATGATGTGTTGCTTTTTGTAGGGTTCTTGTCATGGACAAGGGACACATAAAGGAGATGGACTCGCCCGCTAATTTGATTGCACAGCAAGGCCAGTTTTATCGGATGTGCAGAGAAGCTGGTTTGGTGTAAACTTGTGCTCTCACACTGTGCTCTGAACTGGTTTTGTAGCACGCTGGCGCAACCTTGTGGTGGCCTTTGTGCATCGGTCACACCAGGAGGCAGCGCGCCCTGCTGGTCAGTGTCATAAATACAGAGAGAAACAAAAAGCTATGATAGAAACATGGTGCTTCAGTAAATAGAAAGAATAATGATGAGTAAAGCCCAAACTTTTTTATTTTTGATTTTGACGAAAGTCATTTAATAATACTGAAACTAAGCTAAAAACTTGGACACTCAGGTCGACATGCTCAAGGGCAACAGAACTGCACAATGGAACCCTTTGGAACTGGAACAGGTCTCGTTTCTTAGCTTGATTCATCCTCTCATGAGCTGATGACAGACTTATGGTGGGGAAAATTCGGTGTAAATAACGATACATGAAAATAGACCGTTTGCATGATGTGTGGGTGTCCTGCCATGTCAAAACCTTCCAACATATCGCAAATGTGAACGAAGCAAAGCACTTTTACATTTAATAAGGGGAACGTGCATGTTACCATGGCTACAGTGCTCTCGTATAGGAGATGCTTGTGGGAAATTTCCCCTCTCAGATAGTGTCGCAAACACTTTGTCTGCAAGAAACTCTGTCTAAAGTGCCTCTCTAATGAAACTCGGAGGGAATTTGGGTGTTTTTTATAAGTATACGGTGTCCAGGAGGGACACGTTGTAGACACCCAACTGTGTTACGGTGCCTGTTTATTTCTTGCCAAGTAAACACACAAGACTTTTTTTTAAATAAATCCAGATCGTGATCTTATTTAAGAGTTAAATAGAAGTGATCATGAAAGTGGGATGCATTAGACTTGGTTTTGTACGATTTTTACAATTTTGCACTTTGTAAAAAAAAAAAATCCGTCAGATGTAATATTTTCTATTTTATATATATATATAAATAAAAGCGCAACAGCTCTGTTACTGTACCTCAACGGAGAAGTTGCTTAAGATGACGTTAGAACTCTATGCAAAGCTGCAAAGAGCAAGTTCTCTTATTTTTGTTTGCAGTTATTTTTTTACATATTAAACGTTCATCTAAAGGCGGTTTGTATTTTTTTTAAACTGTGTATGTAAAATATTCTTAAAATAAACATTTTTTTGTTGGACATTCATTTGTTCTTATTGAAAACGATCAGACATGAAAAGCACTGGCAAAAAAAAAAAAAAAAAAAATTATATCTGAGTACCAAACTATATTTATTGTATACAGTAGTAAAGGACAACGAATAAATGTACAAATCAGTACAGAAAAAAATAATAATGAGACCACACGGACGCCGATTTAGTCCCCAACCCTTATGGTGCTGGACTGTACGAGGGACAGAAGAGACTGCTCCTCTTCGGGGTGACGGACATCCATCAGAGTAGACAGAGCGAGGACTTTGACAGATGAGTAATGGTGTTGGGTGGGGATGAGGGGGTGGGGTTGATATAGCGACGAGACTTCAGATATTATAATAAAAACCTGGACTAATCCAAGACATATTTGGGAGTTTTGGTCTGAGAAGAGATCAAAGTTTCCTTCAATCTCTGCAGTTGGACAGAATAAGGCTGGATAGGCATCCTTTCAGATAACATACATGACGTGGATTAAAAATAAAATTAACGCTGCACAAGACGGACAAAAACTTTATCTCAGGTCTCCTTAGAATTTGGCGGGTTTCATACCGACGGTAGGGACTGACCGTTTTATTAATTAGGACAGGAAACTCAGAGCATGTTTTTCTCATAAACAAGAGCCTTCTGTTTCTACAGCGGCAGCCATTTTGAACCTCACGGCAGCCATCTTGGATTCGCCTTTTAGCCACACGTTATCATATGTATCGTTAAATACGCGGAGAGGGGTGAGGTGAGGGGGGAAACGAAAAGAATGCGAGCCCCACCCTATGAAAACTAGGGGGGGGGGAGACACGTCCAAAACAACATGACGGGGGGAAAAAAAAAGAAGAGTAAATAAACAGCACAGTTAAACATTTTGTGGATCGAGTCAAATAAAACAGCTGAGGGAGAACCCCGCTGTGTGGAGCAGAGGCTTTAGCGATGGCCGCCTGTTTGTTGCTGAAATACGTCGATAGTGTCCTCGTCTTCCATCTCCAACTGTTAAAATAAGAAAATCTTGGTTATGCTGTAACTTAATTAAGATAGCGCTACCGGGTAAGCCGTCGAGATTAGCATGCTAGCATCAATATTAACTGAAAACTTGAACCTGCGTTCACACCAACAAGCGACAACTTACGATGAGTTACAGCCTTCAAAGCGCTTATTTTTCATTGTCATCTTCAGACTTAACTTCCACAAGAGTTTCTGGACAATAGGATGAAGCGATACCAAAATTACACCGTATTCTTCCACGTAAGAGGAAGGAATTACGATTAAGAGCGGTAGGAAACTGTAGGAACGTCGGACCACACGTGCTGGGAAACACTTCAACTTCTTGGTTTGTTGTTTTTTTTATTGATAGAACTCTTAAATCAACGTAGCTGAAATGCTGTATATAGAAGCGGGACGGTGCTTCGTAGCTGGCTGGTGTGAATGCAGGCTCACGAGTTGCTCACCTGTGCTGGCGTATCCGTCTCGTTTATCGGCTGTCCGTCAAACCTAAACCTAATCTGTCTTATCGACAAACCCTGCAGGAAACAGCACAAAAACAGTGTCAGTGCAAGATGATGTTAAGCATGGAGGTCCAGGAGATCTACTGGATTAAAACATCAAGATGATGGCAAGTTCTGTCAAGGTTTAATAAGGAACCAGGAAGCAATTTCAGAAACCACTAGAAAAAAGTTTTCTGATTTGCAGATTGTGTAAAACTATTGTTAAATTTGAGTTACTAGAAAGGCAAGTATACATGACGAAATTATACATTTACAGATAATATTTACAGCAAATACTGGGGCATTACTGGACTTTCTACAGCCACTTCAGGACCAGATGCCACAGTACAAGAGGAGGATTTTACAAAACAGCCTGACAATTTTATCGTGCCAGGTTTGATCTTACTAAAAAAAAAATAATAATAAAAATAAAATAAATAAATAAAAAAAGATAAATACATCATGTTGACAGAAATCCTCCTTATAGGAACTTTCCTCCCCCAATTACTGATGTGGTACACAAGAGGGGCAACTCATTAATACGTGCATGTCCCAGTCCAATATTACACTTTTTTGGGGACGGGAAGTGGTAGTACAGTGGTTAAACAGGTGTACTGCTAATTGGAAGATCGGGGTTCGATTCTAAGCACCACCAAGCTGCCACCACTTGGCCCTTCAACCCCCCAATTGCTCAGTTATATATATATATAAATATAAAAATAAAAAGAGATAAATGCAAGTCGGTCTGGACAAAAGCGTGTGGCAAACGCCGTAAACGTGATGTGATCTACTAATCGACAGAAATAGATCATAAGACCTTTGTTTCACTTGTGTGAGCCTATGGAAATGAAACGAAGACCTTTTCCTGGTATTCCGCTACACAGCAAACATTTACAGCATTTGCCCTGATCCAACGTACTTACATTTATCTTATTTATACAACTGAGCAATTAGGGGGTTAAGGGAGTTGGTTTAGGGCCCCAACAGCCGCAGCTTGGTGGAGCTGGGAATCGAACCCACAATCTTCGGTTTTGTAGTCCGACACGCTTACCTGTCTTTCACAATACGCTTTCATTAACTTGCTGAGCGGCGTGTGCCTCTTGATTTTAAACTGAACCACCGAGCCGTCCTGTCCAGCCACCTTCAGGTTGATGTGGTCGTTCTCCGTCTTCACTCCTTCCTAAAAAAACCCCCACAAATATGATAAAAACTCTAAATCATTACACTCTGACACACAACAGGCTTCTGGCGGATGTGTATTTCAAGCAGCATTTTTACACTCTTTAATCTGGGCTGCTGGAAGTTTGGATCATTTTACTGTTGGAGGAAGAAATAAAACTCAGCTAGTTGCCTTGTTATGCGCGTGCAGATTTTTCGTGCATACCGTTTTCTTGCGTAAGATAGGCAAAAATCTCATCCTAGAAAATGGAAAGTTTGTAAGGACGATTTTTTTAAAAATATATAAATCTTTAAATGATAACCGTGCAGGTCGGGCACGTGTAGCGGAAAAAAGAGACATCAATCATGTCGTGTTATTGAATCCAAGCGCTGTTTACGTACAGAAGTCTGCGCCATTTTCGCACCTCGTCAGGCGCAGCTGGAGCAATAGCAATTATACAAACACACACACACGTTCGCGATTGTGATATCAAGCGGATACACAGACGAAACAGAAAGGCAACCTGGAGATTAAAGATCAGATTGTATTAAATACGCCAATCCTCTGGTTATCGCGTAACCAATCGCGCGCTTAAGCTTGCGGCTTTCTTTACGCCACTGGCGTAACGTGGCCGAAAAGCGCCACTTTGCTTTCACAAAGGAAAAAACCCGCAAAGGAAAGACATCGGATAAAGAAGGAAATTGCGCCAGAAACAAACATCACAGTTTTAAACAGAACCGCTATAAATCTTCTCCAAAGCGTCGTTTTTAAGATTACATGCACGCGGATTAACTGTTTAAATGAGAAGAGACCAAAAGAGAATACAATGATTGCACGCCGGCGTCCATTTCTCCCGCACAAAATGCGCAATCTGCTTTCTACAGCGAGACTGCGCAAAAATCTACAAAATAATAATAATAATAGACTCAGCAAAAGCCAGTAATTGTACCGTTTTTAAAAAAGGTGCCGAAAACTCACCTTTGGTTTATCTTCGGACATTTTGCAAAAATGGATTTGTTTAATTTACACAAGATGCGCTCTTAACAACCGCCTATCCTCTTCAGCCGCCACGAGAACGCGCCACTCTTTACCTCCTCTGGACGCGATTGGACGAAGCAGGGTCACGTGGCCAGAACCTCACGGGAGCGCGCGTAACTAGTGCGCGCTTTTCTTCCCCCCCCCCCCGTTTTAAACTCGCCGGGCTCGCGCACAACAACAAGCACCGCCCATTTTAAAGACCGGAAGCACATTATCGATCGCGTTTTGGGTTCCGGATGTGTTCAAAATCCTTCAAACTCAGTTCCGTTTGAGAAACGCTGGCTTTAAAGTGCGTGCACTCTGTTGTGTAATTAAGCGTATTATTTATATTAAATAAAACGTTAAACGTTAATATACAAAATAAACTATACTTAGTTTAATTTTGCAGAAGTACAATGGAAAAGCGACTGTTTAAATATGACCGCCATCTTGTACATGTGCATTAAATAAAATTAAAAATAGACTAAAAATAACTAGGTTAATAGAATAGTGCATTTTTTGGTCATCTAAATTATTAAATAGATTTAACTAATCTATTATAATACTGTAATTAACCCTCTCCATTAACGTTCTTCTGGAATAAATGTGCTCACTTTTAAAAATAAATTAATAAATAAATAAGAACACACATTTCATCCCAGACTAAAGGGATTTTATGAAAAGTTATACACAAAACATTTTTGTATCAAAAGAATTTCATTTTTATTTATTTATTTTTCATAAGTAGCAGTTTATATATATATATGTATGTATATATATATATATATATATATATATATATATATATATATATATATATGTATGTATATATATAATTACACAAATAATAACAGTAAAACAGTCTTTAGTTTTGACCTGTATAAATAAATTCTATGGTGTACAGAAGTTCAGAAATTCAGAAGTTCAGTTATTGAGCAACTGAACATCATCTGAAGCGATTCGTTAAAGTGAAAGTGCAGCTTTCTGTGATAGGAGGAACCATGAAAGATTTTTGGCTGTGAGATGTGGAACACTGGATCTAAGCAGGATTATCAAACTTGGTATAAGTGCCTCCTTTGCTGAGACCTGAGAGAGAGAGAGAGAGAGAGAGAGAGAGAGAGAGAGAGAGAGAGAGAGAGAGAGAGAGAGAGATGGAGAGAGAGAGAGAGAGGCTTACATACACATGAGCACAGCTCAAACTCATCAGCTCACATTCTTCCAAAAAGAATTCCATCATCTCCCAAAATATCATCCTACTTCCTACTGTCTACAAGCATTACAGGTGCATTATGGGTATTTTAGACCCACCAGAAATTGGGTAAGTGTTCTTTTAACATTGCATAAAGCATGACTCAAAAAAGCGCATACCATATTTCTGTCGAATCTCATTATGTCTGGCCATCATGTCGGATCGCCTGTGCATTAAGAAAAGGCATTCTTTTAGTAAATAGACACACCTACACACACACACACACACACACACACACACATGCAATACATGCACATTTTTTCTCAGGTGGGCATGGCGGTTAAACCGGTTTCTACTGGAAAATTATAATGACATCCAACTTAATACTTGCATTTAATCTTTTGTTTTGAGATACGAGGCTACTAACGTGTGTGTGTGTGTGTGTGTGTGTGTACAATCAACAGTTTTTTACAAAAAATCCATAATACTTTAGCAAATATTAAAGACAGTCAGATGATCGATATATATATATAACGATTAAATAACTGGCATCCAAAGAAAAAGTGTAATCAGATATATAAGAAATATAAAATATAAAAAATAAATTTTTCATTTAAAACTACATCAGCTCACATCTCTGAAAAAGAGATGTTTGATTCGTTTCCTGCAATTCGATTCGATTCGATTCAGAGTCGAATCACTCTGTCTTTTCACACGAGGCCTCAGTTTAAACAGACTACACGTGAAAGCATTGTAAGACCGGATGGAAGACCATGATGTAATAAATTTACCGCTGCTCCTGTATGGTTGTCCTTTTCTCAGCATTCCGCTCCATCTTGCGCGATGTAAAGGAGTCACTGAGGAGAAAGATTAAAGTGTGAACATCAGTGACGTACTGATGCCCTAAAAAAACGGCTGAAGCATCTGGAGCGCTGTTTGTGAACTTACCCACAGTTCTCACACTTGCAGCAATGGAAGAGGCAGAGCAGAAAGGCCACGATGATGGCGGCACCAAGCACGGACAGCGTAATGATCAGGGTCTGGAAGTTTACTGAAGAGCAGAAGAAAAAGCAAAGCGCTTAGCTTATTAATTAAAAAACTCATCAACTTTAAACATTCTGCAAAAGTATGTGCCCCCCCACATATCATTTTTAAATAGTAGGTCTTTCTGGACAAAAGTTAACCATAATCTTCTTCTTCTCCTTTCGGCTGTTCCCTTTAAGGGTTCTCCACAGCGAATCATCTGTCTCCTCCTACCCCTATTCTCTACATCCTCTTCCCTCACACCCACTAACTTCATGTCCTCGTTTATCGCATCCATATACCCCCTCTTTGGTCTTCCTCTTTGGTCTTCTGCCTGGTAGCTTCATCTCTAACATCCTCCTACCAATATATTCACTATCCCTCCTCTGTACATGTCCAAACCATCTCAATCTGTGCTTCCATGACTTTCTCCTCAAAACATCTAACATGAGCCGTCCCCCTGATGAACTCGCTTCTAATCCTGTCCAACCTCGTCCCTCCTGAAGAAAACGTCTAAACATCTTCAGCTCTGCTACTTCCAGCTCTACCGTCTGTCCAAAACCCACAGGAACTCGAGTAAACTGCAGCTTCCAAAAATTAAATACAATCACGAGAGGTTAAAAATGAAATGTTAATGAGTTAATGATCCAAAATGTCCCCAACGTTCTAGAAAACCTCTCAGTTTCCAGACCAGGCTGAAGCTGGTGACTGACGCATTCCATTAAACTTTATTTCGAAATGGTTTATTACTAATCACACACAGTAAAGATAAAAACTACAAACAAATTGCATGAACTCGAGTCTGCGGCTTCCAAGTTTTGCACTGAAAAAAATAATGCTATCAACGGCTTCTGCTATCAGCACATGAAGTAATAACGTGTACAGTGGGGCGTAGGCTCGTACTCGCACACTGTCCCCAGCGTGCGTCGTTCAGCGGACACAGAGAGGCAGAAGGCAGGATAGTGCTGGACGGGTACGTCATGCATGACTTCTTAGTTATACACCACAAACACTGTAAAAGAGGAGAAAAAAGGAAAGAAAACTCTCAGACTGGGTTCATTACACAGCAGACAATAATTATACAAAAGGGATCCATGAGATATCAAGTTTAAGATCAGCGTTTAAGGTGTTAGACTGTTAATCAGAAGGTCAGGGGTTTAATGCTGGGCCCCTTGGCAAGGCCCCTAACCCTTATATGCTCAGGATAAGAGTGTCAGCTAATTATTTCAGATTTTTTATGTCGCAAAAATATTTTATCCAGGCATCTATTTTAATTACTAAACAATAAAAGCCATAAAAAAAGTAAAAAGATAAATAAAACTGACAATCAGACACACGTGTCAGAATAAATTTGACTGGTCTTTCACTGTGCTGTTGGGACAAAATAAAGGCATTGGAACTAAAAGAAAAACATTCTTGTAATTGCTCACCTTGTCCCCAGGGGGGCGCCCCAGGGGGGCGCCACTAGGGCAGGAAAATTAGGGTTGTTCAAAGGGCTCATGCACTTTAAGGGGCCCCTAGTTAACTGTTTTATTAGTAATAAATGTGGTAAAGGGGACACCACATTATATTCTTTCAGAGGGTCCAAAATTAGTAGTGTTTATAGTAATTTATTAGTTAATTAATTAATTAATTTATTTATTAATTTATTATTTATTAGTTTATTAGTAGTGTTTAGTAGTAATATCTGTTTGTCTCTCTTAATATACATTTTTGTTCATTTACAGTATATGGCAGACGTCCTTATTCAAAGTGATGTACGTTTACTTCATTTATACATCTGAGCAATTGTGGGTTAAGGGTCTTTCTCAGGGGCCCAGCAAGGGTAACCTGCTGGTGTTGGGAATTGAACGTACAATCTTCCAGTTAGCAGTCCAACACCTTATTAATGTTGTACATTTTAAATATATATAGTTGTTATTAGCAGTTTTTTACGAGATGTATTTTAAAGCATTAATCGAATGGCATAAAATCAACAGAAATGTTTTTTGTTTTCTTTTTATTAATCATCTATTTGCTCTTTTGTCTATCTAGTCATTTCCGTTGTTACATAGTGTTTATGTAGGCGTGAAACAGTGATGTGTTCATGACACAGACTTATTTATGTCACGACAAATGACATACAAGTAGGCTTAATAACCGCTGAGTGTCAGAGTGTTGGACTGCACCTCGTCCTGCGATGCTTCTGCTGACAATTTCACACAATTAAAGTCACACGTCAGAGATTTTTCGACAATGAAATAAATAAACTGGAAAAAAGTCACAAAATTGAGTGTGTGAGGGAGGTTTGCATGTTTCCTCTTTTTAATTCCATTAAATGTGTATTTTATTTTATTTTACTTTACTTTTATTTTTCTTAATTTTATTTTACATTACATTGTGCTTTATTTAATTTGATATCATTTTATTTTAATTTTATGTATTTTTTTCTAACTATTCTTTATATTGACACTCTAAACAGATCACAGTGGTCCACACAGGAAGTACTTTACATTTTACTTTATTTATTTGACTTTACCTTACTTTTTTTTTATTTAACATTTTACTTAATTTTTTTATTTTATTTTCCTTTACTTTAATTTAATTTAATTTTTTTTACATTTTTCACTTTATTTTATTGTATTTTTTTACTTTACATTTTTTCCTATTTTTTTTCTTTATTTTATTTTATTTTAATTTGATTCACTTTTCATTCAGTTTTATTTGATATTTTATTTTACTTTAAACACCGTATTTATATTTTTAATATTTGTAATTTGTTTCTCGATAGTTTTATACTCCTGAACACATGCTTACGCAATACAAATACGCATATTTATCAAGCCAATAAAGCACCCTTTAAATCTTAAATCCTAAAAATCTGTACATGACAATCAATTGCGCTCGTTAAACATCTTATTGCGGATTTTTCCCCCTAGATGTTGAGATCAGACGCTAATGTGAGGATCTTGATGTGTCTCCAGTTCCAGATTATCCCAAAGGTGTTCAGTTTAAAGGTGTTGAGTCAGAATCAGGGTTCTGTACAGGACATGAGAGTTCAGCATGTCTTCATGCAGATCAGGGGGATTTGTGCACAGGGACAATTGTCATGCTGAGACAGGGTTCGAGTCTCTAAGTTACAGTGAAAGAAGACGTTCCAGATGATTGTATGCTTCCAAATTTGTAATAATGAACTAGCCAGTAACACACAAAGGTTCAGAAGTTGAAGGTTATTGCTTAGGCTCCTTAAATACTCATCTATACCTCTAAATTAAAGCAAAACAAACAGCTACGACAATGACGTGGGTGCGGCACGGGATCCAGCAGATCAGGTGCAACAGGATCACTGGAATTTTTGCAGTGTTGAAAGGTTAGGAATAATCGACCAACTAAAAATATTCAACCAACAGCATTCCTGAGGTCAGAAACTGACACTGATGACGGGAAAGAAATGACTAACAGACACTGTGTGTCTACGCAAGCAGCAGTCGTCACACACTCGCTTACGTATTCGTAATTTGTTTATTTAGTAGTAGCCTTTAAGCCTGAACCAGAGCGCGCGCACACACACACACACACACACACACACACACACACACACACACACACACACACACACACAACTGATGCTATTCTAAAATTATTTACTTAAATAGAAAAATATTACATGCAGATTTAGATTTATTTATCATTTACATGCAATTGATTAAATAAAATAAATTCTGCACTAGTTGGATTCATTTCTGGAGTGATTCATTTGAGTGAGTCATTTGGTTGAGTCGATTCTTTTAATCAAGAATGTGATGTTGTAGAATGAACGGATATTAGGTTAATGTTTATCCTGCACCCCAAATACACCTTAAATAGGAATCGGAATATGATTAATTAGGAATCATTTGGATGAGACAACTGAACATTGCATGTTTAATTTATTTTCAAAGATTCGTTTAAAGATTCAGTTTGCTGAAATCAAATTTTGACTATAATTGAAATGAATCAAAGCTACAACTTACGGTTAATGTTTACAAATTGAAGGAATGTAACTCTATTATGATGTAAGGAACACACACACACTCACACACACACACACACTCACACTCACTACTCAGACCGGTTTCTTAGGTGTGACGGTCTGATTAACAGATACCACATACACACCCAAAACACCCGAAACACCAAAACCTTTTCTTAAACTCTACACACTGTAGGGGAAGTGCTAGTGAAGTGGGTAAAGTGTTGGGCCCCTAAGCATGGCCCCTAATCCCTAACTGCTTATCCATATATATATATGTTACATAAATATAATGTTATAGAATACTAATCTCTGATATTACTCAATACAAAGCCACAAAAATTGCTATGGACAATTTATCGACACCTTTTGGCCAATCAGAATCAAGAATTCAATAATTGTATTTAATTATACATTTAATACCACAACAAGTATAAAAATGGCAACGACAACAACGCAGCTATAAAAAGAAAAAAAAAAGGTTTCCTCTTACCGACGTATTAGCCAAACATTGCTCACAGGTGGTCTGGCTTTTGCTCTCACAAGCTAAAAAAAAGAAAAGACAGTCAGAAATCTGAGATAAACATTTATTTGCTGTTTAGTTCCTCGTCTTTAATCATCACCCAGAACTGAAATGACTCTGCTGGAGATCTGATTAACACACAGACCTCGGAGAGATCAGACGTTTCCATGGCCCACTATTACTAACACACTGCACAAAGTCTCGGAGGAATAAAGGACGGAGGACAGAAAGGGACTGGAGCTCAGAGTTACTGTATTTATATATTTACAGCACAGGAAAGGATCTAAAACAAACAGCCCGTCTGGATGAAAACGGCGTCTTAGTGTTACTTCACCAGCAGATGTTTTAGTCCAACATTTTGAAAATACATACAGAGGTGACGTCACCCGAAAGTTAAATGATGTTTTAGTAATTATGTACTTATGTTCTGTTTGTCTCAGGTACAAACTAATATACAGGACATACCGCTGAAGTAATTATTGGTTTACAAGCAACTAATTATTATTTAATTAATTTATTTATTCATAATGTGAGGTTTTTTTTACATAATGTTTTACTGTTTTAGCTAAAATGATCAAATAAAAAAAGACAAAATGGTGAATGTTTTATAAAGGTTTATAAAGGGTTTTCAATCAGAAAAACATTTATAAAATAATTATACATCTTATTAACAATCTAGAAGTCGATTGTGTTAAAGGTTTTACTGATTTATATCTAAATATCTATTATAAAGTAAATTATCTTTTAAATCATATGGTTAATTTTCCACCTGTAGAGTTAAACATATAGAAACAAATACACAAAAACACAACAGACCTACAGTTTTCTATGTTTACTTAATATAATAATAATAATAATAAAAATCTTACTTGTGTTACTTTGAGCCAAGGTCGAGGTCAAACCACAAACCAGCAGAAACAGACAAATACGCATTTCCAAATTCATCTTCCTTAAAAATAAAAAGAAAAACTTAAATCCAGGAATCTTTAGCTGTAAAAGCAGCACTTTGTGTCACCAAACACTTCCTGTTGTCTGAGAACCGCAGCTGTAACACCTGTAACCACACACCACTGCCACATTTCTTTTCTATTTCTCACTAAGGGGCGGGGCAAAGGTGCCACTGGGTCACATGATCCACTCCTCTATACTTAAGAGCAAGTTCACTGTAAACAAATGCAACTGTAAATAGAGAGCTGCTGTTTTTCTGGATCAAAATAAGACAAACTTTTCTATGAATCACCTGATATCGGTGGTTTTATTAATGATCCATGTGGTTTCTGAACATATATATTCAATATATTCAAAAGCTTTTCTGTGTTTAAAGTTTCTTCTTAGCTTCCTTATGCTTTAGATCAGTAAATCCCTCGCTCCCCTTTGAAATACTGGGAAAAACAGAAACGCTCATATTGAGTAATAATTAAACAATTAAGGAAAACTGGAACAAACCGGTAAATACAATCCCACTGCTGCCGGAACTCCTTTCTGTAATCTCAATAAATCACACAAATTGCTGCGGTGATAAATACCAATAATTTATTAAAGCATTTTGTAAAGCCAGTTACAAAAAAAAAAAGAAAGGTGTTCTCTCTTAAACAAGCACAGTCATATTGTTTTCATCTTATATAGAGTCAGAATACCATAACGGGGAAGATGTACATCCAGGCCCTTTATTGGCTGCCTGCAGCTGAGCAAGGGTCCGAGTGTAAGGAGTAAGAGAGGGTGAGAACCTGCCAGCCGTGTGTGTGTGTGTGTGTGTGTAAGTATAATTAAGGGTTTGTCAGAACTAGCTTGACTGCTTGATTAGCACTGTGTTAGAACACACACACACACACACACACACACACATCAATACATCAAATCTTTGCATTCGTATCTCTCATCACTCGATCCCAGCAGCCGCACCAGGCGTCAGGTGATAAAAGTTTTATCTGTAAACTTGATCCTGGATCCGCACAGACCGTCTGATCTCTCGCTCATTCTCTCTCTCTCTCTCTCTCTCTCTCTCTCTCTCTCTCTCTCTCTCTCTCTCTCTCTGTTCACATTATACAGTAAGAATAAATAATCACATCAACCCCTTCACACCATAACACCTTCACCTTAATCACAAACTCATACCTACAGGTTTATACTTACATACTGTATAAGCTTATTTCTTTACCATAAACATCATCTTTTATATTTGAGTTTCAAATTCTCAGACATACATTTCATTAAAAACTTAAACAAACAGAAACACCCTTGCATGACATTGACAAACAGTTGCATATCAAACAGCAAAATTACACACACATACTGGTGTGGGATACGTTATATGTATATAGTCTATTTAAAAACAAATCTCAATACTCTCATACAGGAAGTGGTGATGATTATGACATAGTGTAAATATCTGTATCTGTCCAGTGAAGTCTGTTAGAATATTGGGGGTAATTTGTTCGACACTATGACACATTAAATCACCTGGTTGCTGATTATAATCGTGTAACATCACACCTTTCATACCACAGCCAATGCCGCATGCTGTATTTACTCCTAAACTTTATTCATATATAATAACATTTATTGTTTTGGAACATCTGTGACTTTCTCACGTACGTTTTAGCAGCTATCATCAGTTATTACATCACTGTCCCTTGCAAACTCCTCCCTCCTGAAGGCAATCTCGTGTTGAGAGCTTAACTTTTTTTCATGGCTGTTACTAAATGACAGAACTGGATATTAAATCAACTTTTAAACAATATACACTGTGCGTTGTTACTATGGAAACGATATCTATATCTATATTTTTTTTTATATATATATATATATATGTGGCTTGTTACTGAGAAAAAGCAAGCACCATTCGTTTTGGTACAATTTGCTGTTGTTTAAAATCTTGGCGGCCATCTTGGTGACGCTCTCAAGACTCTAACCCAGAGAATGATGTTTTAAAACAACATGCATTTTGGTAGACAACGTATAAACAGCGGTGTGTTCGATTCGACGTATCAATACTGGCTTGTATAATGGACGCAAGACGTTCAATAGCTGCGACTGACCTTCACACGCAAACGTTCGGTCTGTACAAATGAATGCCAGTTATGAGACGTGATACTGATTAAATTTTTCTCTATATAAAAAAAAAAAACAACAACAAATGTGCGCTGGTTATGCCGATGTCCCCAGTTTAACACTGACCTTGCTTGGTTCAATACTGATCGATTTGTCTCGCCGTACCGGGGACATGGAGGTATGTAGAGATTTTAAAAACTGTTGTGCATTAACGCTGTTTATAAGCCTGTTGTTGTGCATCGGTGTGTACAATACAATGTGTTTAATGTGTTTGTATCTTGACTATAAAATAGAAATATGTTCTGATGGTGATGTAGGAAAAGTCGTTAGTGCACACTGACGTCAGAAGACACACAGTCGCTGTTATAGTGGCTCTGATGGGAGAACATTTAACACTTCCGGTCTCAGAGTTGGGATCATGCTGCTGATTTGAGTTGAGCTGATCTGAGTAGTGTTAAGAAGCAGATTTGAGTTTGTTCAGTTGAGTTGATCTTTCTGTGTTGTGCCGATTCAAGAGGAACCGAGTTGATCCTAGGTCACACAAGTTGAGTTGATTTAATGAGTTGAGTTATTTCACTCACTAGAGCCGAGTTGAATTCAGCTCGAGGTCCGTAGAGTCAAACTGAAGTGAGTTGAGAAAAGATCAACTGAGCTGATCTGATGTTCGTTGATTTGAGTTAATTTGAGTTCGCTGGCGTTTAGCTAAATTCAAATAAGTCAAGCTGAACCCAGTTGAATTGATATGAGTTAATCTTACTTAATCCAAGCCAAGTCGATCTAAAATGATCTTAAATTAGTTAAGCAGGATCATTTAAAATGAGTTGATCTGAGCCAAGTTATGATTTAAGTTTGAGTTGATGTCAACTTAAGATAATGAGTTGCATTAAATTGACTAGAGTTGAGTTGCTCTGATACTAAAATTACTGGTCAATAAATAAATCTGTCAATAAAGAAATAATTTAAATAAATAAATAAATAGATAGATAGATAGATAAGATGGCTGCCGGTGGCTCTCAGTAACCCGAATGGAGGAGTTCACTGACGGCCTGGCCATTATGAATTCAGGAACGTAGGGAAACAGTTCTAACAGTAGCAATGGGTAGTAGTCACATCACATGATGAAATTTTCAAGCTGGATTGTATAACAGAAAGATGAATCTGAGTTGAAAAGAATGTCAGTGGTAACGGCACCGGCTTTAAAAGGTTCATGTCACAGGACTGCAGGATTTGTTGTGCTTCAGAGCAGTTTGATAAGTTAAAGCAGGTAAACTGCAGTCCAGCTGTTTTTGAAACTGGGCTCTTCCCTTGTCACTTGGTGTGCTCATGTCTCCTGGTTCAACACAAGGTCGGTTTCTCTCGCTGGTTATTTCATCGCTCATATACAGGCAATCTGATGGCTGGTTTCGATCACCTGATCCAGGCGCTGCCGGTGCTGGTGACGGACATGACGCTGCAGCGTTTTTTAACAATCATGTTGATGTAGGCCTTCATGATCTTCGTGATCTCGCCCACCTTTAAGCACACGCAAGGAAAAACCCATCAGACCTTCATAACACCTTCAGCTGTTTATTACTTCAAGACACAGACCCTAAGAGACAGACCCTCTCTGTCCACACTCACCTGAGAAGTTTCGAAAAACATCTCCCTCTCGTCAACAGTGATCTTGTAGGTGCTGGGCTGCGGAGCGCCGAAAAAGACAATGTGCTCGTACTGGAAGGTCTCGAGGGGTTTGGGTTCTCCTCGCTTATACACTGACACGTTCTCCGCACTTACGCCGAGCCACAGGTCATGAGGGAAGCCTCCTTCTTTACACTGCACACAAACATTTACATTACATTACATTTCATATTTCTGACTAAGCAATTGGGGGCCTTGCTCAGAGGCCCAAGTGGTAACTTGGTGGTGCTAGAACTCGAACTCAAAATCTTCTGGTTATCAGTCTCTGACTTTTAAATTGTTTTGCTGTTATCAGTGCCTACAATAACAAACCTCACCTCAACGTCAAAGAGCGTTGATCCGTAACCGGGCCACTCCTTGATGATAGCCATGTAGCTGAGCATGGCTTGGTGTTGAGGCATTCCTTGCAGGCGGTTCCATTTTTCCAAGACGCTGGTTAGAGTCGCTGACATCTCCTCCTTAACGAACATCTCCAGCATCTGCTCCTCCTCCCGCTGTTTCTTTAACGAGCCGGTCTTAAAGCTGCGCCGCAGCGTGCCATCCAGAAAGCTGGTTCGTCTCCTCTCCAACGTGTGAACTCCTGGCCCCACGCCGGCGACCCCCACTCCGCCAGCCCCACCCAGTTTGGTGGAGTGCAGGATGCGGGTGCGAAGGCGGGCACCGGGTACACGCTGCTCAGACTCCAAGGCGTGCGTGCAACGTCTCCGTGGATGTACTGCAGCCGAAGCGCAGCTAGGTGCTGCAGCGTCTCCTCGGACGCCGGAAAATGACCACTGATCAGACTCTCGTGAGCCTGAGGGGAAAATATAATGGTGAGATATTCAAGATAGAGTACGTTAAAAAGACAAACACGACTCACGTGTAGAAGTTATCGCAGGCTCACCTGTTCGAACATAAAGGCAAACTCCACCCCTTCTTTAGGCATGCTGTCCACATCCAGGAAGCAGTACAGTTTAAAGTAAAGCCGCCAGGGGCCTTCCTCTTCCTCTTCCTCACTTCCTGCCAGCCTACAAGTCATAGTCATTACAACAATACCATAACCATAAACAATGGACAATGTATGGAATAAAAGAAATATTATATATTTGGTATTATAATAGTGCAAAGTCTGTGCACCTTTCAAACTTGGCGAGAATGTCTGCCACGATGATGCGGCTCTCAATGGCTCGGCTCGCCACCTTGTTGTGTTCGAACAGGGAGAAAAGATTACGGCTATTATCCATCGCCAGGCCTCGAATCAGCTTCTCCACAACCTACACACACATACATACATACAGATTGGGGTGAGTGTTTCTCAAGCCGGTACCACTTTCAAAGCACAGGGCCACATTCTCACCTCTCCTGCGGTGGTATGGGAGTTGATGGAGATCTTACAGGATCCTCCCCCATGGCAGTACACTGTGGTGGTCATTTCACGCCTGGTCAGCAGGGCGGCGATTTCCTCCTGAGAGGGCACAAATTCCCTAGTCTTGGTCTTCTTCAGAGACTCACTGATGAAGTGAGCGTACTTTTCAATCTCGGTGCCAGGATAACGCTCTCTCACCCTAGGAGTCACATCACAGCGTTTATTTACTGACAACCACTATTCTAAATTTTCATCAACAAAACAATTAATTTATCCCACAGTACTGTCAAATTCTGTTTTTTAATTGTGAGGTGTGTCAGTGCAAGTGTAAGGTGTATCTGACCTCTTGAGGTGGAAGCGCAGGTAGCGCAGGATGGCCCGACTCGGCAGGAACGTACAGCTCATGCACGTGAGCAGGTGCCAGTGTGCTCGGTTTCCCGGACTGTTGGGCTGAGGCACGTGATTGGTCTGTTTGATCAGCTGACAGTAGACCTCATCTCGGAGCGGCTTCAGGTCATGGCAGGTCTGCAGGATGCCCTGGATGATGGCCACCGGGTCTGTGACGATCTCCATCTCTTGCAGGGAGTTGAAGATCTTCACCGCCTCGTCCTGCAGGCTGCTGTAGCCCTTCTGCTTTTGCACTGAGGAAAAAAGAGGCAAATAAACTTAAAAATAATGTCATGTCTCCTAGATAGAAATTGATGCCCTTTTTAATACATGATAAGCGCTTACAGCTATCATTAATCTCCCCGTATGGTAAAGGCAGCAGGGGCGAGTGCAGCGGGTGCTGGGTGTAGCGAAGGATGGGGTTCCTGCGGTACATCTGCTCCACAGCCTCTGAATTCACACTGTTCTCCTGCAGCAAAAAAGAACCAAATTTGAACCTTGAGAAGGAGGAGCATTTGAAAAGGTTGATGTGTCACCCTTACACCGTTTTAAATTATTTTTTTAATATAGATTGAATTTTTATCTTGGCCATGTTACTCAGAGCCTCCGCCCGACCATAACAAACAGGGAAAGACACAATCAGCAACAATAACTTGGAGCACAAAGGAATAAAAACAACCAATACTGTGCAAATCCACACTTATACAACCGGTACAGGACCGTCAGCTAATTTTTCATAAAGTGAACAAAGAAAATTACAAATTAATCAATATTACCAATATATCTACATATCTACAGTTTCTTTTTTTTACCTTAATGTCTCGGATCAGCTGCTGCGTCGGAGTCTCGATTGGCGCCTTGTTCTCGATGACCCCCTGAATCGCTGAAACCCACCGCATGGCCTCGTTCAGCATCTTAGTGTAGAGTCGGTAGGAGTGTTTTCTCCCATGAACAACAATGTTCCAGTATCCTACAGCGTAACCACATCAACATCAGGCAGCAAAAAAAAAAAATATATCAGCAACAGAGAGTTTTTGGTGGGTCATCAAATCTTTCAAGAATCTACTTGACACAGAAGTCTAAGAGTAACACAATTTAAGGAAAGTGTACAGAATATCGTGTACTACGCCTCACCCGTCTCTTTAAACACTTTCTCATCAGGCTGGACCACAGAGCACAGGCTGTTCAGCACCAGAGTGCCCATCTTGGATGTGCTGCGCTCGGCTGATTTGTAGTAGTCCAAAGAGTTGTTGGTCAGGATGAACCAGCGCTTCTTCAATTTCAGTGCGCTGCTCTTGGCGCCGGTCTTCACCTCCTTATGCAACCAACCTGGTTCGCAAACACGACACGGACATGTCACGTGACCCAAGTCAAACAAACAATCTTTTTCTATCAAGCAGGTCTGAATTCGGGATTCACCTCTAACCAGAAACTCCTGTCCTTCGACCTTGGTGTCTCCTTTGGGTTTCTGCAGGAGGCTGATCCAGTGGTGCATCTCCTCCGGCAGCTCTGTGTTGCAGTGGATCACTCGATTCGCTGTGATGATCACAAATGAGTTGGGCCTGGCAAAGATTTAACACGTCAGAGCTTTTGACCAATCAGAACCCAAGAATTCATCGACACTGTGTTGGAACCTAGTTTTTAAAATACAACCTGATATTAAAGACTTACCGGTCCGGATTGTCAGACGCACACACAGAGTCGATCAGTCCAACATCCAGAGTGCCCTGAAAGAGACAGAGAGATGTTCACGAAGTGTGTTTAGATACAGTATATATTTTTAGCTTACGTTAAAAGCTACAGACCACAGCATTCTTTGGGTTCGCCTGCTCATGAGACATCTCCAGGAGTTGCTCCGGGGTGGCAGTATGGACCCGACTCAGCACCGTGAACCAACCACTGACACACACATACAATAATATACATTAAGCATTGAAAATGGCCATTTTTACACATTTTAAAGTAGCAGTATGTTATTTTTTGGAAGCCACTCATGCCCCCAGGATTCTACCTGGCGTCTTCTGGAGACTCGGCAAACACCTGATACGTCCGCTCGTCCGTCACAATGTTAAGAGCGTTCTCCTTCTCGTGGTTGTCTACAATCTCCCTGAACACAACATCAGAAGACGCCACGTTACAGACAAGCATGTACACCACAACGACAAAACTAATTATTCATCTTAATCTGTCCATTAATGTGGACAGATTAAAATTAGAATTATTATTTACTACTAGCAAATTATTTGATAACAAGACATTATATGAGGATGTATTTGAAAAAGTTTCAGGACAAATCAACTAACTACAAAGAAGATCCCATTAACCAAATCAAACAGGGTGCCAATACTTTGTAGTTTCTTTCTCCTTTTTTTTCTCACTTGGCTGTACGAATGTCGATGGTGCCCTTAAGCTTCTCCTCGCTGTCGTTATCGAAGTACATGAGCTTCGAGTCGCGCAGCACGAACCAGCGCATCTTCCAGTTCCTGCGCGACAGTGTGGACAGACCGCCACCTTTCTTGTACAACCAGCCCGACTTCAGAGACTCCTGCTTGGAGCGGAACCACATAAACGTCTCGTCCTTAAGCACACACCAGCGCCTTCGCCACGGGATCATCAGACCCGCTGAACAAAGAGAGCGAGCGAGAGAGAGAGAGTAAGTGATTCCTACAAGATCCATCTATAACTAAATATTTTACAACACAAGATCTCCGCGCTTTCGCACCTTTCATGTAGAGGTAGCTGTGGAAGTACGGGGGTCCGTTACCGTTCAGCGCGTTAGCTTTACCGTTCGACAGCTCCTCATCTGTCAGCGAGACCGTCATGCTCTTCATCACTCTCCACATACTGACAGAGAGAGAGAGGGAGAGAGAGACACCTTATATAAGATGTAATATAATATAATATGTCATATGTTATTCAAACAAATTCAAAAAATAAATTTGAGGGGGGGTCTCAGTGGGTGAGGTGTTGGGCTGCTGCTCAGAAGATTATGAGTTTAATTCCCAGCACCACCAGGCTGCCCCCATTGAGCCACTGAATAAGGCTCTATCCTCAACTGTTTAGGTAAATGTAATTGAATGTAAATCCTCAAAAATGAAATAAAAAAACATGTAATAAAGATAAAATCTGTTATATTGTTATGTATGTATATAGACGTGTGTGTGTGTGTGTGTGTGTGTGTGTTGTACCGAGTCTGAGCTACGATTGTACGACTCCTGGCTGGCGTTTGTGCAGGTGGATTTGCGTGCATGCTCCGGGTCGTTTGCCGCGTTGCTGCTCTGTCCGTCCTCCAGCTCGTCCTGGTCGTAGTCAGACTCTGTGTCCAGCGGCATGCTGTAAATCGGCTCCTCGGTTTCAGTCAGCCTGCTGCCTCGATCTGCTGCCTCACCCTCTGCCTCGTCTGACTTTTTTTCCTCTTTCTCAGGTTCCGCAGGTTTGTCTTTTTCCTTCTCCGTCTCCTCTGGTTTGGAGACATTGTTGTTTACCTGCGCAGCCTCTCCTGGAAGTGGTGGAGGAGGTGGAGGTGGAGGTGGAGGAGGAGGAGGCGGCGGAGGGGGAGGTGCGGGGACAGCTGGAGGAGCAGCAGGTGTAGAAGGTGGCACTGTGCCCTCAGAGAAGGCGGGTGGAGGTGGAGGCAGAGTATCTAAGATCTCCTTATCAGGCGGCCCCTCAGCTGGAGGAGGGAAATCCGGTAGCGAGACTCGACCCTGTCCTATGCTGGAACCTTCAGCTGCGGAGGGCAAAGGTGGCGCTGCAGGGATCTTCTTTTCAGGCTGAATCCCAGCGAAGCTCTGCAGGTCTAGTGACTGAGTGGCGACACGTGATGCCTGTTTTTTGAGACGCAGTGCCTCGGCGTGACGGCGTAGCCTCAGCTCCTGCCGCGAGCTCTCACAAAGCTGCGACACACCATCTTCCCTCTGCTTTTGCAGCCGCTCGATCTCCCGCTCCAACCTCAGGATCTCCTCCATCTGACGGCTCTGCTCCTCCACAGAGAGCTGCAAAGAAACAGACGGAGAGACAGAAAATACACTTCAGTGTTCCAGAGAAAAGTCAGAAACCATCTGTACCTTTTATTTAGTTTAAAGCTCACCTGAGCGTCTTCCGCTGCCTCGTCCGCTTCTTTTTCTGCGTCTCCTCCTTTCACCTGTGCTCCTTCTCCTGTTTTCTTCTTCTCCTCTTCTTCTTTTTTTTTCCTCTCCTCCTCTGTCTTCTTTTTCTCGTCTCGGAGTTTGCGGCACCTGCACCGCGCCACCTGCCCTCGCTGGCACCTCTGCAGGATGAGCGCAGCCGAGCGTTTGCGCTGAAATCGCCGGTGGTAAAGATGAGCGCGGTAGTTCTTCTGGATGGTCACGATGCTGGACACAGCTTTTTTAAAGTGCTTTCTGAAAGGAGTCATTACATGTTACAGCTTTTTAAAACGATCAGACGCCAGTTTAATTTAATATACTGCATTTACAGCATTGCCTAAATGTTAATATCATTAAAATATATTTATAAAATTGTACTAATACCTTTTATTCTCAGCTACGTACAGTAATTTCAGCTTGAAACACATGTATTCATACACACACACACACACACAGTTACCTCGCGATGTAAGCGAGCAGATGAGCTCGTATGATGAGGCCGGCTTTCCGACGCACCTCGTCTCGCTCCTTCTCCAGTCTCTGCTCCAGACACTCCTTCAAAAACACCTGCGAAAGACATGACGAAGCTTCAGGTTGAAAAGCTCACGTGTGAAAGCACACAGAAGAAGAAGGAACGGTGGACCCACCTTGGTCTTGCCAAGCTGCCACTCTTTTGTGGTGCGGTCGTATTTGGTGAGCAGATCGGTGCAGCTTTTCTTCTCATCTCCATCAGCTGCCGCCGATTTCCCACCTTTCTTTACAATAATCTTATACCTACAAACGGAACACGACAAAGGTGAATAAACAGCCCGAGGGTGTAAAACGGTGCAGGTGATCCCGCTTACTAAACTCTTACCTGCTCATGAAGTCTTTAAAAGTGCGTCTGACGGGAAACCCCGCACGCCGGATCTTCACCGTCTCCAGCATGCCGGAGTAACGCAGCTGATTCAGTACCACCTCCGGGTCGAACCGGCTGGGTGTCTACAAACGTTTATAATAGAGTTAAAAGATTCAGATGAGATGGATGATGTTGATGTTTGGTGAATGTGAGTAATGACAATTTAACACAGCTTTACTCAGATCACTGAACGAATCAAATTTTTTAAAAATCCGAATTAAAGCAAATGAATACTTTTAATTCATTGATTCTTTGTTCTGATTTATTTTCCTACTGAACCAATTCAAAAGACACTAATGAATCTGTCACTATTATTATTATATCCCAAGACAATATAATATATTTGTAATTAGAATGTTTTATCACAGTGAAAGTAAAAATACACACATTGCTAATTGGTCATAGTGAAATATATTAACAGTGAAGTAGATATATGATTTTTTTTATTGTAGAACAAATCTCAAAACAGGGTAAATCATATAAAGGGTTTAAATCTAAGCTCTAGTTTAAATAGTTGTCAATAAATAAACTATAACTAATCCAGTGGCGGCTGGTGTTAAAAAAAAAATTAAATAATGCAATCAATGAAAGAATAAATCAATACATTTGAGTTCATTGTCAGTTTATTATCAGTAATTAAGTCCCCAAGATAATCAATAAAATGATTCAGCCAATTATATCAACCAGATTCAGAGACGAAGGCTGTAATAATAATGTTGTCCACTAGAGGGATGGAGAAACAAAAAAATGGCATGACTTACATCAGTAAGTCAAAAAAGAATTTAAAACAAGCCAATTAGAGCTCATCCTCAAATTTGTATAAATGACAGTATGAATAACAGTGGAATGGAACGACTAAATTGGTTTATTATGTTATTAATTTCAATATCATGTGTATTTTATTATTGTTAACATGTTAAGCAGCTTTTTTCTCTGGTGGGGGCGGCGCCTCCTGTTGACCGGCTGCCACAGAGCAAATCATAATTACATAGCGCATTTATATATAACCCTTTGATAAAGCTTGCAGATTAATGGCACCACAGCTGCTGTTATATAAAAAAAATAATCAACCCCAGGGGAGAAAATTACCCGTAACTCACCTTGTCCATGTTGGGTTTGATGCAGCGCACGAAGAAAGGGTTGGACACGCTGAGAGTGGCCATTAAGGAGTGCAGAGAGTCCTGAGGGACAGGAGACAAGACCAATCATGTAAAAAATACATACACACAATACTATTTATCGTCATCTGCATATCTGATATCAGGCGGTTGAGATGTGATTCTCTACGTGGCAAAACTACAGTAAACTCACTCTGAACTGCGAGCTGACGGTGGGTTTCCTGCGAGCCGTGCCCATCTTCAGGGTCTCTTCGTTATTCCGGCTGCCCACTTGCTCAAACAGGTCGTAGATGAAGTCCAGCCTGGCACACACACACACACACACACTCAATCTTAACTAAATCTGAGATAACCACTTGTTGCTGATGATGGCCTGTTTAGATGTGTGTGTGTGTGTCGAACCTGCTGTCCTTCAGCATGTTTAGGATATCGTCTCTAAATGTGTCTCTGTTCTTCTCCAGGATTCCCCTCACATCATACAAAACCTAGAAAAAAAAACTACCGGTTTTTATCCCTCAATCATTTCTTTATTAAAAGTTTAGTAAAAAAATGATATGTTATTTATTAAATGTTTAAAATAAATAAATAAAATAAAACAAAATAGCAAACATTTTTATTTGATTATAGTTTAACTTTAAAGAAATGCAGATAAATAGATTTTTGCAGTGGCATTGTGGTGGTGCTGGGAATTAAACCCATAATCTTCGGATCATCTGAGCTATCGATACCCCTATGTGGTTTAAAAAAATAGAAATAAGGGTAAAGGAGAAAGAGAAGACAGAGAGAGAGAGAGAGAGAGAGAGAGAGAGAGATAAAGAGAGTGAGACAGAGAGAGAGAGAGAGAGAAAGAGAGAGAGAGAATAGAGAATAGAGAGAGAGAGAGAGAGAAAGAGAGTGAGACAGAGAGAGAGAGAGAGAGGAGAGAGAGATGAGACAGAGAGAGAGAGAGAGAGAGAGAGAGAGAGAGAGAGAGAGAGAGAGAGAGAGAGAGAGAGAGAGAGAGAGAGAGAGAGAGAGAGATAAGAGAGAGAGAGAGAGAAAGAGAGTGAGACAGAGAGAGAGAGAGAGAGAGAGAGAGAGAGAGAGAGAGAGAGAGAGAGAGATCAGAAGTAAAGAGGTGAGACAGAGAGAGAGAGAGAACGAGAGAGAGAAGAATAGAGAAATAGAGAGAGAGAGAAAGAGAGTGAGACAGAGAGAGAGAGAGAGAGAGAGAGAGAGAGAGAAAGTTCTCACCTCTCCTGCGTAGTGTTTAATGCCAAACTGATGATCAGCCAGTCGAGGCTTTACATAGTACGGATTCGTCTGGAGAAAAAAAACAACAGACTAAAGACCTCCACTCTCACCATTTATTATAATTCTGAGACAATGTTTATGTGTGTGTGTGTGTGTGTGTGTGTGTGTGTGTGTGTGTGTGTGACTTACCGAGTGTCGACTGTGTAGTTTCTCCAGCAGAGTGAAATCGGTGCCTTTAGGGAATCGACTCTCCTCATTAACCAGCGCCAACATGCCCAGTTTCTACAAACACACACACTCCTTAATCTTCAGGTCGTTTACACACACACACGTTTCCTGAACCATCGATTTATAGAACGCAGTGTTTAACCGGCAAAATAATTAAAGGCTGCGAAAGGCGAGATTGTTGTTTTATTTAATTACTTTTTCGATTAGATCCAGACACTCTGCGTTGTCCATCCAGTCGATGGCTTCCCAGCGAATTCCCTCTCTGCACACACACACACACACACACACACACACACACACACACACACACACACACACAACTTCAGATACAAGATACAATTCATTTTTCTTCTTATTCTTATTAATAAAAAATAAATACAAACAAAAGTCAGCTTTAAGGGTTAATATGACAAGCTCCATATTTAACTGTGTGAACTGGTGGGGACGATTAAAGCTGCTATAACATAAGTGATTGCAGGAACTAACGTGTTCTGCAGATGTTCCACCACATGTGAAAAGTAACTCTAAATGGATTAAAGGATCGTACGTGTGAGAGTATAACACACTTTATGCTGGGATAGGAAAGATCTGTTAAAGTGTCCGGATCTTCACCTGTTGTACTCGAGCTGCTCCAGGGAGAAGATGTGTTTGTTGAAATATTCCTGCAGCTTCTCGTTAGCGTAGTTGATGTTAAACTGCTCGAAACGGTTCACCTGCAGAACACAAGACGATGTCAGGAGACGTGTGTGGAATAAAAATAATGGCTCAAGTAATAGTATCAATGTTCAAACGGATCACGATGGAAACGAATTATTAAAACTAGTAGCATTTTAGAGTAACGAAGGAAATGTAGCGAAGAAAAAGAATGAAAGAGAGATGAAAAAGAAACTTAAATAAGAGCAAAAGTTAAAACCGACTCTTAAAAGGACATTATTTAAAAAAAAATACTTTAGTAAATGTAAAGAGGAAGATATAACACATTACTACCCACCACTGCGCATCATATACCTATCATCTATCAGCAGGGTGCGTAGGCACATGTTCTGCGTCACTGAGCGCGTGTGTGTGTGTGCGTGTTCTTGTTCACCTCGAAATTCTCAAAGCCGAAGATGTCGAGGATGCCGATTGACTTGAAGTTGTCTCGGCCTTTGATCTTCTGGTTGATGCGCATGATGATCCAGGAGAAGCACTGAGAGTACAGCGCCATGGCAACCGAGTCCCGAGAATCTATCGCCTGATCGAGTGAGAAAAAGGGTGTCATCATAAAGAGTTAGGGTTAGTTAGCTTAAACTATAAACAAGAACCAGTATCAAAACGAGGAGAGGAACTTTTTAACCCTAACCTCCTAACACTAACCCAAACACAAACCTCCTAACCCTAACCCCCTAACCCAAACCCTAACCTTATCTCAAACCCTAACCCCCTAACTCAAACCACTAACCTTATCCTCAAACCCTAACCCCCTAACTCAAACCCAAACCCTAACCTTATCTCAAACCCTAACCCCCTAACCCAAACCCTAACCCCCTAACCCAAACACAAACCTCCTAACCCTAACCCCCTAACTCAAACCAAACCGTAACCCCCTAACCCTAACACAAACCCTAACCCTAACCTCTAACCCAAAAAACCTTAACCCTAACCCTATCCCAAACCCTAAGCCAAACTCTAACCTCCTAACCCTAAACCTAACCCCCTAACCCTATCCCAAACCCTAAGCCAAACTCTAACCTCCTAACCCTAAACCTAACCCCCTAACCCTATCCCAAACCCTAAGCCAAACTCTAACCTCCTAACCCTAAACCTAACCTAACCCCTAACCCTAACCCTATCCCAAACCCCAACCTTCTAACACTATTCTAAACCTTAACTCTAACCGAAATCCTAACCTCCACCCTAACCCTATCCCTAATCCCCTAATCCCCTAATCCCCTAACCCTAACCATCTAACCCTATTCCAAACCCTAACCCTAAACCCTTAACCCTATTCCAAGCCCTAACCTCCGAACTCTAACCCTAAACCCTAACAATCAGCTGTAGCTTTTGACATAAAAAATCTGTCTATAATCTATTATTTAATCATTATGTGATATAACATATATGTGTGTGTGTGTGTGTTTTACCTGCTCTATAGTGAGCGGCGAGCAGATCTCTTCTCCTCTCAGGATCATGGAGCGCTGAGTCAAAACTTCAGACAGCTGAAACGAGTCGAGTCCCAGAAGCTCACTGACGTTAGTGACCACTAAAGAGAGAAGAACACAAAATCCCATAATGGGGATGACGACAATGATGATGATGATGGTGATGATGATGATGATCATGGGTTAAACATAGTTAATCACTTTATGTAAAATCATTAAACCCAAATAACTTAAAAATAATATCACTACTACTACATATAATTATAAGAAAAACAACAGAAAGAAAATAGAAAGAGAAAACAATGAAAAAGATGAGTAGAAGGAGGAGAGGAAGAAGAAAAAGAAGAAAAAAAGAATAAAAAGTTGAAAAGAAGCACAAAAGAAATTATGAACTAAGAAATTAAGAAAAGAGAATGATCAGACGGATGAGTGTGTGTGCAGTGCGCAGTGTACAGAGGAGGTGTAGAACGGTCACACCCTGTTTGGTGGTGATCTGAGCGCCTCCTGCTGTCATAAACTCGATGTTGCCCAGCTGCAGGACTCCAGACAGAAGCTTAAACATGTCCCTGATCTCCTCCTCAGTGAACTCCAGCACCTTCAGAGCTTCCTACAGACAGACACCAGAGCAATGAAGAGAGACAGAAAAAAGAAAGAGGTAAAAAAAGACCTTTAATTTGTATTTCTAATTTAATTATATCTGACATCAATCTGGCAACCAAGTCTGCATTGGACATCTGCTGATATGAGCAGTCTCAGAATTACACAACATGACGAAGCATCCAAAGACGTCTGTCTCACCATGACGCTATCGTAGAGCTTCTTATCGTCCAGATTTCGGTCCTTCACACAGCCGGACTGACTCAAGTAATGAAACATCTCTGGAGGTTCAGCCAGGAAATACGTTTCTGTACAGAATGAAAGGAAAACGGCGTTATGACGAATCAGATTTAACCTAAGCACACCAGAAAATCAGTGTATGGTGTGTCGACCCAAGCCTTTAGGGGGCGCTAAACAGAGTTCTGTTTGAGGGCTCAATATGAGTAATTAATATTTAAATAATTATAATAAATAATTTCATTAATTATTGTCATTTCATGTACTCATATGGCCCCCTGGTGGCCATAGCTTGCTTTTGCCTTAGAATGTCATAACTTTTATTATACAATGTACAATATGGCCTATAATTTTTATAGATTAAAAAAGGTCTTTGGCTGTTTATTACTTCTGGAGATTAATTAATTATTAAATTAGCTAAAGTTAAAATAGACTGAAACAGAATCTGAACTATCTGCAAAGTGTGTGTGTTTCTGTGTGTTGTTGTTTTGTGTGTTTACCTTTCTGGCAATTATCAGCCCCGGCCAGCAGAGCGTAGAAGATGTGGTAGTTTCCTCTCCCCAGGGTTCTGTCTCACCACACGGTTCTGGAACAAACACAAGCTCAGATACTTAACACGTTTCCTTCTGGACATTTACACATACCTTGGCGAGGGGATTTAATGGACACTCGTCCTCGAATAACAGACACTCGAGTTACCTTTTCAAGCAAATCTTAGAAAGAGAAGTTAAGGAAGAAAGAGGATTCTTTGGAACGATGATTGCTCGACTACACAATGATGATTTCATGAAAAGAAATGAAACCCTTGAACGTATGCGTTTGTGCAAAAGTATTAGGACACATCCATGTATGTTTTTGAGCATCTTATTCCAGATGTTAGTCTCACTTTTCCTCCTATAATCACCTACACACTTCTGCCGAGACTTTCTACTAAATTGTGTCATGTGACTTTTTTGGATTTGTTCATTTAGTAGCAATAGTATTATTGAGGTGGGGAGGTCTAAGGTTCAGTCGGGGTTCCAGTTCATCCCAAAGGTGTTGAGTTTAAAGGGGTTGAGTCAGAAACAAGACTCTGTTCAGGACATGAGAGTTCTTCTACTCCAAAACATCCAGAACACAGCATGTCCTCATGGAGATCAGGGGCACTTACTTATAATTGAGGGATAATTGGATGCTACAGCATACAAAGACATTCCAGACAACTAATTGCTGGTCAGTTGTCCACAAACTTTTGGTCATATAGTGTCTCTTATGTAGTGTATTGCTGGGTAGGATACAGTCGATGATGCAGCCCCCTTGGATGCTTCCACTCGGACAGAAACGAAGCTGGATGAACTTCCCGAAGCGGCTGGAGTTGTTGTTGTAAACGGTTTTGGCGTTTCCAAACGCTTCCATGATCGGACTGTGGAATTCCAGACAAAAAATGTGATTACAAATAAACCATAACATAAAGTTTGTGTTAAAGAGATTTCACACAATCATTTATTCAATTATTATTATTATTATGCTGTAAATGTAAATATACTGATCAGGTGACCTGCTCTGTACGATGCCTTTCTCCACGCAGGCGGTCTTCTCAGGAGCCCCCGCCGAATTCTGACTCATGACAGACAGAAACTGCAGCAACAGTTTAGTGCTCTCAGTTTTACCAGCGCCGCTTTCTCCACTACAACACATGCACACACACACACACACACACACAGATATAAAAGACATTTCTTAGACAGCAGTCGTATTTGTTTAGAGATGTTAGAACTAATAGGTTCCTGAGGCTCCTCTGGATCAGAAGTAATAAAACTCGGCTTTCAGGCTTCGAGAGGAAACAGGATTAGAACACAACAAATATATTTTTTATTAGATTCCACTTGTCGCAAGAAATCACATCTCAGCTAGAGGCAAAACCGAGGAAACACGTTTGGAAAAATGATTACCGCTTTGGCATGAGGTATCGCTAGACTTTATAAATAAATCTGGATAAATTTTAAACGCAAAGAAATTTATTTCCTGTTTTTCCTACCACAGCGCTGTTAATGCACAATTTTTTTTTTATTTATTTGCTTCTCAGGGAGTTTTTCCTCGCCACTATTACCTCTGACTTGCTTAGGAATAAAAATCAATTTTATAAGTTGTGTTTTTAATTTTTATGTTAATATAGAGCTGTTTTAAATGTCTTCACATGAGCTGCTAAAGAGAAAATAAACGAATAAACAGATGTGGTGTGTGTGATAAACACCGTACCTGATCAGCACACACTGGCTGTCGTGTCTTTTCCAGAGGCATCTGTAGCTCTCATTGGCCACGGCGAAGATGTGAGGCGGGAGTTCGCCGAGGTGATGTCGACTGTACAGCTCTACAGCTGAGAGATCGTACAGACCCGAGACATGTTTATACGGGTTCACCGCCGCCAGGATGGAGCCGATGTTCGTCTGAAAATGAGAGAGAGTGCAAGAGAGAGAGAGAGAGAGAGAGAGGGAGAGAGAGAGAGAGGATGATGAAGTGAAATATAATGAATATACGGCCTCTTATTAACCTGGTTTATGTTGATAAAATAATCAGTTGATTATTTATTTTATTATTTAATTTGAATGTAAATTTCACCCTGTGAATTTTTGTAAAGGTGAGGTAGACAGTCGGGGGGGTAGGACGGATTTTATAGAATAGTGGTCATATTAGAAAAACTAAAATTAATTAGAAATCATTATAAAAATCGATATTTAATAAGAAGGAATTATAATAAAAAAGAAAAACAGAGTCTGGTGAGTATAAATGAATAAAACCATGACTGTTCTGTCATATAAAAGGAATCAATTACTTAAAATGTGCATTTTACAGGACAAGATGCAGCTTCAGGATCGGTTATTTAAAGGATGAGGTTATCTGCAAGGATCAGGTTATTTAAAGGATTGAATCATATAAAGGATCCGGTTATTTAAAAAATCAGATTATTTAGAGGATCAGGTCATATAAAGGATCAAGTTATTAAAAAGATTGGGTTATTTGAAGGATCAGGTTATATAAAGGATTAAGTCATACAAAGAATCAAGTTATTTAAAAGATCTGTTTATGTAAAGGATTGGGTTATATAAAGGATCGGGTTATTTGAAAGACCAGGTAATATATAGAATCAAGTTATATAAAGGATTAGATTATTTGAAGGATCTGGTTATATGAAGGATCAGGTTATATAAAGGATTAAGTCATATAAAGGATTGGGTTATATAGAGGATCGGATTATTTGAAGGATCAGGTTATATATAGAATCGAGTTATTTAAAGGATTGGGTTATATAAAGGATTAGGTTTTTTTGAAGGATCTGGTTATATGAAGGATCGGGTAGTTATATAAAGGATTAGATTATTTGAAGGATCTGGTTATATGAAGGATCAGGTTATATAAAGGATTAAGTCATATAAAGAATCGGTTATTCAAAGGATCAAGTCATATAAATGATCGGTTTATTTTAAGGACCGAGTCATATAAACGCTGATTATTTTAATAACAGCACTGATTCATTCCTTATACACAAATCCTTCTGCCTGGAACTTTATTATTAAACCTGTTCAGCAAGATAACGTTGGATTTGACTCGTACTTTAAGTGAATTATTCATGTGATTAAATGACTTAAATGACAGCATTATTCATTAGTGATGGAAAAAAATCCCCAAATCATAATCTCAGATCATTTCATTAGAGAGAAAGTCTATTATATGAAATAGGATTAGAGCAATAATTAAAGCCTGAAGCACTTCTTGTAATAAAATGTTGTAATTACTGTATATAAATGTTCCACGTGGCTTCAACGGATCATAGAGTGAAACTCAGTTTCCTCTGTCCATCTATATATATATATATATTTAAAACTAAACTGCAAAACACACAGCAACAAAAGCTCATCTTATCAGCTCATCTCAGAAGAACCTCGAAGAACCTCGAAACACTATTGTCATTTCTTCACTATCTGCTTTACATTGTCTTCATCAGGCTTCCTGGTTTATCCTCAAGTCAGGAAGCCGATTAAGGCAGGAAAACGTAGCCTTTTAAGAGGGATGTTTTAAGGAAATTCCGGTTATTGACTCCACTCAATGTGAAACACGGGACGCAGGAAAGACCTACAACAAGAGACGTCTAGGTCCTGGGCCCGACGCAGGGCGTGTACAGTTTCTGTAACGATATCTGCTTTAAACTTTATATTAGCATATGCAGTAAATAGAATCAATGAAAAGCGCTTAAGGGGAGAAACGCAGCATGACATTACGTTATAAACAGCCGAAAGCAACCAGACAGTTCAAGTTAAAGTCACCATTTAGAATATTACGTAAATGATACGTATTAAAGTATGTTATATTTGTTTAAAAGTATTTTTGTATTTTGAATGCATAATAGGATAGAACATATAAAAAAGTTCCATACACTGGTTTTAGCAAGATTGTGTTCAGTTTTAACTTTCTTCCATTTCCTTTTCTATTAATTAATGCCAATTTGTTTTATTTAAAATGTTGCCTCTATTATTAAGTGTGTTGTTTTTTAAAAGTCAAAATAATAATCAAACTCATTTTATTTCATATTTTAGACTTTAGATCGCCAAAGCAATAAAAAAAAACCTCTCGCTCTGTTAGCTGCTTCATAGTAGCGGCGGTTTGGGAAGCACTGCCACCTACAGGTGATTTCCGAAAAAGCAGCATATGAAATACTGAATTCAGCAAAATGATGGTATTGTACTGGTATATATAATATTATGGGGGTTTTTTTATAGAACGTTACACCTGTACAATTCCTGATTAAATATAAGTGATGTAATATGGTTGCTTACATAAATGTAATCTTTCTGGTAGCGCTGGTGAAGGTTGTGCATGATAGCCGCCTCGTGAAGCTCGGCCAAGGTAGACATGTCCTCCACGCCATCGATGCTGCTCTGGTGCATGGGGTAGACCTTCTCCCTGGTGACCTCTGCCTGCTGCAGGTACAACACCTTGGAGGGGGGGGTGTGGGGGTGTTTTATTTCAAAATACATTGTAGAATCTTAATTTCTGCATCTCTGCCTGTGTCACGTTCTTACATAAACCAGACAAACGTGCCACCTGTAACCATGACAACCCCGGAGAGGAGCAGACCCGCAGTTCCAGTGTGTGTGTGTGCGCGTGTGTGTGTGTGTGTCGGCATGCATTGTGTTCTGTGTCATTTTCCATTAAATCTACAATAGAGCTTATAATAAAGAGGGATTTTTACCTCACTGCTCCTGTTCTTTTAATTATTTATACTCCTGTTTTCTGTTTCTGCTCTGACTTCTTCATCTCGTCTCTAATCTGTCTCTCCTCCCGTACGCCAAAAACTTCATTACTCTCCCTTTTTCCTAATAAAAAATAAAACGGGCTGTGAATTCAGGCAGGCTGACGGACTCAGATCACTCCGACTGCCAGATTACTGCCCGCTTTATCGGAGGTCTGTAATTAAAGTGAGTCACTTCACTGAAAAGGACAAAGCTGCAGCCTCAGAGCTGATCTAAGACCAGTGCAGGACCTCACACACACCTGCTAATTCACACCTAAAGACTGTCACACCAACTGCCCTGTTCCTGAGAAAAAAAAATGGAAAAGCCAGACAAAACCCACACAGGCAAAGTGTGTGTGCATGTGCGTGCGTGTGTGTGTGTGTGTGTTTGTGCTGTTATGTTGAAACTGCAGTGGGAGAGAAGTACATGCTCCACTTAACCACGCCTACACACACACACACACACACACACACAGTGCACAGAAAGAGAGAAAGAGAAAAGGAAAGAGAGCAGGTAGAGATGACTGACCTACATTTTTATCCCTTTGCTCAGTGTTAAGAACAAACACACACATGTATGAATGAGAGAGAGAGAGAGAGAGAGAGAGAGAGAGAGAGAGAGGGGAAAAAAGAGAGATAGATAGACAGACAGAGAAAGAGAGACAGACAGATAGACTAAGAGACAGATAGACAGATTATCTATCAGACAGACAAACAGATATTGACAGACAGACAAACAGACACACAGACAGAGAGACAGACAGACAGACAGACAGACAGACAGACAGAGAGATAGATAGATAGATAGATAGATAGATAGATAGATAGAGACGGACAGACAGACAGACAGACAGATACCGCCAGATAGATAGATAGATAGATAGATAGATAGATAGATAGATAGATAGATAGATAGATAGATAGATAGATAGATAGATAGATAGATAAGAGCAAGTTTAATGAATCACAAATATTTTAATTCCTTTTCTGAATAGGAAAATTTTCGGGGAAAAAAACCCTAATGGAGAAAAGTGAATAATTAATCAGCAGCTCTGTGTTTACTATCAGAGGCACAGGCGGTATAATAATCACACACTTTTGTCTTCTGCACATACTCACACACACACATGTGCACACACACACACACACACAAGTGCATTTAGTGAAGAACAGGTCAGCACAAAGGTGGACCGTTTCCATGGCAACCATTCCCTCTAGACTCCAGTCTGTTCGGAAGGGTTGGTAGTGGTGGTTGTTGAGACGTGGAGGGGGTTGGTGGATATTTACAATGCTACATACAGTATATAAAGCTTTGGCTTCAGTACAGGATCATCTGTCTCTCTCTCTCTCTCTCTCTCTCTCTCATTGTCTCTCCTACTCTCTCTCACACACACACACACTGGTACAAGTGGCACATTGCACATTAAAGCCCTTCGTAGCTGAATCTAGGCTACTGGGGTCACTTTTATTAGGCTGTGCCGTCCAAACAGCACTAAAACCGCAAGTGTGTGTGTGCGTGTGTGTGTGTGTGTGTGTGTGTAAACCGAACGAATGAACAGATTTTACCTCAGAGATATATAGAGTCTGGCTAGTGGACCAGATAGAGCTCAGAAGACAGACAGAGAGACGAGCATGCAGAGAGACTGACAGAAAGAGACAACTGGACAAAGACAGATAGACGGAAAGATAGAGAAATTAATGGATTAATGGTCTCACCTCTCCATAATCAGTAGTGAGGACGATGGTTCCGTCTCCGCAGGAGTTCACCGTAGATGGAAGCAGCTGCTCTTTCTCCTTTACCCACACACGCGTCCCCTATAACACACACACACACCAGAAAAACACACATAGTTATACATAAAACACACGATACAAACAAAACGCAGCACATCCTTAACTACATCACCTCACAAACCCAGGAAACATATCGAAAATGTTGTGACATATTACATCAATAACATTTGGAAGTGAAAACACACTGACAGATTCTGTCTTCAGCAAGACAGAATAAAAGAAATAAAAAAGAAAGCAGAAGATACGTTTTCTAGTTAACAGATGGTTGAGGTTCTTCCCACACCATGGCGTGTCCCTGAGAAACAAAAGGGACCAAACCTATAAAACCCCTTTACCACAGACAGCTGGGGCAGAGGCAGGCCACACACACACACACACACTAGAACATGCCCAACAAATGTTACTAATGATTTTAGTAAGTATGTACACCCCGACCAATAAAAAAAACTATGTTCTATATAATCGTGTTGATATCGACACGTGACATACGACGTCACAGCAGCGCAAATTTAACGTGTAGATAACGTTTAACTTGAATGATATTAAACGAGTGCAATTTTACTACGTGAAACACCTTAAAAGTGTCTCGTCGGTGCTTTCCACCACTTGGAGTCGCCTCTCCAGTCATATTCCATATAAATAGTATGGAAGTATGCAATTTCGCATAAAGTCGGCCGCCTGTCTGCTAACTAGGGTGATTTTTATGGTTTTTATGATCCGAACGTACACACTGTGATAAAACAGAAACTTTAGCCAGGTATAATTATAACAAATTGCTATAAAGGAAAATATTAAGCTTGACAGATCAAACACACACCACTAACAGAGTGTGTGTGTGTGTGTGTGTTATTAAACTTCGTTCTAGAAATAAAAAACGCTGACAGCTGCTTATTGGTCTGTGTAACAATAATATTAAAGTAGGGCGGGACATATCGATTGGTTCCTCCTTTTTTCTTTGATTAGCCAATAACGTTTAACTCACATCACAGCCTGGGATTAACCATCATGTCTGAAAGATCTGTAGTGCAGAATAATGTCATTAATCTTGATAATCTGTATTCGTGATAGTTGTACATGTTTGTAAACTTATATAAAAAACCACAAAAGTTCCATGAACTAGACAAGATTAGCGCGAACAGGAATCAGCGACCATATAAGGAAAAGGGAGTGCCATTAAATAAACACAGGACTGCTGCGTAAACAAAGTGAAAAAATCCCCCAACAAAATAGAAAACATCACAATCATCATTTCTGATGATGTCACTTCCTGATGATGTCATTTCCTTTTTCCACACTTTTGTTTGCTTTTTATTTTTTCACCATATTGTTCTTTCTTCATGACTGTTAATGCAGCGGTGAACAAAACCCGAAGCTCAGCACTTTGCACTTCCTAGCAGGTTTAAAATATAAATGAGAGAGGAACGGGAGGAGAAACCTCAGACGCACACAGTCGCTGGGAGTCTGAATTCAGCTAGAAAGAAGAAACCGTGCTAAAAGGAAAAAGTGTAAACTTCATCCACATGATAAATCAGCATTTAGATCAAAACTCTGAGATGTCTGCTATGGGTAATACCCCAGCGAGGAGAAGCGGCGCATGGCTTCGTCGCTTTAGGCAATGTGTTAAAGGCTTTAAAATGGCAGCCTATAATCACTGTAATCAGCGGGATAACATGGACACCCCACTCTATATTATTACAGAAACCACAGGGGAAATGGTCCAGGCTAAATCAGGAAACTAACGTGAGCTGCTACTGTAATGGACAGAGTGTTAATTACACCATGGACCCATCATTTGTTCTGTGGGAAACGGTCTTAACCTTGACTTTAAGACTTTAAGACTTCACTTTAAACAACTTTCTAGATTTTTCCGCCAGCAAAACACACTATAGAGGGTATTATTTTAAATTATTTTTATCAGTCTGAACTCATTCAGCAAAAACATTAGTTTAAAAAAAAAAACATGATTCATGGTGTTGTTTCTTAGAAGGTTTTCTCTCAACATTTTCAGAACATTCATCAGGTATAAATAGTGGCAGCTTAGTGGTTAAGGTGTCAGACCGCTAATTGGAAGACCGAGATTTGATTCCCACCACCACCAAACTCCCAATACTGGGCCTCTGAGCAAGGGCCTTAACCCCAATTGCTTAATTATATAAATAAAATAAATGTAAGTCGCACTGGATAAGGACGTCTGCCAAATGCTGTAAATGTAAATGAATGAATAACATTACAAGAACGTTCCATGAGCATTATTTTAGAAAGATTTTGTCCTAACGTTTAGACAACTTTTGAAGAATATTTGTAAAGTTTTTAAGTGATAATGTTTCCATGTTAGCGTGTTATGATGTTAGCGTATTATGGTGTGTGTTATTTATGACACTACATTTGGTGACTGTTTTTAGAATAACAAATAGAAAAATTAAAAAGTAGCTGATTTAATGTGACGTCATTTGTAAAATCGTTTTTGGAATTAGAATTAGTTTTATACTTTAATGTGATGATGAAATTGTTTTTTATTGATTTCTATTGTGAAAAGAAGCATCGTTATGATGAAATTGTCCGCCGCTCTAAGAAATAAAGTAAATCCTGTAAACAGCTACTTAAGGTCACACATAAAAATAAATAAAAATAAATAAATATAAATCAGTACTTCAAGCTGTCACATATAGAATAATGTGATTTACCGAAAATCTATTTTTCATATTATGGAACCGTGAATCGATATTGCGTTACTGAATGATACACAGCCTGTTAATCCCTTCCCCCGCAAATGGACACCGTCGATGCTTGTCGGTCAAGACGTGATTCTGAATTATGTACAAAACGTAAACACTTTTCATTAATAACCCAATGCAGCTGCAGCGGATGCACTCGTCTAATCTAAACACCCACAACACATTACCTAAAGCCACACACACACACACACACACACACAGTCACTCTCACAGGTGTTGGGATGGGAAGATGGACGATTATGGGATGAAAATATTTGCACTTTGTTCGAAAAGCAGATTAACAAAATACCGTAAATGACTTTTGGCTATTTATGAATGAAAACCCTATAAATTAATTTCTCTTTATTTATAAATTATCGTAAGTTTCACACAGCATCATACAGAGAATGAGACTGAAATATTGGTTTCTGGTAAAATAAATATAAATAAAAAATACAAATATAAATAATTTAAAAATATTATGATATAATAAATGTGAAAAATAAAATTTGTATCCTACAAACTCTACCAACATCATAAGGGCGCACTAACTTATGCACTTATCCCAGGTTTTATACACCGAGGTTAAAAATTAAAACCAAAAACACATCATGTGACTGATTCCAGACAACTGTCTCACTCTCCCACAACCAGAAATCATGTCCCGGAATCATGTGTGTGGGATGATGTAGGCTCACAGCAGCTGGAATGTCAAACCACATCTGTATAAAGTCATGCTGGGAGGAGACGTTCTCAGCTCTTTTTTTTTTAAAGCTGAGATTTCGTCACATGATTTTGGTGAACGGACACCACAAACACACACATACACACACTTATACACACACATACGTAATCCTTTACTACAACCTGTAATCAGAATGACAGCCAACATGTAATCATCGACTCACACTGAGCAGAGGGACGTTAATATCCACTACAGTACAACCTCTGGAGCTGAAAACGTTCTAACGTACACAAAACTCCTTCGCTGATAATCAATGAGGAATGAAGTGAAGTGTTAAGGCAGTGGATCCCAAACTGGGGGGTGGGGGTCCCGCCGGGGGCACGGAGTTATACTGGGACAGGGCGCGGAAAGGCTAGTGTGAAGAGTTTTATAAGGATGCACCAAAAGAGATCCTGTCCCAATTCCCACACTTCGCCCTATGGCAGGGGTGTCCAATCTCGGTCCTGAAGGGACAGTGTCCTGCAGAGTTTAGCTCCAACTTGCCTAAAGGTGTATTTATTTCTTTAGTAATGTGTGTGTGTGTGTGTGTGTGTTGGGGAAAATGGTTTTACTTTCAGCCATTTCTTTTAAATAATTGTACAATTTTGACTTAAAAACACACTCCTTTTCTCTCTTTCTACTCTTTTCTTATTCTTCTTTTTTTTCTTTTTCTTACTTTTTTTCTCTCTCCATCTTCTTTTCTCTCTCTTCTGCTTTCACATTTTCTCTCTTTAAATCTCTCCTGCCCTTTGTCGTTCTCTATTTCTCTTACTCTTACACTTTTCTGTCTCTCTCTTTCTCTTACTTTTTCTCTAACTCTCTGTGTCTATCAATTTCTTCCTCTTTCTCCATCTTTTATTCTGTCTGTCTTGTTCTGTCTCTATCTGTTCCTGTCTCTCATTTTTTAATTTGTCTTCCTTTCTTTACCTTAATCTCTTCTTTTCTCTTTTTAGCTACACCTCCCTCTTCCTCTCTTTTTCTTACTATTTTACTCTTCCTTGCTCTTTTCCTGTCTCGCTCTCGCTCTCACTCTTGCTCTCTCAGTCTCTCTCTCTGTTTCCTGTGTCTGTGTCTCAGACAGGCAGCGTTTCACCAATAGTGACCCAGTAAATCATTTAAACTCCTCCCTCCTCTCCTCTCCTCTCCTCTCCTCTCCTCTCCTCTCCTCTCCTCTCCTCTCCTCTCCTCTCCTCTCCTCCCCTTTCCCCTCTGCTTCCTCCTCTCCTCCGCTCTCTTCCTCTGTTTTATCACTTTTCTTCCATCTGTGTATCTTCTGCTCCAGTTTACATCTAAAGGAAGCATGTGACATTTTCGAAATGCCAAGCATTCTGTCATGTGACCAATAAACGAGTAAAGGTTGTTGTGTCTTTGTACGGCAAAGATGCAAATAATAAATACATACACACACACGCGCACACACACATACGACGAGACGAGAAATAACACACATGCATTCAGGTGATGAAAAGAACACACACAAACACACACACACACGCGTACATAAGGTCTATATGACATCTGTCAACAATCAATCAAGCACACACAGGTAATTTAGAGAATGAGAGGGGGATGAAATCAGCCATATCAGGGACACTGGTGATAACAGAAGACAGAAAAACCGTCTGTCTGTCTGTCACTTACAAAAACAGAGGAGAGGAAAGAGCATGAGAGAGACTGAAAGAATGAATTAAAAGGAAGAAAGAAAGTAAGAAAGAAAGAAAGAGAGAGACAGGGAGAGAGAGAAAGAGAGAGAAAGAGAAAAAGAGAGAAAGAGAGAGAGAGAGAGAGAGAGAGAGAGAGAGAGAGAGAGAGAGAGAGAGAGAGAGAGAGAGAGAGAGAGAGAGAGAGAGAGAGAGAAAGCGAAAGAGGGCTTTGGTCTTTCTCCAAATGTTAAATCTAAATAAAGGTGCCTGACTTTTGAACGTGACATTTCCACTTTAGTTTAATATAATCACCAAACACACACACACACACACACACACACACACAACACACCACACTCTGATGACTTCCTGCTATTATAACGTTTTTACAGTACATAAGGGCAAACAACAGACTGAACTGTTAATATTTGTTCTGAATTCCTGCTTTATTGTATTCTAACAAGTTTTTCTTTACTTAGTCAAAGGGCAAGAAATCCGTTGCTATTAGACTAAAGTGCCTCTATTGTCCGTGTGTGTGTGTCTGTGTGTGTGTGTGTGTGTGTGTGTGTTTGTGTGTGTAGCGTCATTAGCCATTTTGGGCCCAAAGTAAAAATATGAGGTTGCTACGTACGTACCCTAACAGTCTGTTACTACTAATAAAACAGATCGCTGGGGGCCCCCTAAAGTGCATGGGCCCTTGGAATCATCCTAACTATTTAGCCGGTGCCCCCTGGTGGGAGTGTGTGTACAGGGGGTTTTGGTGGTTTTACACACACTCCTCCTGTTTAATGAGGCTTCATTTGCATATTTTTTGGAACTGTCCCCAATCCTTATCACACTCTGGCCCACTTAGAAATAGAGCGATAGATAGAGAGAGAGATAGAGATAGAGAGAGAGATAGAGAGAGAAAGATAGAGAGAAAGAGAGAGAAGAGTAGCTGAGAGAGAGATAGATTAGAGAGAGAGAGAGAGAGAGAGAGAGAAGAGAGGAGAGAGAGAGAGAGAGAGGAACAGGGAGGGAGAAAGAAGAGGTGAGAGAAGAAAGACAGAGAGGAGAGAGGGAGAGAGGAGAGAGAGGAGAGAGAGGAGAGAGAGAGAGGAGCATGAGAAAGAGGAGAGGAGAGAGGAGAGGAGAGAGACAGGAGAGAGAGAAGTAGAGAGAGAGAGATAGAGAGAGAGATGAGAGGAGAAGAGAGAGAGAGAGAGAGCGAGAGATTGAGAGGAGAGAGAGAGAGGGAGAGAGGAGATGAGAAGGAGGAGAGAGAGAGAGAGAATGAGAGAGGGAGAGAGAGAGAGAGGAGAGAGAGAGAGAGAGCGAGAGAGAGAGGAGAGGAGGAGAGAGAGAGAGATGAGAGAGGAGGAGCGGAGGAGAGGAGGAGGAGAGAGAGAGAGAGAGGAGGAGAGAGAGAGAGGAGTGAGATGAGAGAGAGGAGAGAGGAGAGAGAGAGAGAGAGAGAGGAGAGAGGAGAGGAGAGATAGGAAGGGAGAGAGAGAGAGATAGAGGAAGAGGAGGAGAGAGAGGAGATGAGGAGAGAGAGAGAGAGAGAGAGAGAGGAGAGAGAGAGAGAGAGAGAGATTAGAGAGAGAGATAGAGAGAGAGAGAGAGAGATAGAGAGAGAGAGAGAGAGAGAGAGAGAGAGAGACAGAGAGAGAGACGGATATTGTAGAACTCTCTATATTTTATAACATTAATGTATTTTTTTTTTTTAATTAAAAACTTGTTTAAATAATTTTCCTTCTTTTTAGAGTTAACTAATTTTTATTTTCTAAAATGTTTTCTGAATAATTATATTTATTTATATTTCTATTACCTTTAGTATTACTTTTAATATATATGTTTATTTTAGCACGTGTCTAAACATTTAATGGTGTTTTTACTGTACACGACAGACAGATGCTGCATCATTATAACTCGTACACTTTAAAAGTCACTTAAACTATTTGTAATTTTATAATTACAATTTTACAATTATAATTTTATGATTCGCTCCATAATTAAATCGTTTTCGATTTAATGAAGTTCAGTTTGATTCAGTTCAGTTTGATTCAGTTCAGTTTGATTCAGTTCAGTTTGATTCAGTTCAGTTTGATTCAGTTCAGTTTGATTAAGTTTTGGTTAAATTCAGTTTGTTTTAATTCTGTTCGGTTTGATTTGGTTCCTGTTTAATTCAGTTTGGTTTGATTCTGTTTCAGTTTGATTCAGTTTCAGTTTGATTCAGTTTGGTATAAACTCAGACCTTTTAGTAAAAAGAATTTTAAACTTTAATAAAGGGCACTAGGACCATGAGAAGGTTTTGTTTAACCAACCTTTTGTTCCCCTGTTGCTATGGGGTGTTGAGTCACTGACAGACAGACAGACAGACAGACAGATGGATAGCTTAAGGTGTGAAATCCAGAGTCACAGACAGAAAGAGCACAGAAAGACAGTAAAATCAGAAAGTGGGTTGCAAAAACTTAAGGAAATAGAACTTTGGAGACTATAGACATCTTTAAGACTAGCTTTAGGTGTCTTTGGAGGGTTATGTGCCCCAATAAGCCCTAAAGATCTTTAGTGTGAGCACCAAAAGCTCAGGGGTTTGCCCCAACATATCCTCTGGGGGAAAAACCGTTTCATAGATGACCATTAAGAATGATGATGCCTCACATTATGACCTGTCAGGGTAAAAAAAAAAGCATACATTTATTACCTAACACACCAGACATGTGGGACCTCCAGCATGAACCCCACGTCCAGGATTTGGTTAAAAAGTGAGAAAAGCACATCCTATTTGTGACTTTTAAAAACTAAGTGCAATTGAGTATTTTGATTTCAAACCTAAATTTGTGTATGCAAATGAAGTCTATTTAATAATTGATTTTTTCATAATTTTCAGGCTAAAGCAGTCAAATACAGAACCTCTAAACAACTTTGTCAAGCTATCAGATCTGTCAATTAACCTGTTAATTAAATTCTCCAGATGTTTATGTTGTAATTCGTTGACATGAAATAATCAAAAAAAAGGTTTTTTTTTAATGTTTATAACATGCACACTTCATTCCACATAATCATCCCAAAAAAGCAGCAATAAAATCCATCCTTTTATCTCTTCAACCCCAACTGCACCCTCCCTATCCTCCCTCCTCCTCCTCCACCACCACCAGCTCTTCACTGTGTAATTCTAATCTCCAACTATGTCACTGAAAATACGTTTTATTATTAGTCCTACAGAGCAGAGTGATGTGATAGACCTCAGAGTGTCTGAGGTGTCTGGATGGGATGGAAATCATAAACCAGGCCTGTGAAAGGAAACCCAACCATCCAACCATACATCTATCCACCCATCCATCCATCCATCCTGCTTAAACATCCGGCCTGAGGGTGTGAACAGCCGGATGTTTCGATGCGTTTTGGCCATTTTACCGTGTGCACATCTGTATAAGCTGCATAACATACAGACAGACAATACATGCGACCCAAATCGATGCCTACACTTGCACGTGCATTGGCCTGTTAATGCAGAATATCTGAAAATGTGCAATAGGCACATGCAAAAAAATGTCTGGGGTTTTTTGGGGAGTAATGTCATCACCATCATAATCATCCTCGTGTCATCTGCATTATGATCTAGATACACACACCCCTACACTATAGGTGATGCATGCATGCATACATACAAGACATACATACCATAATGTTTTGTCATCTTAAAGCAAGGATTTAAAATAAGCATTGAAATATTTTTACTTAAAGAAATATCTCACCTCTGCAAAGAACGCATCCATATTTTATCGCGCGTGACAGGCCGCTGATTCTGGTCTCACCCAATAAATCACTGATGCGCGTGAAACGAAGAGGGGAGGAGAGAGAGAGAGGGATAGAGGGAGAAAAAGAGAGAGGGAGAGAGAGAGAGAGAGAGAGAGAGAGAGAGAGAGAGAGAGGCGGCGGTCGCCGGTTTACGCTTCCCGCATAACCGGTGCGCGCCCCGAGCCCGAAACGAGCATCCACTCCCTTTCCTTAATCCTTTCACCCGAGATCTTCACGCTGTATTAAAGGAAGAAAAAGAAAGGTGGCCTTTCCTCTCCTCTTTTTCCCTCAGAGGTCCCTCAGAGGTCCGTCCTCCTCCGGTGTCCTCAGCAGAATGAATGAGGGGCGGGGTTTCAAAGCCAGACTCCCCCTCCAAACCAAACCCAACCAGCAGAATGCACATGCACGCTAAAATAATAAGATGTAAGATGGAGATGCATCTATCATCTATAGGGTGTGTAAAAAAAACTGCGTGTGCGTTCCTGTGATCGTTTACAGCATCATCTTTGCGTGCGCGAGCGCCTTGTATCGGTCAGGTTGCCATGGCAGCGCTGCTGCACAGAGAATCAAGCTTTAATATGTTTACAGTAATAAAAAAAGAGTCATTTTAAGTCTTAAAATGGTAAATAATTTGTCAATTAAACGGTTAAGTTGGTTAAGGTGTTGGCCAGAGGATCAGGGTTCAATCCCACGCTCCAGGGGTGCCACTGTGGTGTATAATAAACTATATCTGACAAATTATGACTTAAAATAAGAGTTGATGCCTGAACTATAGTAAGAAAGTGACATAAAAAATCTATGACATAATAATGCATATTAAAAAGCACAAAGAAAAAGATCCTGGGTTTGATTCCCCTGCAGGGGTCTTTCTGTGTGGAGTTGTTGCATGTTCTCCCTGTGCTTGTGTGTGTTTACTCCGGGTTCTCCGGTTCCCTCCCACAGTCCAAAAACATGTATGTAAGATTGATTGGTGATCCTAAATTTCCCATAGGAGTGAGTGTGAGTGTGTGTGTGTGGCCCTGTGATGGACTGGCGACCTGTTCAGGGTGTCCCCCTCCTGCCTTTTGCCCTTTCAGAGACGGCTGGGATAGACTCCAGCAGATCCCCATGACCCCGAATTAGAGAATAAGCGGATATAGAAGACGAGTGAATGAAAACACACGCTTTATGTTCCAGAGTGAATAAAATGGCACCAGTTCACAGCTTGTTGCTTATTCATTCTTGGTTAAATGTTAAAAGTTAAGCACTTCTGGTAAATGCCTATTTTTCTGATAGAACGTTTAACCGAATATACCGTTACTGCACTAATTTTACTCACGCTGTGGTTTCTCCTTATGTGAATGAAGCGGTATTTTTAGACTAAACAGTGCTTTAGGCTGCTTATGAGAACAGACAAAAAGGAAAAGAAAGAATTTTAGACAAAGAAAAAAGGTTCAAAGCTGGTCTTTTACCACTGCAGACCCTAAAGCACCTCCAGGTTCCAGGTGATACCCTTTCCATCAGATAAAACGACATCTTCATTATATTCCCGGTTACATAAAAAACTTTTTACTGATTGTACTGATGATTTTATATTTATAAAGAAAGGAAATGCGCTGGTATTAATGGAACAAACTACTTCGGTTGGCCATTTTGGACTAGACTTCACTGTATGTGAAGAATTTTGTCAGATACCAGGTGAGTATCAAGTCTCTCCATGACACCACGACCCACTGTGGAGACCCTGGAGGATTCGGCAGCTTCACACACACACACACACACCCCTGTGCTGTTTATAAACCACAGCTTCTTTGTTTCTCGAGGTGTATAATGTTCAACCTCCTGCTGGGCCTGCATGCGTGAGACACAGGACTGAAGCCCAGCCTGACTTTAAGAGCAAGCGTGGCCCCTTCTGTCACATTCAGCTCAGGAGATAGCTTTTGTTTCTGATGTGTGTTTGGGGAGTCACATGTTCACCCTGTCTTTATTAATGTTCCCCTAAAGTGACGACTCAATGAGGAAGCTTCACTCAGCTGTTTGCATGGATGGCGCTAGGCAGGAGCTGGAAGGTGACGCCAAGAAAGACCAAATATATACAGCCTTTATTAGGATTACTATATATTTAAAAAGCGTTTTATTTTTAAAAAAAATTGAGCAGTTCTTTCATTTTCTTACATTTTCTTTTCATTTTCTTACTATCTATCTATCTATCTATCTATCTATCTATCTATCTGTCTATCTATCTGTCTGTCTATCTATCTATCTATCTATCTATCTATCTATCTATCTATCTATCTATCTATCTATCTATCTATCTATCTATCTATCTATCTATCTGTCTGTCTATCTATCTATCTATCTATCTATCTATCTATCTATCTATCCATCCATCCATCCATCCATCCATCCATCCGTCTATCTATCCAGCGCTTCCGTGCCACAAATTCTTCAGCGTGATACACTAATTCAGTAATATTAAAGAACGATTAATTAAAGAAACAATCAGATACAGTAGTACCATTTTATCTCACATTTTGGTTACAGGTTGAACCTCCTCCACAGCCCCATTATCAGAAAACGACGCTCAACACTTCATTACCTTCAGTTCCTGAGGAACTCTGCGAACAAAAACTCATTTGTGAACGCGTTAAAATGAGCCGAAGAAAATGAGATCAGCAGCACTGCTGCTTAGTTAAAAGTCTCACACACAGTGAATCATTGACTGGGTCACAGCAGGAGGAAGATGATGACCAGCCCGAGGCTTTAAACCATCTCCTTCTGGTACGTCTTCTTTCTCTCTTTACTCCTCGTCCTGATTTCAACCCAATGCAATAATAACTCTTTTCTGCTCGGCTGTCCTCCACAGGACCGTCTGACTCTCTGGAGATTTAAATCAGTCTGCTGTGTCTGTTCCCAGGAGGGGATCGATAGTTGTGATCATTAGGTGGTGGGTAAACAGATTACTGTCCATCAAAAGGCACCAGCCAATGCCAATACCCATAAATCCCACCGACGGAATGTAAAGAAGTAGCCAGGATTCCTAAAGCGTTTTTGTTTTAAGGATAATTCTCCCTGATGCTGACTGCATCAGAAAATATGAGGGATTTTAATTTGTCCCAAACTGTGACGGGAGATTAATTTAACAGGAAGAGTAAATAAATGTCCTCCTACAGAACTTCTGACTAAGAACTGAACAATAACTCAAGCATTGTCTGGGGGAAAACAACAGATCTGGCAACGCAGTTTAATATATGAAACCTACACCTACATAGAAAAATCACCTTAAAGCATATATTTTCAAATTAATTTCAACTTTAGCCCTTAAATACGCATATTGAAGTAGTGTTTGTAGTATTTGACCTGGTCTTGTCCTCGGTATTTTGCCATGTCCTAAGGTGAAGACATGATGGTGAGCAGAATGCTGTTAAAAGCACGTAGATGCTTAAAAAAAGAAAAAGAACTTGTAGACAGTCAGAGAGGAAACGTCTACACACACTGTAGCCTTGATCTGTGATTAAATGTTATATAAATGTGATTTAACACTAAATACATAATCGACTAGTTTTATGTATTGAGTCCAGTTCATATAAAAGTTGACATAATGACAAATGTTATTTTAATTTAGGGGCGTGGCATGTAAATTTTTTTTAATTGACGATACGTCGTCGGTGTGTTTATCATTCTGAAACTAAAGCACCAATCAACTTGTTTAATAAAGAAAATTATTACATTTTTAACAGCACTGCTTGGCATTTTTCTGTTTTGCAATTAAGCTCCGCCTACCATAACATCAGAGCCGCTCAGACCCGCCCCTTTTTTCTAAAAAGCAGTTCATAAGATGAGAAAGATGACCTGTCGATGTGTGTATTAACCTTTATTGCTTGTCAATGTCTAAAGCTATACATTACAGCAAAGTGCTGTGGTAATCTTCCACACACACACACACACACACAGGTTGAGTCTTTGATTTATTCACCACTCAGGAAAACAACAGAAAATTAATTTTTGGAGGCCGCAAGACTTTCTTTCCATCTTTGGAAAACCAAAATGGCTGCTTAGTGATGTTACCATGGCAGCAGCAATCTCATGGACGATGGCAGGGTGTCATGTGTCTCTTTCTCACTCTCTCTTTTTCTTTCTCTCACACACACACACACTGAGACAAACATACACGAATTTACATCATCTTTACTATCCCTGTAAGAGGATGCCCTTGGAGACAGAAGAATATCTGTGTGTGTGTGTGTGTGTGTGTGTGTGTCTATGATTTCCAGTAGCTAGCTCAATTTAATCAAATAACTCCAGAGAAATGACCTCATCACTGGTTCCTGGTCCCCGAATAGGGGTTTTCGATCTCCCTGAAAGATAAACTGTCCTTACATTCGTCACAACAAAACCAATTAGATCAGATAATAATTATTTCCAATGCAATGGAACATTTCAGCCAATCAGATCGCTTTAATACAATCAGTCTGGATGTTGAGTACAGTCTAATGAAGTAATGTACATTTTTTACTAATATTAAGAAACTGTCACTGTCCAACAAATAATCTATAAGAGCAACTAAATCAGAGTGAGACAACACTCCCTGTGTCATCAAAAGGTCATAAGTTCTAATCCCAATGATATCTCTGTTAAGTCAATGAAGTGAAAGTCGGCTGTGTGTGGGCTGTGTGGGTCTGTGGGAGGGACATACATTCTTTAATATGTCAATTATGGCAACACTAACCAATCAGAGGCATCTTAGCTCATATATATTATATTACCTAATAAGTCACAGCTGGAGTCTATCCCAGCCGTATCTGAAAGGAGAAAGGCAGGAGAGGGACACCCTGGACAGGTCGCCAGTATATCACAGGGACAGACACACACTCTCACTCACTCCTATGGGAAATTTAGAATCACCAATTGATCTAACATACATGTTTTTGGATTGTAGGAGGAAACTGGAGAACCTGGAGTAAACTCACACAAGCACAGGGAGAACATGCAAACTCCACACAGAAGGACCCCTGCCAAAAATCTGTGGTATTCGAGAATTCACGCAGGTCCAGACTTGGTCTCGTTTTGGACAGCATTTAAACCATTTATTGCAGACAGATTTGGTGAATTATGTGGCTCAGAAATGAAAACAGTGCACTTTGCTTAAACAGCATATTGAAAGATTAAACTCTTAATCCTATTCTATTAGATTAATGTAGTAGATTAGATTAAATGATTGAGATTAACAGATGATTAGATTAGACAGGAGGCTCTTTTTATTCTGGAAAAGATTTCTGTTCTGCAGGTGATTTTTTAATGATGTAATTAATATTTTCCTTAAAACTATTTACATTTACATTTAATAAATGTAAATATAAAATTGTTCTCATGTTCCAAAAGGGAACAGCCGAAAGGAGAAGAGAAAGAAGGCATTTTTAAAAATAGACTATTTTTTTATTGGTAAAGAAAAACACCAGCAATGAGCAAGGAATAAGAAATAACGATATTTTAGGACTGTATTGGAAGAATGCAAGCTAAAATCCAGGACCAGTCTTAACCCATATTTTATTCTCCTGACATTTATAAAGTCTCGAGGGACAAGTTAATCCACAGTCCTCATAAAAGGCCATCTGTCACAGCGCCTCTACTGTAGATCATGAATATGCAGCTAAGATGATCCTGTAACTAATGTTCCTTAGCAATACATTTCTTTCTCTTTTATATAAATGTAAATGTCTTTGTCACATAGACTTTACAGCACAGTGAAATGTGTTTCTTTACATATCCCAGTTTAGAAAGTTGGGGTCAGAGCACAGTATCAGCTATGATGCAGCGCCCCTGGAGCAGAAAGGCTTAGTGGTCTTGCTCAAGCACCCAATAGTGAAGACTGGGATTGGTAGGGCTTGAACCCATGTCTTCCTGGTCTTTCAATCAATAACTCAGCACGTTAACCATATATAAAACCAGCTGATTAGGAAAACAAAGATTTAGTTTTGACTTATGATAGAATGATCGTATATTCCACCTCTGTAGAACTAATGCAGATGAGTGAACTTGGACTTGGAGTTACTGGAGTGTCAGTTGAAAATCAGATTACAAGCCTTTATCTGAGTGGATCAGATAACAAGAACTGACCAGAAGGAATAGCTCACAGAAGCACTTGTGTCAGCTTCTCAGAAAGTTCAACTTCCTCTGAAATAATCAATTTTTTGCTTGAACCTGTACATAATATTCGCTAATGAACCGAATGACTTCTGTAACCCAAAACGTACCAGATTCACACAGCCTGCAGACCTGATTTAGCGAAGATAAAGAACCTGTGTTAATGAATGAATTAACCTTCAAGTTCTACAATTTAAATCTTTTCGCTGCAATAAATGAATAGGTTGCACTTCAATAGGTTTATTAGTTTATCAATAATACTGTATTATACATAGCATAATATTGTTATAGTATAATATTGCATTATATATATATATATATATATATATATATATATATATATATATATATATATATATATATATATATATATATATATATAATATATATATATATATATATATATATATATATATATATATATATATATAATATATATATATATATAATATATATATATATATATATATATATATATATATATATATATATATATATAATATAGTATTTTTATTTGTTATTACTCTTGTTATAAATGTATTATAATCGTTTTAGTATATTTTTCACAGTTAATATGACTATTTAATGTGTGAGATTTATTTAATACAAATGAATCTAGAACATAAACATTTCTGAATAAACAAAGTAATTTCCGCTGTTTGTACGTCACAGCAGGTGGTGAGACCCCCGCCCCTTATAATTTCATTGGCTTATTTCGCTTCAGTCGCGAAAAGCACGAATATGATTGGTTAGACTTCAGTGAGCGGTCGAGATATCGTCTCTGTCGCGCTGTCAGAACTGAAACCAAAATATCACAGGACTGAAAGGAAATTAAATATTAAAGAAATTTTACCTGACGAGCCGCTACCGGGGCAAATTCTTGAAAAGGGGGTAAGTAGGAGGAGGAACCTGTGCTGGGTGGTAGTTTTATCCGCCGCTGCTGTGTGCTGAGGCAGGCCTGTGCTGTGTTGATTAGCTTAGCTTCACTGTGTGGCATTGAGGCGGACGGTAAACAGTGGCGTCATGATTTAATATATATAAAAATAAATATATATATATATATATAAATATTTATAAATGTCTATTGATAAATGGGTTTTTCTCTTTTCCAGAAATCTGAGTTAATAAATGCTGAAGAAAATAATGTGGGAATTAATGCAGCTGTCGTCTATGTAGCCACACCATAAAAAAGTAAGATTATTTACGTCAAATAAATTCTGTCTTTTTTATTATTTTATGATCAAACTTAATATTTCAGTGAAATATTATTATTGTTTTGTCAGCATTATGTGTGATTGCATCATGTTGGATTAAGCCAGTGTTTCGCAATGACAGGTCCTGGAATTTATGTAAACACACACACATCACATTACCTTCATTACGGATTTATAATCATAAATGTTAATAATATCTACATAAAAGTCCAGATGTAAAGTATAAGTACTCTTAGAAGCCAAATTTCTACTCCAACCCACGTGATTAAGTTAATAACATTACGTCATAATTACACATCATCAAAATGTCATTCATGGTATCTAGGAATTTTGTACACTTTTACTTTGGTCTTTTCCACCAAAGCGATACTGCATGTCCAAATGTATGAGGACACGTACTCACAATATTAATATATTGTTTCTTCTCTGAACGTTTGTATAGGACGTCTCTGTTTGTAGCGGTGCCCTGACTTCCGAGTTTAATTGGTTCTGTGACGGAGCTCGCAACTCATTAGTTGGGACACTCGTAAGTTAGTGTACCACTGTATTTGTCGCAGCTGGATCAAGACATAAACAAACTAAGCAGCTGCTTAGGGCTCCCGTGGCCACTAGGGGTCCCCCAAGTACACATTTATTTTTTCCCCTATGTATAATAACAATGGTAATTATACACTGTAGCACTGTATCTCTTTACTGGAACTATAAAGTCTCAAACCACTGTTCCAGCTTGACAAGTTCCTGTGTCACCAAGCCCCTGAGCTCCATGAAGACCTAATGTGAAGGTTAAGGTTGAAGCGAAGAAACTTCTGCATCCTGCAAAGAGTCCAGACTCTGACTCAACCTCATCTGTGCCTGATCTCATTGTTCCTAAATCAGCCATGTTCCAGAATCGAGCGGAAAGCCTTCTTAGAAGATATTAAACACAGATGAGCTCTAACAGCCTTTAAAGTCTCCAGGACTTCTAAACACTTTGAGGAAGTTGGCGTCTCCCTCTTTCATATATAAGGGACGGTCATTAAATTGTTATTATTGCTAAGATAAATAATGTCATGAAAACGAACGTTGGTCGTGAGCCTACATATCCTCCATCTAAAGTGACCCAATTTTCCAAATGATGGATGAACTGATGGAGACCATCTTTAAAAAAAAAATGGTCTACAGTAGATGTCAGTCTATTTTTTTCCTGCACCCTGCCCTAAATCACGAAGCCTTTTATTTCCTGGTGTCCAGTCTGTAGGTGAGATGGTGTGTGAGTTGTGTGTGTAGCGTCAGACGACAGCATGGCCCACTTCGATACAGAGTACCAGCGCCTGGAGGTGTCCTACAGCGACTCTCCTCCGGGGGAAGACAATCTGTTGGTTCACGTACCGGAAGGCTCAAAATGTAAGAGCAGAGTCTGGCATCCATGTGATATAAACAGAATTATTGTATAGTTTTGGTAAAAAATGCTCTAATGTATTTTTGTTCCCTGTTTTTCAGCTCACTGGCATCACATCGAAAACTTGGACCTGTTTTTTCAAAGAATATCCTTTTTAATCTAAAGAGCGACATATTATAATTCTAGAACATTCTAAATGGTGTGTTTCTATAGTAACACGGTGGCCTTTAAGGTCAATTTTCCAGTCTTCAGTGTGAGCGCTACGCAAACCCTACCGAATTTACGTTTCTACGCTTAACTTTATCACGTCTATAATCTTCATCAGAAGAACGGCTTCACTTGTATGCTGCTTGGGGAAATCTTTGAGCTCGTGTAAGTATAATCAGATTCACCTGCTTGCTATAAGACATAAAAGTGTCTTCTGTGAGCTTTCACCACATCCTTTTCCTTTTTGGAACAGAAAAAAAATACCTCGTATCTCGCTGCAGGCACAGTATAAATCCTGTCCATTTTATTTCAGGCAACTGGTCTTCGTGGTGACGTTCACTGTTTTTCTGGCTAACTGCGTGGACTACGACATCCTGTTCGCTAACAAGTTTGTCAATCATACCGACTCGTCCAAAGTAACGCTTCCTGATGCGTTTCTTCCCGTGGATGTGTGTCATGCGCGGTACGACTCCATTCCTATCTTACGTCAATCATCATCAGTTTTGTACTTTAACCCAAAAGTATTTCTGGTTCCTGTGTTTAGGATCCGTGATAACGTTCTGGTTATTTTCGTTCTGATGATATCCGGCATGTTCTGGCTTCATCGCTTGGTCAAGTTCATCTACAACATCTGCTGCTACTGGGAAATCCGCTCCTTCTACATCAACGCTCTGAAAATGTCCATGGTGGGTAAAGGGTTATATAACAAACTATACGGCTGTGGATTGGCGAGGGCCTCACGATACGATACATATCATGATACAATAGATCACGATACAATAGATCACGATATACTGCAATGTATTACAGTAGCTTAAAAAAGAGACAACGGCAGTGTGTGTTTCAGCGGCATCTACAGGAAAGGAGGAGAAAGAGAAAGGGTTTTAATGAAATATTAACCCAAAAATTCAATACACTATCGTAAAAAAAAAATATATATATTGAGATAGTTAGCTCAGTATCGATATTTTCACACTGAACTACTAAAAAACGAACTAAAAGGAAACAAAAAGTAATAATAATCATACTGCAACCCCTCAGCTGTGCTCTCTGATAAAACAAGGACATTTCTTATCAATGAATCAACGATGGGCTGGTCCTCCTTTTTACTGCTGCGCAAAAAGTGAGGAAGCTGAGTGGTTGGTTCTTATCACGTCAAGTGCACATGCAACACTCTGAGAAGTTTAAGATAATTTAATTAGGGATGTAAAATATAAATACAAAAAATAGGGTTAGGGTATATAAAAAATATAAAATAAAAATTGTTAACGATAAACGATAATAAAGTCCTTTTCATGGCCGATTCCGATACCGATAACAAAAAGATTTATATTTTTATATTATGATTTTTATATAATCTTCAGTTTGTCTAAGAATCTAAGATACACTGATGAAGCTGATATTTTAGTAGCTCTGGACTAAATATAGCAAACAGTCCCGACTCTTTAGATGCTTTTATTTTTGTGTAAAACAGGAAAAATTTATTGTTAATTCTGATGAAATTATTGACTTATAATAAAATCACGTTTTTAGATAAAACTAAAAACCTGCCACGCTTGCCATGGGTCTACATTAGAAATAACGAAAATAAGCATGCGATAGACATGAGCGACCCCTTAAAGAGTAAATTCTACGCATGGTTGGAATCTGAAGGCAGATACAACAGGAATGAAAGCAGGAATTCAGAAATAAATACTAACCAAATGTTTTGTTTGACAGGCCGACCTTCCTTATTTCACCTGGCAAGAGGTGCAGGCGCGGATCATCGAGATCCAAAAAGAGCATCAGATCTGCATCCACAAAAAGGAACTGAGCGAGCTGGACATCTACCACCGGATCCTACGCTTCAAGAACTACATGGTGGCGATGGTAAACAAGTCCTTGCTGCCCGTCCGTTTCCGTTTACCTCTGCTGGGCGACTGCGTCTTCTACACACGTGGCCTCAAGTACAACTTCGAGCTGATCTTCTTCTGGGGTCCCGGTTCTCTCTTTCAGAACGAGTGGAGCCTCAAGTCCGAGTACAAGCGTGGAGGAAACCGATTAGACTTGGCCGACCGTCTGAGCTCCAGGATCTTGTGGATCGGTATCGCCAACCTGCTCCTGTGTCCCGTCATTCTTATCTGGCAGATCCTGTACGCGTTCTTTAGCTACACGGAGCTTATCAAACGTGAGCCTGGTAGCCTCGGGGCTCGCTGCTGGTCCCTGTACGGCCGCTGCTACCTGCGCCACTTCAACGAGCTCGACCACGAGCTCATGTCTCGCCTTAGCAAAGGCTACAAAGCTTCATCCAAATACATGAACTGCTTTATGTCGCCGCTGCTCACCGTGGTGGCTAAGAACGTCGCCTTCTTTGCAGGGTCCATATTAGCCGTGCTCATCGCTCTGACAATATACGACGAGGACGTGCTGGCAGTCGAGCACGTTCTCAGCAGCGTCACACTTCTCGGGGTTTGCATCACAGTCTGCAGGTGTGTATTAAAGGGTGTTTTTTGGGGGTGATTTAGATTATCTTGCAATACATTTTTCCCTTTTCAGGTCGTTTATTCCCGACAAGCACATGGTGTTTTGTCCAGAGCAGCTGCTGAAAGTGATTCTTGCACACATCCACTACATGCCGGACCACTGGCAGGGCAACGCCCACCGCTACGAGACCAGAGACGAGTTCGCACAGCTGTTCCAGTATAAAGCTGTAAGATATGACTATACGTTTTCCTTATATGGGCGGGAGGAAGATGTTGAGGAGACTTGTGTAGTAATCATGTAATTACATGTAATAACCTGAGATAGACGGCGTGCAAATTAGCATAAACGATATTTCCTTCTCAGATTTATTTGGATTTTTTAAAGCCACTCTAGACATGTGACCTTTTTGTTATTTCTGTTAACATTTGTAAAATATATATTTTTTTGCATAGCCAATGAAATGTTAGGATTTTTTATACCTTTGTAAAGAAGCAGATCTTTAATTGCGTGTCATTTCCTTCCTTCCTTTTCTCCATCCTGTGCTGCAGGTGTTCATCCTAGAGGAGCTTCTCAGTCCCGTCATCACACCCTTCATCCTCATTTTCTGTCTGCGCCGCAAATCACTGGAGATCATCGATTTCTTCCGGAACTTCACCGTGGAGGTGGTGGGTGTGGGAGACACCTGCTCTTTCGCTCAGATGGACGTCAGACATCACGGACATCCGGCGGTGAGTTTAATCCCTCACTTAATGTTAATATGTCGAATGGACTTCTTCTCTCATTGGATATCTTTTTTTATTTTATTTATTTAACCCCGATTGGGTCGTTTCAGTGGATGTCGGCTGGAAAGACAGAGGCGTCGATCTACCAGCAGGCGGAGGACGGGAAGACCGAACTGTCTCTCATGCACTTTGCCATCACTAATCCTCAGTGGCAGCCACCGCGAGAGAGCACGCATTTTATTAGCCAGCTGAAAGAGAAAGTGCACCGCGAGGCCACCGGGGGGCAGCAGGGGAACGCCGTGGAGAACCACACTTTACTGCAGTCTGAGTCTGAGGTGTGTGTGTGTAACAGTTCAGTTTCTTGGGGAATATTAGGAGTGTGTGTGTTACGGTTTTCATTACAATATCAGATAAGCAGCAGAGGAGAAATGAGGACAAAAATCTAGTAAAAATATTGTTAATATAACTGATGGCCTCTAGTGTCCAATCTAGAAATAGCATCAGTTTTCTTTTTCTATCTCCATCACTTAACACGTGCTCTCAATCCTCACAGCCTCGAAGTCTCATTGCTAATCTCCTTGCTGGACCTCCGTCCTTGGCCTCGCTGCACCTGGGACGAGATGGTTCCCTCATCAATCACTTGTCCATAGGAGTGAGCGAGGGTGCGTCAGCTCTGCGCTCCCTCTCCCCCCTCAGCACCAGCCTGCACCTGAGGGCCAGCTACCCCTCCACCAGGGTGCCTCGACCGGACCACCCTGCCGTGGCAGCGGGCAGAGCTATGGCAGGATCTGGGTACTCATTCTATCATTTTTTATCATTAGAAAGAAATATCACACACAGTCTGTCCTTTATTGACTCTCTCTCTCTTTCTCTCTCTCTATCAGGACTGACGCTCGCACTGTCAGTTCAGGTAGCAGTGCTTGGGAAGGTCAGCTGACCAGCATGATCCTATCAGAATACGCCTCTACAGAGATGAGTATTCACGCCCTCTACATGCACGAGGTAAAGCGCCGTGCCTACAACCTCGCTAAACATTTAACACAATACACACACTAATATTTTTACTTTACCGATGAATTAATCTCAGATGCACAAGCAGCAGTCGCGCGTCGATGTCTCACGCCACACCTGGCACAGGCAGGAGAGCGACGACAGCGGCGAGAGCGCCCATGATTACGTGGAAGCGGCACACAACCCCATGCCCAGGTCGAACACCTTTCCCTGTAATGCAGCGACCAACCAGCAGGGGGCTACAGTGCACGGCAGCGTCAGTCAGTACGGAAGAACTGCAGGTAATAACAATAAGAATAACATTGCATGGATGCACACATTTACGGAAGGAGTCTCCAGTGTCAGTCAGTTAAATTCAGTTTAATTCACGGCAGCATGATGTGATGAGTATTATGGGATGTTAAATGCGAATATTGTGTCAGGCGCTCGTGTTCAACGCACAGCCCGGATGCCGATGGGAGGCTGGGAGGAGGAGGAGGAGGAGCCTGTAGCAGAGGAAGGCTCCGAAGATGAACTACCACCACATGTTCATAAGGTAGGATACATCTGTCCAGATGTTCAAACACAGATACTTGATTCCTAAGCTATATGAATCATTAATTGAACTATTTTGGATCTTTTTCTGACAACAGGTGACATAGAGAACACGTCTCAGCCCTTCATCCTAACAGAGGAAGAAGAAGAAGAAACACTGAAGAGAGTGAAATGTATTTATTCATCGGAGTGTTTGCCGCTGTAAATAACTGTATATCATCGATTATAAGAGGTTATTACAATCAGAGGGGAACGAGAGGAGTCGAGTACCAGAGTCGAGTTCATTTTGTTATTTAGGTGTTTAAACAGAGACATAACGTCGATTTTTTTTCCTCTAATAACTAAAAAAATGCAGGTTTACAAAAGCTTTATTTAAAAGCATGAACACACAAAACAAACGTTACGCTGTGACCGGCATGTTTATCGCTCACTAAAGTTTGCACACATTCGAATGCACTTTCTCAAACCCAAACCTTGTTTTTTTTAATGTTTATTATTATTTTTTTCATACACGTATTTCAGCGTATGTATGTGTGTATATATGTATATGTATGTGTATATAAATATATCCATCGAGGGTTTGTGGTTAGAGAGGAAACTGGTGCTCGTGTACATCAAATATCAGCCAATTAACAGGAAAAAAAAAAAGAAGTGATGAGAAAATCATTGCCATAGGAAATGTTTTTGTTTTCAGATATTTATAAAAAAATGTTTTTTTCGAAAAATTGTCTCCAAAATTAACGCATGAAAGTTCTTTGATCAGGTGTCACCTCAATTATGGGCTGTACATTTACACCTTTACGTTGTTTCTTTTACTCTTTTTATAGACTCGAGTTGAAATAATGTAAATTTGTACAGCTGTAAATTCCTAAAGAAAGTGTTTAATAATCTGGACAGTTAAAGCCGTCCTCGTTTAAGGAGATTTTTCTTGTCTTTGCTGGAAATGTGGACGCAGGAGGAAATGTTCTCTACAAATGATTGTAAAAGAGTAAGTGCATTAAACGGATGCGTACTATGAGCAGATGTGATGAAGGGTCTTTAAAATGTATTTAAATAGAAAGAAAAAAGAAGCAACAATAAAAAAATATTGAAAAGGTGACATTTGCTTTATAAAAATAAAATAAAAAGTGTCCTCGCCCGAACAGGGACTTGAACCCTGGACCCTCAGATTAAAAGTCTGATGCTCTACCGACTGAGCTATCCGGGCTCACTGAGGTTATGTTGGAAATTAATTAATATATATTGTGTATTGTAATAACTAGAAAATAAAGTTGGACTTATAATTTATCTAAATAATATCGTACAGAAGTAAAAGAAAAGAATTTTTTTTAAAAATCGTAAATTAGTCGTTTTAGATAGTTTTGAAGTAGCTCAAATGTGACGTACACGTGCTCCTGTCGCCCCCTAGCGGAAGCTACAGAATGACTATTAAAAACCGCCGCTAATTTTTTTTGTTGTACTGTTGTAAACACTGTGCTAACAGACCGCACATTTAATCACATTAGTATTAATACATTACGCGCTTTAACAGCAGAAAAGTTATGAGCGGTCTTACACAGATCTTAACGTTAAAAGGGATCAAATGATAAATTGTTGTCGTCGCCCTCTAGCGGTCGGATGGAGTACAAGACTTGAAATACTGCAAGGTAATCTGCAAAAATGATTCCAAGTTAGAGTTTAATCACATTTAATGATTGTTCTCAGTGGAGCCGGATGTGTTCTATAGATATTTAACCTGCAATAACTAACAAATTTACACCTTTTATTTTATTTTTTTTAATTAAGTTTAAACTCAATGAACGACTGAAGTGAATTCTGTAATTTGTCAATATTTTATCCTGAATAGATTTAAATCATTATTTTTAACCCTTGAATATTAAGCAGTGACGCTTTATCACACTGAAACCTCTAACAAGCCCATTTTATTTTTAAAGCTAAATCACAATTTAAATCTACACCTTTAAGTGAAGTTACACAAACACACGGTTGAAATATTAAAATATTTATTAAACATAAAAAACTACAGTTTAATATAAAAGCATCTAATGTAAAAAGAATAAACACACGTCCTTCTGCTGATCCGACGGATTCGAGTGCAAACGTTGGTTAAAAATACAAAAGCTACACAAAACCGAACCGTGAGTAAATTTACAGACGGACTGAAGTGAAACATCACCGCTGACCTGGAACACAATCAGGCGGGAAATCTGACGGATTGTAAAAGTAGATTTACAATAATTTATTACAAAATGATCAAGTGTCTTGAACCCCCTGGTGAAGGAGCACCGAACCGGCTCGGGGCAGAGAAGTCGTCGTCTTTTCATCGGTCATTTTTCCGTAGAAAAGAGAAGGTCGCAGGAGAACCTAGCGGGAGGAAAAGAGGCGATGAATAAGTTCAGGATTCGGTGTTTATTCAGACTTTCACACCCGAGTGTTTAAATGCTCCGCAGTGTTAAAGGTGACTGAAAGCACAAGAACCAGAGCGAACCTGTCTGTGGCTAAAGGAGCGCACGGCGGAACAGCACCGCACTTCACTCACCTAACGCCGGCGCGTAACCTGGTGACAACAACTCAAATACAGCCAGGTTCTATTCTCATGCAACCATTTCTGCCGAAAGCCCGTCGTATCGGGGAGACTCCGCCTCCGCTCGTCTCGGGGGACTGCAGGACGGAGGGCAGACAGTCAGCATCAGCAGCAAGACGTCTGACCGATCCATCAGTCTTGTGTATTCAGTCACAGATACCAGAGCAAGTCTTTAAGGGGCCTTTTATTCGGGGCCCCTGTGTGAGACGGTCAGTCCTTGCGTAGTGAACGCCACAGTAAACACCATTTGCCCCCCAGCGTCCCGTGTGTCACTCGATAGCTAGTCAGACGTGCGCGTTAGCAAGTGGAGTCGTCTGATCTCCAGGGTAAACGCTGCACATTAAACTTAATAAAACAAAAATTGTGGTGTTTTTCAGAAGGAATTAATGGCATTTCAATGTATTTCAATGGGAAAAAGTAATTTGAGTTACGAGCGCCGTCACAGAATGATTTAAACTCGTAAATAAAGGCACCCCTGTACTCCAAACGGTGCAGTGCAGTGTGTATTACAGCAACACTAACAGAGCCTTGATTGCTGCCATCTGTTGGTGTGTCTTAAAACTTTTTGGTACCCCCTCTTACACACTATTCAGTGTGGCATAACCCAGTAGTGAGCATCAAACACAAAGGAAGTGTGTGTATTACACGGTACGAGTGTGTGGATGACACTGAAGACTCCTTCCATTTAACACTACAGATTTTGGGACAAGCGTTTAGGAGAGACGACTTCACGTGGTGGTGCCAATGAAGTGTCCACAAACTTTTGGACATGTATTGCAAGTGTTACGATTTTATATCAAGCATCTGCTACCACAAGTGTGTTACTGTGTCAGGAAGTGTGTGATTTCTCCATGTCCCCCACCTGGACGGACAGCTCCTAGGCGCTGCTGGACGCTCTCCAGGTGATGAATGTAGTCAGCGAGGGAGCGCTCCTGATCCTGGGAGGGGGTGAGCGTGCGCTCAGACGGGGCCGCCGTGCTGTTGGCGTAACCTCTGAGAAACACAGATCACATGACGTGAAGAGGATGGAGTTTTGTAAGAATATGAGAGGCGCTGATGAACCCCGGACGTGTGCAGATTTACCCGTTGTGCAGTCTGAAAGGAGATTTGAGTGGCGGCACCAGAGGCGAGAGCGCGGTCCGCTGGCTGAGAATGCCATCCCGGGTGGGTGGAGACTGATGCGCGGCGACGCCGGAGTGCTGCGGCTTTAATATCGAAGTCTTTATAGCTGATGAGAATAAAGAGTATCAAATCTGCAAAAAAAATCTCAATACCACGATTTATTTACATTTACAACTTATTACTCATCTCACCTGCACTGTTAACAATCACACCTCCCCCTGAACTTTTTCTCGTCGCTCTTTGCCACTTCCTGGTGAGGAACTTAAGCCTAAGATGGCAGACGTTAAGTAGTTAGCGAATAAAAATTCCTCACATAGTTGCATGAACTACATTTCATTTTTCTATAATGTAAACTTTCTCCGCTGACCTGGAGACAGCGATAACTGCCCTCACGGCGCTCCTGAAGCGGCTGATTGGCGGGGAGGTTTGCGTGATCAGCGATGGCCGTGCCCCCATCCGTGCTATCAGCGCCAGCGTGGCCTGCTCACAGTCCTGAAACCCTCCGAGCAGAAGCAGCAAGTAGCGCTTCTGATACACCAGAGACTTCCGGTAGCTCTCCGCCCTCAGGTACTTCTCATACAGTCTCTGCACCTGCAGGAGGGGAAGGAGGGTGTGTGATTTGTGGTACGCCCCATTCAGAAATCCTCGTAATATTCATCTTGAAATAACTTCGACGACATCGCAAAAACCAGTACCGGAACCAGTGTACGGCCGGATCAGGGGAATCACCTTATTATTGGAAAGATCTGTGATTGGTCGGTTTCGGTTCCTGGAATCTGTAAATTCTTCCTCGGCTTTCTGTGAAGCGATCGGCGCCGAGAACATCCTCTCCTTGTGCCAGGACTGCTTCAATTCAAATAAAATATACATAAAAAACAGCCATATTGAGCAGCATGTCAGGAAAACACCATTTTTAATAAATAAATCACTACAGGAATTTAAGCTCCTGTTCCAATCCCCACATTACACCCTAAAGCAGGGGTGTCCAAACGCTGTCCTAGAGGGCTGGTGTCCTGGAAGTTTCAAATATACCTTGCAAGATCTTGATTAGTTGGTTCAGGTGTGTTTGATGAGGGTTGGAGCTTTGCAGGACACCCCGACTCTCCTGGACCGAGATTGGACACCCCTGCCCTAAGGTCTTTTAACCAAGTGTGCAAATTTGGAAGTGCACACTTTAGTTGATGAGTGCACAAGGGAACAAGTGCGTTTTTACAGGCAGAATTGGGATGGTTTAAGTCGCGTCACCCATCTGCATCAAACGGCATTGCGACGTCATCATGACATCCTTCAGCCAATACGCAGCATCGCATAATTACATGAACAATCTCACTCATAACTGAACTGTCCTATCCTTGTCCATTTTGTCACGCTCTTCTCAAACAGGAAGTTTGTGTGTTGATGCAAGTTGGAGCTAAACTCTGCAGGACACCGACCTTCCAGGAGCACCAGAGTCTGGTGACCACCAATTCTACATTAGCTATAACAAGAAGAACAGTGTACCTGTTGAGTGCACCTGAGATTGTGCAGATCTCGCTCCAGACAGGAGACGGTGTGTTTAAGCGAGATCTTCTCCTCGCTTAAAGCTGCCAGGCGTTCCGCCAGTTCAGAGTTCTCCTTTAGTACTCGCTCTAACAGAGACGAGGAGGAGGATGAAGAGTCCTAGAACAGCCATATGTACAGATAAACAGTCTACATCATGATGATTAAATTCTTGAACTTTTACAAAAAGCCTTCAGAGTAATGCGATGTGGAATCACTGGTTGAGCAGCAAGTGTGTGTGTGTGTGTGTGTGTGTGTGTGTGTGTGTGTGTGTGTGTGTGTGTGTGTGACCTGTGTGTGAGCTACGCAGTCCCTTTGCAGACGTTCTGAAGTCAACTGTTTCTCCTGCTGCTCCAGGTCAGCCAGAGTCTGCTGCAGCTGTCTCAACCGCTGCTGATCTCGCTCGCGCAACGACTCCAGCTCCAACTGCACAGAAAAACACACACACACACACACAGGTTTACTATAAACCTACAGCTTTATCCATCTATCATATTAACAGGTATGAAATTCATCTCTGCAGTACCAGTTTTTCTTTGGTTTGCTCCTGCCGCCGCTCCCTGTCCTCCTGCTCCTGTCTCTCGCGCCACCTTTGCGTTTCCCTTTGCTCCTCCTTCGCTCTCTCCTTTTCCTTCACCTCCCTCATCTTCTCCTTCACGGCATCCAGTTCTGTCTGAAGCTGAGCAGCTCTGTGTCTCTCCGTCTCCAGGGTGCGGTTCACCTCTACCCGCTGTGCCTGCAGACCATCCAGAGCAGAGCGCAGCCTCTTCACCTCCTCCTGTCCTCTTTGCGCTTCCTGCTGCGCCGCTTCCTCCTGCCTGCGTTTGCTTTGCAGTACCTGGGACTGCAGATTGTCCACTGTGGCGGCGAGGTCCTCGGTCTGGCGCCGCTCTTGCTCCAGCTGTGCCCGTAGCTCCTGGATGAACTTCCTATCGTCGGCGCTCGCAGCATGTTGGGAGCGGACCTCCTCCTCCAGGCGGCGAGCATGTTCCTGAGCCTGGTGCGAAAGTGAGCGAGAAAGTTCGGCACAGCGCGAGCGCTCCTCGTCCAGGCGCGAGAGGGTTAGCTCCGTGCGCTCACGTTCCTGCGCCAGCAGGGCTTCACAGCGGGATTGTTCGATCTGCAGCTCGGCACGCAGGTTACTGACTGCTACACGCTCCTGCTCCAGTGCAGCGTTCAGCTCATTCAGACGAGTCGCATGCTCGCACAGGGAGGCCCGGAGAGACTGCAAAGATAACGACGCGTTCAGTTACAAGAGAATAATAAATATCTGGGTGGTGGGATGTGGAGTTACTTTTACTAAAGTATTTTATTTCTAACTAAGTAATACAAGTTGGCAGCTGTTCTACTGTTAAACTACTCAAGAACCTCTTGCATGTGCGCATGCTCCTCCGCCGCGCGTTTGCTGCTGAGCCTCTCGTGATGAAGTTCCTCCTGAAGCTGCTTAACCCTGACCTCATCTCGTTTTGCAGCCTCCAGACAAGCTTGATGTTCCTGCTCCTCACTCTCCAGCTTGAGCCTATAAGAAAACGGTTTTAATTCCTACTGATGTTCCAGCGGATTATTGATCCGGTTGCGCTACAGAAGCACGTCAGTGTTACCGGAGTTTGTGAATCTGAGCCTGCAGCTCCTCTCTGCTTTTCTCAGACGCACGAAGCTGCCGGGTTCCTTCCTCCAGCTCCAACTTCATCTCTACCGCCAGCTTCTGCTGGACCTCCAGCTGCTGATGTAGATTTGTTGATCTGGACTGTTCCTGTCCCAGCGACCGCTGCAGGTCATGTGACGACGACTGCTCCTGCTGTAGCTGCCTCTCCAGCTCACCAACTGCCCCCACAGACACACGGTATTAGAAAGATTTTATTTATGGTTAGATAATGTGGCAAAACCTTCATCGAGTTGGTACTTAAGCCATAAATTTTTTTTAGCTTGATGCGAGCACGATAAGTCACCCTGTCTGTGCAGCTGCTGTTGCGTCTGCGCACCTTCCTCACGAACAGCACCGAGCGAGCGCTGCAGCTCTTGCAGCTGCTCCTGGTTCTGCAGCGTGCAGGTGTGCAGTTGTTTATGCAAACTGCGGATTTCAGCCAGGAGACTGTTTCGGTCTGCACAACTGCTCCAAAGACCTCCTCTGCTGATCCTCCTGAGAAAGAAATTTGTTAACTAAGTGCAACAGTAAGACAGACCGGGGCATATTAGGGCTTCGAGGGGCAAGAGAGAGGGTGAAATGCACAGATTGTTCTTGTTTAAAAACCTGTTTTTGCAGAAGCGCCTCTAAATCCTTCAGGAGAGACGTGTAGTCTATGCCAGTGTTGGTTGTGATGATGTCCTGGAGCTGTGCATGAAGCCACTTCCTCTCACTGTCAAACACACTCCGCACGGCCTGCAACAGCTCTGTGCGCCAGTCTACTTCACCCTCCACCTACACACACACACAAAAGTTACCAAACCATCAGTTTATTCATCAGTCGATAATTCAGCAGAAGAGATCTGGGTTCTGATGAGGTCAGTGACCTTGGGTTCACGCTCAGCCATCCTGCACAGGAGCTCCCTGAGTGACAGCACCGTTTCCTGCAAGGCTCGCCTCTCTCTCTGCCAGGATGCGGGTGGAGCCTCCTCAGCGTCTGAATGAGGCTGTCCGGCAGGGGGAGGGCGATGAGACAGAGACAGCACTCTGTAGCTTTCGCGGTACACGCGGTTCAGCATGGCCTGGACGTTCAGGGTTTAAATCAAAAGCAACGGGTTAAATAAATAAATAGTTAAAAAAAAAAAAAAAAAAAAAAAAAAAAAAAAAAAAAAGTGGCCCAGATGTGGTTTCCAGGTGTTTACCTGTAACTCAGGTGAGAGCAGCTCGTAAGTGTGATGCAGGCTGCCTGCGGCGCTGTCCGAGCATGGAGCGGGTGCCATGTCCCTGCTGCGTAGGTACTCAACAAAGTGAGCGTCAAGCCGCTCCATATGCTCCAGCTCGTTCTTTAGTTTAGCCTCCAGCTCGGAGCTCACGTCTGTAAGTACCAGCAAGTGTGTGTGTGTGTGTCTGTGAATAAATAAATAAACAAACACTGTGCGAATAATTAATATTAAACAAGTGTGTGAACTTACTGCTACCGTATCCATCGCTGGCCCACTCTGGTGCAGACACCGGGGAGGTAGAAGAGAGAGGAGAGCGAGACGGAGTCACATCATCCAGATTCTCCAGCACTTGAACCTTAAAATATATAAAGATAAACAGTATTAAACCCCAGCTCAAGGTACCAAACACACTTCACTCCCAACACTACAGCTCAGTGAGTGATGCGTAATTATCTTTTACCTTGTCATCGTCCAGTGAGTTGAGCACAGAGAGGTTCTCGGAGATGGAGAGTGAATGTGTTGAAGCAGATGGCGAGTGTGTGCTGGGCGGGTCGGTCTCTGGCGGCAGGACGAGCGGTCGCTTTAACTCGTTTCTCTCCATAAGCGAGTGTTTGCTCATCAGCTCGAGGCTGGTATTGCGCAGGCCGCTCAGTTCTGACAGGTGAGACGCGTGTACGTGAGACGGTCGCTCTTCGCTGCAGTCAAGCCGCCGTAGCACCTCGGGAGAAGAAAGGGTGGAGTTATGCGACAGGCCATCCAGGAAGCGGCGTTCGGGTTTGGTGCAGTCGAGCTCGGTGTGCTCCTGAAGGCGGCAGCGCTGCCGCAGCTCATCCAACTCCCTTTGCTGGTAGGCCAGTTCCTCCTCCTGCACCTCCAGATCGTCCTGCAAGCCACGCAGCTCGGCCCGAAGACGCTGGTTATGTTCCTCTAGATCAGCCAGAGCACGGTCCTTAGTCTAGATTTTGGTCAAATTTCAACAAAAGGTCGACATAAGAATAAAAGACGAGTAATTGACTAAACAAAAAACAAAATAGTGGTTTTCCACAATAAGATTATGAAGCTTTGACTTTATCAGAAAGGTATCATCATTGCTCTAACTTTAAAACCTGCATTTCAACTTTAAAGAATTTTAAGTTGTGCTTTTCACAGCTGATTTTTTTTAATTTGTTGCCAAAATTCCAATTCCATTAAGTTTTTTTCCTGACAGATGGGTTTGATTACAGGAAAAGCTACGAGCCATTAGTTTTAAGAAAAAAACCCCGACACCCCTCACCTGCCCCTCCTCCTGTAGTTTCTCAGCTCTCTCTGTACTGCTGCTCAGGCCTTCCTTCACCGCAGCGAGTTCGGCTCGCAATGCATCGTGCTGCGACCTCAGATGAGCCAACTGCTCCTCCTTTTCTCGCAAAGCTGCTGCAGCTTTAGCCAGGGTCTCCTCAGCACACGTCTGTGAAAGTGCACACACACACAAAAAGAGAGAGACACATCACCGCTACGGCTACCATCTAAAAAAAGAAATCAGGTCGAGTCTTATTTTAAGCCACACACACACAGAGAACATAATGAAACCGGACACGTGCCCACATACCAGGTGTCTCATGTAAACCTTTCACTCAAGCCACGCAAATCTAAACAGACTGGAGCGCTGGAGCTTTCATGGTTGCGCCGCTTTACATAAAAACACCAGCGTTCCAAACCCAAGACTTGATCGGAAAGATTCACTTTTAAAACTGCTAAAAAACACCGGCTAATTTAACACTGCAAAACTTTTACAAACTTCCCTTTTCTTTGTTGTCTTTCCTGAGTGAGTAAAGTCCTTGTGAGGGGAATGGGCGGGGCTTAAACATTCTTGTTCCTCTGTAATGTGGGCTTCTCTAGACTGCATCGGGGGAATTTGTGGCCAATTATCATTCTGACGCGTGGATAAAATTAATTTCAGGCAAACTTCCAAATATAATTACTTTCATTCAAACACAAAGACACACACACACACTGCGGATTTCCTTAAAGTTAAATTCCTGGTATTTGACAGACGCACTTATTCAGAGTGACTTGCATTTATCGCACTTTCTCTCTTCATTTGAGCAGTTGAGGGTTAGGGGCCTCGCTTAGGGGGCCCAGCAGTGGCAGCTTAGTGATTCTAAGAATTAAAGGCCCAATCGTTTAATCAGCAGGCGAAATAGACACGAGCTTTAAATGAAGCCGGAATAAATAACGTTATAGCGCCCACACTCGGGTTTAAAGCCATCAGTTTAAGTTTAATTAAAAGTTGGCTATTAAATAAAACCGTGGTTTGAACTCTTACGTCTGTGTTATAAAAACTTTTAAATACAGAGATTTTCCCAATTAGACAAAACCACAATTAAAAACTCACCAGAACTTCTTCCTGACTCTGATCCAGGTCAGCTGCTCTCTCCTCCAGCTGCAAACTCACTTCCTGTATCTGAAGGCTCTTAGCAGACACTTCCTGTTTCAGCTTCTCGATTTCCTCTTGAAGTTTTCTCTCGCGTTTTTGAAGAGCCTGTTTCTCCGTGTACAGCTCCGTCTTGCCCGTCTCCAAGATGGCGATGTCGGATTTCCGCTGCTGAATCGTCTCCTTCAACTCGGCAACCTGCAGCCTCGCCTGCGTCGCAGTTCTCTCGCTGTCTTCATACCTCCGCTGCAGCTCAGCAATCAGACTCTCTGTCCTCTCTCGCTCTTCTGTGTGCTTTCGTGCCTCGTCGTTCAACCTGGTCATCTCCTGCTGAGTCTCCTTCATCGTTTCCTCTGCTTTAATCAGCCGGAGTTCCAAATCATTTACACTCCTCTCTCCATCCTCCAGCGTTTGAATGCGAGCTTGCAGCTCCTCCACCTTCGTCTCCTTCTGGTCTAACTGGAGCTTCAGCTCTCCGGCCTCTTGCTCCAGGAGCGCCAGCTTTCTTTTTCCCTCTCCCAGACTGCAACCCAGTGCCTCCACCTGCTGTCCGTACTGTTCTTCCTGCATCAGGAGCAGTCTCTCGAGAGCCACCTTCTCCTCAACACTGCGCTCCAAGTCCGCCTGGAGCTCACAGATCTTGGTGCGACAGCTCTGAAGGGTCTGGCTGCTCAGCTCGTGACACAGGCTCTCCTCGGCACCGTGCTGAGGCCGGGGCGACCAGGGGAAATCAGGAGGTTCAGGGCTGTCCGTGTTCGGGTCGCTGACCTCGTGCCGATTGGGATTGAGCTGGCTCAGCTCCTCCTGCAGCTTGTGGATGATCTCATGCAGCTGTTCCACCTCCTCCTCTTTAGCTTGATGCAGACGTTCCTGATCGCCATGGAGTCGCTCCACCTGAGCACGTAGATCTTCAACGTCTGCTTGCTTCTCCTCTGTCTGTTACAGGAAGCCATTAGCAATCATGAAAACTAAAATCAGCTTTATTTTATGGAATGAATAAAGTCACCTTGTTCTCTTTGGATGCGTCCAGCTCCTGCTGCAGATGGAGTAGCTGCTGGTTCAGGTGGTCGATCTCCAGGTTCTTCTCCTCCAGCAGAGCAGAAGGAAGCTGTAGCGCCGAGGCATCGGCTTCTTCCTGCCGCTGTCTGCGTAACAGACTCGCTGTATCCTGCAAAGAAAATCCAATAATTCTGACTGATCGCTCCACAAGTTCCACCTTCATCACACAACCCCGTGGTTTCCTTTTGTGCAGCACGACGCAATGACACGTTTAGCATCTGTGCTTTGTACACGTCAGTGTGTTTACCTGCAGCTCGGCGACGCTCAGCCGTAGCTCCTCTTCTCTCGCTCGGCTTTCGGTAGTTTTGAGCTCCAGCTGCAGAGAGAGCTGCCTGACGTCCTCCTCCTTCACTGCCAGAGCTTTCTCCAACACCTCCACTCGCTCCAGCAACACCTCCACCTACACACACCAGTACTTATTTAAACATGCTACTGTTTAAAAACTATAAACACTTGCCGTTTCTGCATCTTCTGATGAAATTTTAACAGTATGGGGGTTTTTATTATTATTATTATTTTTTTTTACCATCTAATAGCCTCACCTGCTCCTCTTTGTTCTGCAGGTCCTGTTGTAGCGTCTCGAGGCGCTCTCTGAGGTTGGGGTCAGCACCTGGGTCGGGGTAGCGGTGCCTCGTTTCATCCAGTTTGGACTGCAGAGCTGAGATCTGGAGTTTATTAGAGTACAGCTGCTGCTGCAGGGCTTCCTTGTCCTACGGTACAGAGACGAAATAAAGCTTAATAAAAACGTTGTCACAAATAGCTTTCGAGTTGAACGTGATCAAGATTCAGAGCTGTACCTGAGAAAGTTCCTGGCAGTTTTTGCGCGCTTTCTGCAGCTCCTGTTCCAGCTGCGCGGCGGCCCGTCGCTCCTCCACGCTGCTCAGGAGAGCTTGCTCCAGCTCTCGGATGCGAGATGCCATCTTATCGATCTCTTCGTTGCGTTCCTCCAGGTCACGCTGGCACTGTTCCTTCAGCGAGAGCAGAACGCTGTAGTCCTCGGTTTTGTCTTTGATTAAAGCTTGTAGGCTTTCCACCTGCGGAGGAACAGCAGAAGTTACGACCTGCGTTTAAGCGTAAAACAGCAAGAGGAGGAAAAAAATAAAATAAAATAGACAAACTTAAATTCAATGTTAGGCACAGATGCATAGAAGAAACTATATGGAAAAATTATTTCATGCAGGAGCTGCAGAAAAGCAAGTAAAACTACCGCACGGCTCTTTCTAATACGCTATTTTGTACGGATGAATCTATGGAAGAGTCAGTTCAGCGTACACACACACACACACACACACACCACACACACACACACACACACACACACACACACACACACACACACACACACACACACACACACACACACACACACACACACACACACTATGTACAAACAACAGGGCATGTTAAATGCAATCTAGTTTGACCCCTTTCACACTTAGGGGACATTTTGTCTTAAACGCAGCACGATTTACAGGTACACTAATAAAGTCTTACTTTTTTGGGGCACAATAGAGCGTCTAAATTTGGCAGAACGTTCCAAAGCGTACATTTGTTTAATGTATAAGGAGAATAAAAAACAGGAAGGATGAAATGATTGTTAAATGTGAATTTTGAACAAAGTCAAGTTTGATTTAATTAAAAGACATTTTTTTTTAAAGATCACCACAAAATCTTCCAAGTGTGAAAGCAGCCAAAAGGTAACGATATGAAATGAGCAAAACTAAGCCATGCATTAGCAGCTCCAAGCCTGGCGAGCTAAGCAGCGCTGGAGAACCTACCTGAATAACCAAGTCTTCAATCTACATTAATCAGTTTAATAGAAAGGAAGAAAAAAAATACAGCAATTTAATGTCAAAAAGCAGCTTTACTGTGGAATGTGATGGAAAACATGACTGTAGGACATCCTGGGAGACTTGCTAGCTTACCCTTTGACCCTTGGTGTCCTCTCCAGCATGTCCTTTAGAGGTGGTTTTCAGCTGTGCTTCCAGGTTTTTAATCTCCTGCTGGAACTCATCTCGCTCGTGCTCCCGCTCCACAGCTTGCTCCTTTACACACGTGTTAAAAGGCTCGGTCATTCTTTAAAAAAACACACTGCGCTGTGTGTGTGTGTGTGTGTGTGTGTGTGTGTGTGTGTGTGTGTGTGTGTGTGTGCGCATTAAAAGCTAAAGGACCAGTTGGAAAATTCCCCCTCAGTGTGACAGTTTTGTGCATCATTTCTAGAATTCAGTTTTCAAAGAACGACAAGCTATAACTTTGTCGGAGCAGGTCGGAGAGTTAAACAGCTAAAACATCACAAGACATTATCAAATTTTATTTATCTGTTAATGATTAAATATTAATACTACATTTTCCATGGCGCGAACAGAGTGAAGAGTAAGTCAGGACATACTCCACTAGCAACATTTAGCAAACCGCACTGCTAAAGTCTCAATTTTGATTAGTCGGAAATGTAATTACATTTTCCATACCGGTGATTTAGCTGTGAAGGTTTGTACGGGAACCCCCTTGAGCAGAACTATGATCATGTTGGAGATGTTTGCACTCTTTGCACTCACGTCTATAAACTGGCGGTGGTGTTTGAGCTGTTTCTCCAGCGCGCTGATGTGCTGCTGCAGGTCCTCGGTTTGGGTGCGGTGCTGCTCCTCCTGCTGCTGCGTGCGGCTCTCGTGTTCCTCCAGCGTCTGTTCCAGCAAACGCAGCCGACCTGCAAGTCCGACGCGGTCCTTCTCAGCCTGCCGCTGCACGTCGACACGCTCCTGCCCCAAACGCTCCGCCTCGGCCAGCAGTGCTGCGACCAGCAGAAAGCAAAGTCAAGTGTGAGACAGGAAACTAAGCATTGACAAAGATTTGCGTGTACAAATACACTCGCAGGGCGAGTCGCCGTCATGCGTAAAACAGTCAACTCAAAACAGGCATTTTTCAAACTAATTATTCATCGCACATAAAAGATGAATAACCGTTTACAGTTCAACGTTCAATCAACGTTTAAAGCTGACGCAAACTGCAGAACGCAAATGAACCAGAAATCACACGGAACAGGGTTCGTACACGCTGTAACCCATAAAACTTCATTATGTTGAGGTAAATATTCATAGCCTAATGTTTACTGAAATATCCACACACACAGGGAGAAAAGCCATGTTCAAACTTACCATTGTATATTTTATTTTTTTAAAAAAGGACAAGCGTTGACACAAAATAAACATTAGTCATGTGACAAATTGTCAACTATTGCAATTAAAAGGCAATTAAACTGTTTAGAGATTCGTGAGACTGGAAATTTCTAATTTTTCGGGTTTATTTCCATCCTAAAAAATCCTAATAGTCTTCAGACTGTACGAACCCTGAAAATCTCAAATAAGCCGAGATTAAATTAAAAGGATGCTTTCAAAAGAAGCAGTTAGTTTGCAAAAAAAAAAAAAAAAGGAGAAATCACACATTCAAACATCACATCAGCCTTCAAATCTGGGGACAAACCTTCATCGTCCACTCCAGCAAGACAGCCTATAGAGCAGGAAGGAGACTCTGAATTAAATAAACATCTCCACGCAGCAGACTAACCTCAGACCATGATGTTCCAATCTTTGAATTAAGATGCTGAACCTCATCACGTGACCCACCTTTCTCAGGTTCTCCGAGGCTTGCAGAGAGGGCATCCCGTTGACGCTGAAGGAGTGCGTGTTCTTCACCAAGTTCCTGCAGCTGAGCCCGAGTGCTCTCCAGCTCTTTGACCAGCTTCTGCTCACGGGACTCTTTCTGCTGCAGTGCATCCTCCAAAGCAGCTTTCTCCACCACATAACCCTCGATCAGACCTGAGGATGTACATGGACGTATGAGGATGTAAAATAATATATGGCTCCAAGTGCAATTTTAATAATAATCTATGATGCCATGATTACCATCAGCCTTGTGCAGTTCTAGCTGCAGCTGACTCTTCACGCTGGCCTCCTGGTCTAGTTGCTCCAGAAGCTGAGTGTGCTGCAGGAAGAGCGCGTTCTTCGCTTCTCCACCAGCACTGAACTTTTCATCCAGCAGGGCCTGCAGAGCTTGCAGCTGCTCCAGCTTTGCGGAGACACAAGAAGAAACGCATTCCCTGATAATCCCATGCTTACTGTAATCCCTAACAGATGACGACTCCTCGTTCTCTTACCTGCACTGTGGAGTCGGAAACTACCTCCAATAATTTGTCCACTGCGACACGTAGATGAGTGCAGGCCCCCAGTACCAGCTCTTCCCTTTCAGGGTCCAGCTCTCCATCAGGTCCTGTAAACAAACTTTCACACAGTCGCTGAGACAGCTCCAGACCTTCATCCATCAGTGATGAGAACATGCTGCAGTTAGCACTGGCTTCCACAGCTGCAGCAGCACCGTCGCCCACCTCAGCGTCTACGCGAAAGCAGGAGAACAAGAGGAAAAAGAAAACTTTTTTTAATAAAAGGTGCTTCTCGTCATGATTTAAACATTAAAGTAAGAATAAGGGGACAGACCCGTTTTCTGTGGGTCACGGTTGACACTTTGCTTCCTGTTCAGAGTGATGTCATCACCTTCCATGGATATCCCCAACCTGCGACTGATCTCCTCCTCTGTCGCAATTGTAATCCGAAGCATCTCCAGGACAAGCCGCTGGAGTCGGTCATGAGTCAGTTGAAGATCTTGTCTATGTGATCAGAGTGAGTGCAAACGAAAAGATTAGAGGTGTTGCGTCTCGATGCTGGAGACGACTACAGGAGTTAAAAGGGTCCGAAAGATGATGTCATGGTTTCAGTATTTCAGTGTTGGAATAGGCTGTGATTGGATTTTGCCCTTTTAAAGTAACTTTTTTTTTTTGTTTAAACTCCAGACCGGATATAACATGAACCATCACAGGCTCTAACCTCTGCTGGGTGGCGGTGTTGAGGTCATCACGCAGCATGGCGAGTAGGTTGGCTCCTTCCTGACTCTCGCGCTCGCGTCGCTGCAGCAGAGTCTCCAGCGTGTCCATCTCCGAGCGCTTACCCTCCAGCTCCCCTTGCAAACCGCTCACCTCTGCACGCAGCTGTGGGAAAGGAAAGGAAAGGAAGGACAGCAGAGACAGGAAAACAGTCATGTTTGCACATTTAGGAAAAAAAAAAAAAAAAAGAAGTGTGTACGGCATGCCATCCCACTCCACTGCCTAGCAGCCAAACACAAAGCAATGAATGCAACATGGTATCCATGGCGACTGGCTCCCTGTGAGGGATTTACAAGGAGTCGAATCTCTCTCTAAACTAATCTTACAGTTTTCTATCACAACAGCACAAACAGATGAACGCTAGTCGAGTTAATCTACATGTTTTTAGGAGCGGGGACAAAAAATTAGATCTACTAGTATTTTTCCAAACTCTTCCACCAAAAGCAAACTAAACATGGGCCAAGGGCAGAAATAACTTCTCTAAAACAAGACAGGACTTTATTTCTTTATCCTCAGCGTCTCACCTGAGAGACCACGGTGTCCAGCTGTTGCAGCTGTGTGGTCAGATGGTTCATTTTTTCAGTGTAGGAGAGCTCGTTCTGCTGGTGCTGCTCACACAGACTTCTCTCCAGTTCTTCTAGAGCAGAGACCTTTTCTCGATCACTCTCCTCCTAAACCCCAACCAAACCAATACGATTAATCAGGAAATTACATCATAGTCGAAAGAAACTGAGTCACCAATACAATCGTCAATCACGTGTCAATTGGCTCATGTGTGGGCTTTTTTTGGAACACTAATATGAGCCATCAACAGTGTTTCTAATGCGAAGGTCTACTAAAAGAACAGCTGCAGTGCTCAGGTCAGCGTTACCCAGAAATAATTATTTACAGAGAATTTAAACTTTCGCCTTTATCGCACCTTTAACTCCATTAGCTTTTTCTGTAGCTGTTCCTCTGACTGGCACTTCAGAAGCTCCGCCTCTTCCAGGAAATGGAGCCGCTGTCTTGATGCTTCTTCTTCCAGCTCCCTGCGTAGAGCTTCGATTTCCCTGGAGGATGTTGCCCTCAGTTCCTGTTTGACAAAAAATGTTTTTTTTTAAAAAAAAATTATATTATATAATATTAAATATAAAAGGGGGGCTGTTTCATACACACCTGGAGTTGTTGCTGGTGCTGAGCATTCAGTGCATCCAGCTGTTTCTTCAGCTGCTGATTCTCCTTGGTAGTCATGTCGGTGACCTCGTGGAGGGCGGCGCTGTGTTGCGCCTCCAGATCGAGCACGTGCTGTCGCAGGGTCTCCAACGCAGAGTGGTGCTCTGACTCCAGAGCCGCTTTCTGAGAAGCGAGCGCCGCAGACAGCTCTGCCTACAGAAACGAAAGCCGGGCGAAACTCGTTAGAGACCATGGTGTAAAAATATAAAGCTGTAGCTCGGATTCAAACAGACGGGCAGTACTGAGCAACCATTGTTCATTGTTTAGAGATAATTGCCCTCTGCCATGACTGACAAAGCCAGACGGGTTTAACAAGCATTCAAATCCCATAAGGACTTTACACACTACAAGGAAAAAAAACAAAAAAAACAAAAAACACAGGGGATGAAGATAGCAATATAATCACCTACACACAAACACACTTCCCGTACAGGTAAAAAAAAAAATAAAAAAAAAAAAAAGGGTTTAAACATCTTTAAATTCATACATTTCATTTAGAACATCAGACCAGTCTACTTACCTGATGGGCGTGGCTGAGTTCAGTCGCCATGACACTAAACTTGTCCATGTGCACCTGTGCCAGTTTTTTTCTCAGCTCTTCTCTGACAATCAGCTCCTCCTGCTTCAGTCTTTCAATCTCTTCAGCCTGCTGTTGCTCCAGGGAGGCCCCGAGATCCCGGAGCGCCGCCTCCTTCCCGTCGCGCACAGCCTGGATCTCCTTCAGGTATGTGCTCTCCAGAGTGTCCATGTTGCACAACATCCGGGTCTCCAGTTCTTCCATTTCCTGCTTGTGACGCTCTTCAAGCTCCGCCTCCTGAGCTTCGAGCTGCGCCAAGTTGGTCTCCTGAAATACCACCTGCAGCTTATCCAGCTCAGCCATGTGTTTCTCAGCGAGGGACTCCAGCGCTGTCTTGTGATTGGATGAGAGCAGGTCGAGCTCCTCCTGGTGTCGGGATTTGAGTTCCTGGTACTCCTTCTGGAGGTGTTGGAGTTCTGAAACGTTCTGTTCCAGGAGAGTTTCCTGGACCTGCAGCTCCTGAGCATGTTGTTGCCTCAGCTTCTGAAGAGCCTCCTCTTTCTGTTGCACGAGTTTCTCTGCTAGCTGCCGCTGTTCCTCTTGATGTCTAAACCAGACAGACAGTTAAAAGATGCGACATGCATATTACTACAAAGCAACACACTTCAAGGTTCAACCACCAACCTGCACGTGGCCTCCTTCAGTCTGCTCTCCGCCTGCTCCTGCAGCAAAGCGTTTAGCTCCTTTACCTCAGCTGCCATGGTGCTCTTTGCTGTGCGCAACTCGCCAACGTATTGAGATTCCAGCCTCTGCTTCAGGGCCAGCAGCTGAGGGCTCTCCTCCCTCTCCAGACTCACCTGTAAAGCTTGTAGCCTCTGCTTTTCCTCAGCCAGGAGCTCCTCAGCCTGAACAAGCTTCTGCTCCAACTCTTGTCTCGCCTTACTGGCTGCTTGTTGGAGCTCCTCTCTTAGGGAAGCCACGCGCTCCTCAGCCTGTGCTTGAAGCTGTTCCCGGAGCTGGAGCCGTTCCTCACTGCTCCTGTTGAGCAGCTCTTCGGTCACATGGGTCCTTTCTTCCTGTTGAGCCTCTGCGAGACGTGTGTGCAGTTCTTCTGAAAAGTTTTTCTTCAGCTAAAGGACACAGACAAATAAGTAAACTGTCTGCTGTCCTTTACCTTAGTATTAAATATGAAAATGTACTATAAAGGTAAACCCCTTAGAAATTTAAAATATTAACCATGTTAAAAGTTTATTAAATTAAATCGAAAACTTTATATTAAAAGAAGCATTTTTAAAGGGCCGTCTTTTCAACCACACTTTTTGGTCATGTGATCTCCGCATCACAGAAAGCCATTCTTCTCTTTCCACATGTGTTTGGAAAACACAAAGAACCCTATAAAACATGTGACTGTCGCAGCCTGGTGTCCCTGTCTCTCGCTCGGCCCCCGTCTCTCTCTCACCCTTTCCTCCAGCTGTCGGAGCTCCTCCGCATGCTGCTCAGTTGCTCTCTCCAGCTCTCGGCTGTGCTGCAGGGTGAGCGCGGCGAGCTTCTTCTCCAGGCTCAGTATGCTCTCTGTGTCTGAGGCGAGCTGAGCGAGTCGGGCTTGGTGCTCCTGGGTTTGGAGCCGGCTCTTCTCTTCCAGCTCAGTCTCCACCTGACGTGCTACATCTGCTACTGACTGCAGCCGCAGCCTTGTTATTTCTGAAAGTAGAGACGAAAACAGCAGAATGAATAAAAAAAAAAAAAAAAAAAAAAAAAAACACACTATCCACACACACGTATGAAGGTTTACTATTATATAGCAAGCAGGATCGCACCTTTGAGGTGGCTGTCGGAGAGCTTGGCCCGCAGCTGTTCGATCTCCAAGGCGTGTTTAGTTTTGAGCTGCTCCATGTCGCTGTAGTAGCGGTCGGTGAGCTCGGTACGAGCTTGCAGTAACTCCTCTCTATAGGATAGAGCCATGTTACAGCGTAGCTGCTCCAGGTCCTGCTTGTGCTTCTCCTCCAGCTGCAGCCGCAGTGCATCCAGCTCCACCTGTGAAGTGTTTATGAAAACATGGACCAGTGCATCAGTGAAGACCAGGAACCATAAAAAAAAACTTATTGCAGAAGCTTTTCTTTGTTTTCTGTCCAGTATTAGATCATTGTTGTGTTTGGATTACAGACTTAAACACTTCGGTGTCTAAAAACTGCACCTTGTGTTTATCCAGTTGTTCTGTAATCTCTGCCAACGAGTCTCCCTTCTCCTCCTCAGACTTTCCATCAGAGAGGAAGCTTTAAGCAAAAACAGATCAATAATCGGGTAAAGACAGTGGGACAGACTTACCGACAGATACAGTTACATTTTAACTGGCACAAAGTCTCACTCACATTTATGGCTCTGTCCGAAATCACATACTACATACTGTACGCACTACATTTAAATACGGTTCTTTTAGCCTGGTGGTGCTGGGAATCGAACACACAATATTCTGATCAGTAATTTAAAACCTTTCATCACTCACTAGACTTAACGTAATAAATCCACCACCATTTTTAATCGTATCGTCATCCGGCTTTGGGTTCCTAATTCACACAGTCTCGGTCTACCTTTCCTCTCCGGTCTTGAGAACCGAGTCCTCCAAAGCTCCCTCTACGAGGCGTAGCTGCAGCAGAGCGATTTCCTCCCGGTGGTTATCTTCGCTGGCCCGGAGCCGCTGTTCGAAGTACACACGCAGGTTCTCCAGCTCGGTCTCGTTTTGCTCCTGGAGCTCTCGCCGCTGCTGCGAGAAGTCCTGCTTCAACTGCTCGATGTCATTAACATGTGACTTGCGTGCTAGCAACTGCTCCTTCAACTCTGGAAAAAAGCAAACGGTGGAGTGAACGAGAGGGGGGAGGGGTTGCTAGGGTTACATTTTACTTTTAGCCAAAGCTTACAAACGTTAATTCAATAATTCTTCATGGAGTAGAAGCTGGTACCTCCTAGTTCCTGCCTGCTGGTCCTCATGCTCTCCAGCTGAGACCAGAGGTTTGTGATCTCCTGCTCGGAGCTGGATTTCTGTTCAAGCAGACGATCCACCTAAAACAAACGGAACCATGTTCCAGCCAATAGGAGCTTAAAACTCACTAGGTTTTAACTTGTCTCACAGAAAGTCTCGGGCAGAAACGTTAACTCTGCTTCATCACAAAAATAAATCACGAAACGTAGCAGGTATTCTGATGTTTTGGTACCTCTTGCTTCAGCCATTTCTCCTTTTCCTCCAGCTCTTGTGTGTGAGCCTGCTGCTCCTGTAGCACCACCCTGTGACTAGCGACCAGTTCTTCAACAGCACCTTAAAATCACAAGGACACACACACACACTAACATCTTGCGCAATTCTAAACAGCAGCGCGGTTTGTTTGCTGCTGTAAATCACTCACGAGCAGCAGAGTCTCGGTCGGCCCACGCCTGACTCAATTCCGACTCCAGATGTTTGATTTCCTCCTCTTTGGATCTCTGAAGCTCCTCCAGTTTGCGTTTCGTCTCGGCTAAACGGTCCTCGGCTTTGTTCAGGGCTTCCTGAAGCTCCGCCTGTTCTTTTTTAAAGTCTTGTATCCACCGAATTTTTGCATCCTGCATGAATGAAACGCAAAACAAAAATGATTTTCCGGTGTATTAATATAAAATACTGGCGAACACACAGGAAGTGTGACTTCACCTCTATTCCACCAGCAAGCTGTTGCTCCAGCGCGGCTCGTTCTTCTGAAAGACGCCTTTCCCACACACAGTTTAGATCATCTGTTGAAGGAAAAGAAACAAGACTAGGTGGATTAGTGAACAAGCAAAAACTTTTTCATTCAAGACTGGAGGGGACCCAAGACGGAATAGAACCCAGGTCGCCGTAGTGCAACGGCACCTTAATCGACTACACCACGGCGTCGGCCGTAATTTGATAGCATACTATTATTTGATTGATGTTTTGTCTCCTTTACAATATTCTTTTTTTTTTTTTTATTCAGGCTTCTAAAATTCATTTCTGAAGGGCTACCAGGCTTTAACCTAAAAGAACATTTGCAGGGAAAAAAAATCTCTTATTCTGCATTTTAAGTACTGTGATAAACCCTGTAGCTAATTATAGTGATTATTCCAGGGTTATTCTCTGTACCATATAAACCTTCTCGCATGTTTTTTGGTCTCACCGACGGCTAGTTGGTGCTGGAGCTCGGTTTGCCTCTCCTGCTCCCTGCCCTGTTCTCGGAACTTCTCCAGCTCAAACTGCTGTCGTGTCTGCAGCATGGCGCTCTCCTGAGCCCACTTCTCCCTCAGACTGGCCTGCAGCTCGCTCAGCGCCGCCTCCTTCTCCTTCTGCAGGTTGGATTGCGTGAGCTCCAGCTGTGCCGTGTGCATGTTGGTCAGGCTCAGACGGAGAGCCTCCAGCTCCAGAGTGTGCTGCGTCTGAGTACGGACACACATCAGCTCATTTACGCCACAAACATCAGAATATTCATTCTAAATTAAATCAGGCTTTGCACAGACCTGGACTTGCGAAAGCTCGGCTTGATGTGCAGCCTCCATACTGTCCCTCAGCTCCTCAGAGAGCTCAGCCTTCAGCCGCTCCAGTTCAGCTTTTTGTTGGGCCGCCAGTTCGTCCATCTCTCTCTCATGCTCTCGTTCGTGTACCTACGTGAAAAAAAAAAAATGTACAACCAGAGGGAATTTTTTAAAAATAAAATACACAGGAAATAAATACCTGTTTAATCAGTGTGATCTGTTTCTTCTGCTCCTCTTCCAGATCAGACCGCAGATCAGAGAGCTCCTTCTCCAAACGCAGACTCCAGTCCAGCATCTTAAATGGGGGGGGGGGGGGGGGGGGGGGGGGGGGGGGGTTTAAAATAAATCCCTGCCTGTTTTCTTTAACCCTGTAGACACTGAGGTAGCGCTCGTTTACCTCCTGTTGATGTTTCTCCTCCAGTCGTCTCCTCTCCTCTTCATGTTCATTCTTCTCTTTCTGCAGAGTGGTCTCCTTTTCCATGAGCTCCTCTTCCGCCTTCTCTCTGGCTTCTTTCATCTGCTCAAAGGCCACATCCTTCGCTTGAAGCTGAAGCTGAGGAGTTTTTCACAAAAATAAATAAATAAAAACTGCTGCTTTTTAATCAGGTCGGTTTATAACATTTTTTAGAAGATGGTAAACTGCAGGCAATTTTAGAGCAAAAGTTCTTAAAAAAAAAAGGGGGGGAACAAAAAACACAAAAAGAGCAAATTTATAGGGGAAAAAAAGGATAAAGTTAAAAAAAAGAACAAAAAAGGCAAAAAGATGCAGAAAATAAAGAAAAGTAGTGTAGATGTTTTACAGAAATATTTAAAAGCAATTAATTTAAAAACCTCAAAGTTCTCCAGTTCCATTTCCAGAGCCTTTTCCATGCTCTTGTTCTTTTCTTCCAGCTCCTGCAGCCGCTTCTCCATAGCCGCTTTCTCTGCAGAACCTTGACGTAAAGCTTCTTCCATGTTACTCAGGTTCTCCTTTAGACACGTCAGCTCAGACTCCAGGTCCACTCGGACCTTTTCCAGCCTCTGCACGTTCTCCATTCTGTCCTCCCTGTAGTCCATCTGTCCTAGCTGCTTTTGGAGAACCAGTTCGACTTTGTCTTCAGTTAGTTTCTCTGGAGAAAAGCTTTTCTCGTCATACTCCATGGTGGATGTTGGCTGATCTTTCTCTATCTGGTTCTCCAAGAAGCCGAGTTTGTTCTTTAGGTTGTCCTGCTCATGGATTTTCTCATTGAGGAGCTCCTCACATTGAAGCCTTTTGTCTCGTTCTGACTCCAGCTCCCACTTTGCTTCCTCAAGCTCCTCTGATGCTTTAGACCAACGCTCTCGCGCCTCTCCCAAATCTTCGGCTGAGCGGCGCACTTCTTCCTGAAGAACTTCCAGCTGTTTTTCTTTTACTTCTAGCTGCTCTGTGAGGTCTCTGCACTGCTGGATCAGAAGCTCCTTGCCCAGATCCAGACTTTGGTTCAGCTCACTCGAGGTTGTATTGAAGCTCTGAAACTGAGCCTGGGTGAAGGACATGCCATCTAATCCTGATGGGTTTGTGTTCGGAGTACCAGAATCAACATGAACCAAAAATCTTGATTCGTCTTCAAAGTCCAACTTTGAGACATTAGAGTTCTCCATGATTCCGTGTTCCTCAAGACTGTGTTCTATCCATGAGCTTTCCTGCTGCACAGCAGTTGCCAAGTACATTTCCATTAAGTCATCGGTAACTGGAGCATTCACGCTTGAGACGACTTCAGGAGATGGTTCCGGGGGCGTCTCCAGATGGTGGTGTTCTCCAGAGTTTTGGATCCAGGTGATGCTTGTTTCAAGCTCAGATGATGTATCATGAATTTTCTGGACTCGTAGCAGTTCCTGAATACGCCTAACCTCCTCAGAATGCTCCTCTCGGAGATGCTTGAGGGTCGCCTCGTGTGTTTCACCCAACTGCGCCACATTTAACACCCTCTCTTCCTCCAGGGTCTGGAGACGCAGCTCGCAGTTGGCGATTTCAGCGTCGTATTTAATTCGGAGTTGCACTGAGGCTTCTTCTTCTTCTTGAAGTCTGCTCTGAAGTTTCTGCACCAAACCGTCTAGACGCATCACATCCTGGTTGAGTTGCTCTTTCTCAGCTTTGTGCTGCTGTGCCTCGCCCGCCTGTTTCTCTACACACTCGAGATCCGTCTGAACCGTCTGTAACCGAGCTTCCATCTCTACCTTCTCGCTCTCAAACTTCAAAAGCATCTCCTGCAGGTTATCTGCACGCTCTTGTGCGCGCTTGCTGTTCTGTCGCTCCTCGTCCAGCTCGCTTTTTAATCTCTGAATCAGATCGCCGCTCGGTCCGAGGTTGTTCTCGTGGCTTGTGTGGATCCCGTGCAGGATTTCTCCGTTGTGGCTCAGACTCGCTTTGACCTGCTCAGTGTTGTTTGACGTGAAGGCGCTCTGGAGCTGAGAGAGGGAATCCTTCATGACTGTGAGCTTCTGTTGGAAAGACGTGATCTCGGTTTCCTTTTGAGCTAAAAGGACCTGTTGATCGTTATTTATCTGGACAGAAGAAACAGAGTTATGAGAGCACAGATATGAGGTTTATTTTCACGGCCTGTTGAATAAACGATGAGTTTTACCTGCAGTGTGTGTGCGATTTGTAGCTGCCTGTGGGTTTGGGATAAATCCAGCCATCCCACACTTTTACTGCGGAGGTACTCTTTAGCCTGAGGGACAGGAGACAAGATCCTAGTATAACGTCTCATAAAACACCATGATTTACTCTCTGTAGCCTGATGTTAGAATGTCTAAAAGCTTTTTCAGTTTATAATGTTACTAAGTGGCTAAATAAACCTAAACATCTAATGTAAGGATTCTCAATGAGGCAGTAGTGCCCCCCAGTGGGCGTTTAGACAATTACACAGGGTGTTTAAAGCTTGGTGGTGATGGCAAATGGGGGTCTGATTATATGATCACCTTCAAGACAGAAAACATCCAGTTTGTGTGGATGGGATGGGGGGGCAGAACCGGTTTTAACTGGACTTTTGGGGGTCACTGATGCAAAGGAAAAAGGGGGTTGGGGTTGGGTGGGGGGGGGTATCTGGAAAGGCTCAAGTTTATCAGGGTGCACAAACTTTAGTTTGCATATAAGATTACCTTAATCTTTCTCACCTGCTGTAGTTGCTGCTGCAGCTCCTGTATCTGGCCTGTGAGCTGCTGAGCTTCCAGCTGCACCTGGTCTCGGCTCGTTAGCGCCGCCTGCAGGTTGACGCTGAGCTGTGTGAAATGATCTCGTTTCTCTTCTCCACAGCTGCCTGTAACTGCTGTAAGGCGTTAACGAGGCACGACATCAGGCTTTAAATATCTTTGAATTTGATCAGGTTAATATTCAATTAATCATTTGTTTGGAAAGAAATCCTTTTTTTTTTACCTTTAGTTGATCTTTGCTCGTGTTTGCGACTACGATTTCTTCCAAAACATCTTCTTGCTCATCGTCTGCACTTCTGTCTAGTTCCGTCTGGTTCGTCTCCTCGGGACGCAGCACTGATTCCTACGGGATTAATTACACCCACATGTTTGCTGAAACTTAACAAACCCCCACCCCCACGGAATCCTTATAAATCCACACAAACGGAACCTTGAGCTCTTCCTTGCTGTCCAGTCCATCAGTGCGGTCCGGTCTGGAATCCTGCTGTGCTGAACAGTCGTTCGTCTGAAGGGTCTGACTTTTCTTCTTCGCCGTCTTCTTCGCTGCGTTTGCACTGTTGCCTTTCGCTCGCTGTTGTCTGAATTGCGCGAGCTGCGACGTTTGGAGAAAATGAGGTGTACCAAAAATAGTATTTTATTATGATAGTAATTTATTATTAAAAATTAAAAAACAATTGTTCCCTTGCGCATTCGCATATCCTGGTTATTTTTGCACATCGTCTCAGTCCTTTTCTCATGTAACTTACGTCATTGCTATTCTGTTTATTTTATATGTAAGGAGCTGCTATGACATCGTAAATTCCTTCTGGGAATTATTCAAAATTTGATTTGATTTCGATGTGGACGCCAAAAACTTTAACGTCTTTCTGCGTAAAGTTTTTAGATTATAAACAGAATGTGAGCATGTTTATAACCATCAGCATCCTTATTGCAGTTAAAGGTGTCGCTCCCCCAGAAGATACGGCCCACCACCACATTGTATATATATTTGATATAACGTTTAATATTATTATTATAATGTATTTTCAATAAGTGTTGGCATTTAAACTAAACTCCCCGCTTCAGGTGGGGTAATTATTCCCCACCAACGGAACACCAACATTAGTTTCCAAGGTGATGATCAGGTGATACCGCACGCCAACCAGCAAAGAAAGAACATTTCAAACAGACAAAATGATCTAACGGTTAAGCAGGAAAAAGAGAAGTCGTTTCCGAATGCAGGAAATTTCACCAAAAGTGATTTCTTTCGTTGTTTAATATAAAGAAATGGCTGCTTGTCTCATCTGTTATCTTTAATATTCTATAAATCTCTGGAAAGGTGATCATTCGTGCGTACAATCATAAAATAATAATCTGGAATCAGGAGGAATTAAAATCAGAATCAAATCAAAATAGGAGTCACGTCATTAAAGACAGGAACAGAAAAGTGGCCCTCACAGAAAAAAAAAACCCTTTAAGGGCCCCTGGTGTAATATATCATAACTTCCCTATAATTAACAGTTGATGTTTTTTTCCCCCCTTTGAGCTCGATCAATCAATTACCGTAAATCTTCATAAATCTGCGCCCGACCATTTTAAACATTCTGTGAAAAGAAAACCCCTAAAAGAAGGCAAAACCAACTCCAACCCTCTAAACACCTGTTTACCACACAAAACTTTACAAACTTTTTCCCCCCCAGAGTTTTATTTAATTTTTTTATTCATGTTGTAAATATCTTTCAAGTTATTTGTTGACGAAATTGATATAAAATAATCCACTAGTTCACCTTTAAGTCCCTTTATCCAGTTTCACTTCTTAGCAGCATTAATCAGTTAACCCTTTCAGTGACAGACAAGTTTCTATCCTCATGAGCCATTTTAACATTTTAATACACGACTAAAACGCGCTTAAATGATTTTAATCTCATTGCACACCTGAATTATCACTTTTATTTCAGGTACTAGCTGAAATGTGGAATTTGCAGGGGGAAAAACAGCTAGCAAATAAGGCTAAGCTAGTTAGCCTGACTTTTAAGCTACAAACCTTCGCTCTTCCGGCTTCTACTTTCCTTCGCCGCTCATCTTGGTCCATGTTGTCGAAATCAAAACTTTCATAGGGCCTAAAAAGCCTTAAGAGCGTTTTTTTACTGAAAAAAATAGACAAAGTAGATTTGCGTCTAAGTCGAGAAAAATCACAACGGAATAACTGTCAGTATAAATTTCAACATGGCCGCCAAGCACTTGAAGCCCCGCCCTTATAAAGTTGTGAAGGGAAATCGACCAATCATAAAAGGCAAAAGAGAAACTGATAGCCAATCAGATCGGAATGCACCTGTGCCGTTCAAATCTGTCCCTTATTTTATTCAGAAAATCATTTTAAAAACGTGTAAATATCATTAATAATTATTATTTAAAACAAATGTTTACGACTACGTTGGTTGTTATACGACTAAAAAGACGTATTTGCTTACATTTTTAAAAAAAAAAGTAATCTCGTTATCTACTGGTTCCAAATGAAAGACACGCCCACAAGCCCTACAAGAGCGGGAAGCAGCGCGCGAGCTTTAACTGAGTTTTTGTTGTTATTGTCTTTTAAAAATGATTTAATTTTATGCCTAAAATATTTTTTAGAAATAAGTAAATTACGAGGCTGGTGAAATCTGGAAATAAAATTAGATTTTTTAAATATATTAAAATATTTAATATTAAAAAATCATAATATCAAAATATGTTAATATAAAAATCGTGCTTCATAAAGGTTATTATATATAAACAGCTTTGATAAGCGGCTTTAGCAGAAAACTGAAAAAAATGTAAAAATTATTTAACATGTCCTGTTTTTTTTTTTTAAATATTCTATAATTCTACAATATATATATCATTATACCACTGAGCAATTGGGGGTTAAGGGTCATGCTCAGGGGCCCAACAGTGGTAACCTGGCACGACCCCCTCGTTTAGCAGTCTAACACCTTAAACCACTAAGCTACCACCTCCCCCGGTGTTAATTACATAATAACTACACATTTTTTAAGCAACAAATAAGTGTTAAATTTATTAAGTAATTAAATTACATGTAAGTAGTTACATCCAGACCTGTTCCATGATAACAGCAGGGCTGGGCAGAGGAGGAGAACGGGTATGTTTCTGGTAACCAGGAAAGAAAACTCCACAGCAAACAATCACAGGAAGAGAAACATGAGTGTGTTTTACGCCGATCTCCCTCTCTAGTGGATCAGATTAAACTGGAAGAATGTAAATCAGACTAATTTTTTATGAATATTCAGTGCAATGGCTGATCCCACTGTTGAGCCGATTGTTGACCAAATGACTCGTCTGAAGATAAAACTTCTGGAAAAGGTGAGATTATCCTAACTAAAGGTTAAACAATGACTAATAATCATTACTAACTATTTTATCTTACCATCATGATGGCTTACAAAAAGACGGATTACTTTTCAGACCACTTATTAATACGATTTGACACCTGGGATGTCATTTGGTCATACTGGACTATTTGCTATGCTAGCATATTAATATGGATTTAATGTGGTCGGTTACGCCATTTCTGCCGTATAATCAATTGTTTTCAGTCTGTTATTGTCTCACATGGTTATACATTATACATATGTAATATTGTCAGTTGGTCTTTTATGTTAAATGAAAAAAAAACATAAACCTCAAGAAATTAGCAGAATAGCAATTTACAATTACGGCAGACGCCCTCATCCAGAGCAACTTACATTATTCTCTTTTATACAACTGAACGTTAAGGGCCTTGCTTAGGGGCCCAGCAGTGGTGACTGGGTGGAGGTGGGAATCAAACCCAGGTTCAGGTTACCGGGTTGCCATTACATTAATAATGATTAATAGATTGCATGAAGTTTATCATAAATCGCATTATAAGCCATTGATATGTAGGATTTTTCCATAATGTGATATTTTTTAATTCTATTTGTTACTGTTATTAGTGTTATTCTACTGTTGTTCTCAAAAGTATAAGAAAAGAAAAGAACTGTTTAAAAAATGACTGAATATGTTTCCCTCCGTCCTGTATTAGAGACTGGAGAATGAGAGAGCGGGTCACGGTGAAAGACCAGACTCTGCATTTTCCACAAGTAATGACAGATTCCACCCTTGAAAATTTGGGAGAACGATGCTTTTATTTGTTTGAGATTAATTATTGAACAGTTCTAGTAGTAATTCTGTTTTTCTAGTTGTCTGTTTAAATAGAAAATATATTTTTTAGTGCTGGTAATTTGCTATTGATGTTCCTGATAATGCATTTTTGGACACAGGAAGTTATGAGCGAAGAAACGAAGAGCTTCACAGTGCACTGAGACGTAAGAGAGACTTACTCCGGAGACTACGGGTACTGAGATCATAAAACGCCTCAAAAAATATAGCAAATTATCTACCATTTCCCTTAAATTAACCAGAACACCACAGTGCTTTTGAATTCTGGTTTCTGATTGGCCAGATCCAAATCATAGGTTTATAATTAGCCACTTTTTAGGTCTTAACATATTTGTTCCTTATCAGGAGCAGCAGATGTTAGACGACTTGGCAAGGCCACATACGTGGGCTGGAACTCGCAGACAGCATTATTACGAATCGTCCCCGCCTCCGGTTTATATCTATCAATCTCCGCCTCCCGTTCCTCCACCAGCTCCTTTTCTAGCTCCGCCTCCAGCCCCGCAGCCTCCTCGCATCATCCAACACACTGTGAGAAAGTTGATTAATAAACTTTTAAAGCACCGAACTGAATTATTTCTCAATATTTATTTTTCTTTTTTTTGTAGGTTCCACATCCACCAGCCACCATCATTCAGCAGCTACCACAGCAGCAGCCTCTTATAACACAGATCCCACCAATCCAACCTGCACCTCACAGATCAGGCAGCATTAAAGAGGGTACGTCATTAGAAGGTTTTTTTGTGATGGAACTGTTATGGAAGAATGGCTCAGAAATGCGTAGTGTAAGTCTAAGCTTCATGATGTGATCCTCAGACATGGTGGAGCTCATGCTTATGCAAAACGCCCAGATGCACCAGATCATCATGCACAACATGATGCTCAAGGCGCTTCCTCCGACAGCCGCTGGCACAATCGGGAGTCCACCTGTAAGATTCCAGGTGACTTTAATACCTATTGTTTTAATATTAAAAAGCCGCCACAAACATGATCAGCTATTAACACTGTGACATTTAGGACAACTCCATGAAAGCCAAAGGAGCCGTCCACCATCATCACCACTATGGGCCTCCGCCACTTCCTCCTATTGGCTACTCAGCTTGGCCGTCTATGATGTTACCACAAAGAGGAGGGGCTTATCAGCCATCTGTCCATCATATCACCAGCCCGGTATCTCTGCCTCCGCTTAACACGTACGTTCTATCACCGAAGTGAATTTACCCAGAATGCAATATTATGTTTTAAAGAACATAAATTTATTGCTATTTATTCGTTTATTTGTCTGTCCACTTTGTTGTCTTTTTTTCGAATCCCGAAGCATCAACGTTGATGGACTAAAGACCAGATTTCCTCTTGGATTCTAAGCTGCGTTTAAGTTATTGATTTCCTGATAAACAATCATGTCGATAATTTTACCTGGACACCAACTTTATTTCGCTGTACTTTACTCTCGGAGTTTGTGAAGAAGAGAAGTTACACGTATTTACATGTTGGACATTTAAGCATCTTTGTAACTAAAAAAATAATAAAATACATTATAATGTATAACTGGATTTGTGTTATTCTAAACTTATTTACCAAATGGAATGCCGGAAAAAAGAAAATAATGTATATTAATGAAGAAATAACTTTAAGTTGTGCATTTACAGCTACGTGTGTTCTTTACTTTAAATAATTTAAGAAGAGTTCAAGCACAAAAATTCTGTTCTAAACAACACCAGCTACATAAATGTATGCATGGATGTGTGTGTCTGTTGATTAATTAATATTATATTAAATTAGATTTAATATTACTCATTGTGTTGATTTTTCACTTTTGAAACACAATTAAAGATATTTTTGTTGAAATCTGAGTGTTTTTACTACCACATTCGATACCCAGGGAAGTACCAAGAGGATGGATAAAGTCGTCAATCTGACTTCAGTGGTTCAACAGTAATAATACGAAGCTACAAGAATCATTTTTGCACAAAAAACCCTAAAAATAACGATTTTATTCCACATTTTTAACTCTATTGTGTCACTTATGGACAGTAATTACGATTAGACGGTCTTACGGGTTTGGAGCAACACCAGGGAGAGAAACTCATGACAGAATTGTACATTTTTGAATAAACTATTATAAATTATAAATTCCTTTAAACATGTGAGATTTTAATTATGGTGTATTTTTAAGATGAATTAAAAATGATATTTTGAATTCATTAAAATTGTATAAAGTTGTATAATTGTGCTGGAATTAAAAACTATTAGAAAGTTTGTAGGTTTGGACAAGAGTACAAAAAATAAAGACCTGGCAACCCGAGCCGTGCGGCTAGTTGGCTGATCGAAATCTGAGGCGCGTGGCTTCTAGCACAGCGCGGTTCAATCCCTAAAATATGACTCTGGCTCATGGATTCTAATAAATCGATTCCAGGTGTCAACTCAAACGGTATTTTAATCTGAAAAAAAAATCGAATAAAAATTAAACATTTAAAGATAAACTCTGAATTATTCACGCATATTAATATATCATATAATATTTTTAATCCTTTAAAATAGGGTGTTTAATCCAGAATTGGGCAATCGACTCCTTTGGGAATCGACTCTTTTGGGAATCGACTCCCAGCTCTAAAGAAGCTACTCTTTACTGGTGGTTGGGATTGAACGGTGTCGCAGTTGATGTGGTGAAGTTTATACTTTTTTAAGGATCCTGGCAGTATCAGGCAGGCGAGGGACCGAGTCTTCGTGGTGGTTTGTAATGTATGAATGGATAGTTGATGGACTGTCGTCGCTGTTTGTTCCGTTTTCCGTGTTTTCTGGAGGAAATTCGCCGAGCTGGCCTACCGACGCTAACCAGCCGCCACCATCACGAGACGCGGTCACTTCGAAAACACAACAGGAAAATTATCGATTACCCGCCAAACGAAACTATCAAAGGTAACCGAGTGTTTATACTCTTATTTTTTTTTATGGTTTTTAATAACCTTTAAAGCGTTCAATAGTCCCTGTGCGGAGGATACAGAAGGACTGCGCACACTCTGCGTATCAATGCGCTGCTAACAGTCAAACTCGGCTGGTCGCTAGCAAACACAGGCTAGTCAGTCAATAAACTAATTAATAGTTTTAATTATATATTTATAAACGCCTTTGCATGTGTTTACGAAAAATATCTAACCAGCGTACAGCGAAATACCGCCTAATGGTAGCTAACCAAGCTAGCCAGTTAGCTTAGCTGGAGCTCAAGAATTAGCAAGCAGACAAGCACAGAATCCTGACATGCTAAGCTCACATTTAAAGCTAAAAATATCAGGAACGTGTGTGAATAATAATAATAAAAAAAACGTCCGAATAATTCATTAAAAACACTTTAAAAGGTTTATAAAAACCAGTTTCTTTCAAGTGCCAATGAAACTGTTGGGATTGTTTAATGGACACAAATATTTCAGTAAAAACTTTCCTTTTTTTTCCTTACTGTTTTTACTGTTTGTGTATTTTTGTACTTTTTATTTTATACTTTGATTAAATAAGTTTAATAGTTTGATTGCCTCATCATGCATTAGCTGCGCTTCTGTCCAATTAAATTCACTTTAGGGTTTTATGCCCCGCCCACCTGATGGATGTGTGTTATTTGACAGTAGCAGCTCGCTGACAGTAAACATGGTTGATGTGTGTATTAGTGTTTACACTGTTCGCTTCTCCAAACATGACCAAAGTCACTTCAGATCAAACCTGTACTTTACACACACACGTGTGTGTGTGTGTTTTGATGGCTTAATAAATGTTTCTGTCCTGTGTTCTGCAGTGTCCACTCTCCTGATGGAGTCTTGGAGCAGCTGGAAAGCAAACGACCAAGACGAGGTAACTCCCAGTCGAGTCCCGGGGGCGGTGGTTGATAGGTGGTTAAGCTGTTGGACCGCTGATTGGACGATTATGAGTTAGATGTCGTGGACCACCAACCTGTAATTTCTGGGCCCTTAAGCAAGGCCCTTAGTTATGAATGAGATAAAGTTGGTTGTGTTTAAGGCTGTCACAATTATTAAACAATCATATGATCGCAGTTATTTCACGTAACTGGCCTTCTTTTGCAGATGTGATCGTCCGAGTGGTGAAGAAAACTTTCGCCGGGATCGCAGGGCTGCTCCGTCTGCGGCAACACAAGCAGCGCCGTTATGAAAATGAAAGAGACTGTAAAGAGACACAGGTTTGTCATTTGTAGCTTTTCGGAAATATCCGAATTCCGGCCAAAAGAGCCGAGCGGTGTTGTGACTTATTCTCTTAATCCCAGATCAGACACGTGTCTCTAGTGGGAATTGATGAAATTCACAGTAACGGTCTAAGTAACTGGACGACTGGGTGTGATGTTAAAATGGGTGAGTACGTCCTGCTGAATCAGACGCAATGTTCAGGATTGATTTGAAACTCTTTCCTACTTGAATTAAATGTCATTCTTGGTCATTTTTTGCTCAGAGAAACAGAGAGAAATGGGTCTGAGCGGAAAAGAAAGGACTTTATCAAACTTCTGTGTGGGTTCACAGGCCCTGATAAGGAAACCGGAGTAAGTAAACTAACGTCTTATCTTAATACTAACGTTGTATTTATGATTAATTTATCACTGGTAACTAGTGTCCTTTCTTCATAGGAGCAGATCGGTGTTATTCATGGGAAACCCGGACAGACAGAGAGAACTTCCACACAGGAGGTCACTGCACCTGCTGCCATCACGCCCTGTCCTCCCTGACGTGGATCATCCCGGCCGCGCACACAAACCCTGCCTCGCCGTGGAGGAGGTAAAATACGCTCGCTCTGTAATTACACTATTTATTTTAATAATGAAATATGATATTAATACTCAGTTTGAGTAATCCTTCAGTTTCCTCCTGTGTTTTAGGCTCTAAAGGAAAGCGACCGAGAGCATTACAGAAAGCTGGTGGAGATGGTGTCTGAGAAGTACTCGAAGAACAAACCTCTGCCGTTCGGACGCGTACAGCCGTCAATGTACGATCTCTTTTTATTATTATTACACTTCTTTTTTTTCTTTTTTTTTTACCTGCCTTTATTCAGCTTGACTGAAGTGGTTCAAGCCACTTAGACAATTATAAAATACAAATAGAATTTTATGTATGCTATGGACATTCAGGACATTACCGCAAAAGACCACCAGAGGGCTTTGCTCACCTGCATTGATTTGGGACACTATAACACCGCATTTACACTGCAGGTCTTGATAACTACCCGCTTACATCATCCTTTAAAAAAAAAACTGACCGGTATCCGATATCCGCATTTACACTAAACACAGCAAAACAACCCAATGTAGACGTACTGACCAGAAAAGTAAAATGAAAGTATCACATTGAGGATTAAGACACTTTCCCTTTGAGCGTGAACGTTCGTATAGCACATGATCTCACGCAGTTAAACACACACCTCTGACATCTCTGAAATGAACATACACTTTTAAAAAAAAAAATTTTTTTTTTTTTTTAGCACCCCTTTTCCCCACAGCCGTACGACTCCTGAGATCAGCAAACCCACACCAATCAAAGGTGAGTCCAACGTAAAGATTCCACATTTTTCACACACCATTCTTAACGCTGCTACTTTATTAAACGGTGTGTATTCTGTGTGTTTATAGTGAACCCACATGCGCCGGTGTGGAGAAGTTCTACTTTATCAAACCATGTCAAAGAGAGGTAATGGGGTTGGTTTTTTTACCATTTTTTTTGTAAACCCTTTCATGCATTATTTAATATTTTATTTATTTATCACTCGCAGTGATGTTGGGAGGAAGAAACCAGACCAACCGCCAAATCAAAATCGGGTATGTGCATTATTTGCGATTTTGCATTAATCATTCCGCCCTGTTTCTCTAAGTGTTGCTTTGACTCGTTCTTTGCAGTCTTCTTGTCTCCGATCATCATCTGTCCAGCCGTTTGACGTGGATCTGTCCGTCGAGGTGGAAACCCGTCTGAACCTGAAAGACCGTGAGACGGCTGCAGTGTGCAAGCATTCGTCGCAGAGCCGCTCGGAACCCGTGTATGACAAGGGGAAACACCTTGACGAGGAGTTTCCCAGACTGACCAAAGTAATGCTGCACTCGCATCACACAGAACACGACACGACTATTCATGACTGCACATCCTGACAGCCAGTTTGGGAACCGAATATATATATGTGTGTGTGTGTGTGTGTGATGCCATTACAGGAGATGCAGCAGGAGGTGAGTGCTGCTCTCGCACACCGAGATCCCGATCTAATCCTGAGCAGTGCTTTTAAACTACGCATTACACAGCGAGATCTGGCAACCCTGCAGGAAGGATGCTGGCTCAACGACGAGGTAAAATGCAGTCATTTATACACCGTTGCATTTCGTGAGCGACATTCTAGTTCCTGTTGGAATAAAACTGTTGGGTAAAGAAATCTCGTCATTATTGTTAGAAACAATATTAAAAATTGTCTTTCTGTCTGTCAGGTGATCAATTTCTACCTGAACTTGGTGATGTCACGGACGGAGCGAGAAACAGGCGGGAGAAAAGTGCACTGCTTCAACACCTTCTTCTTTCCCAAGCTGCACAGGGGCGGTCATGCAGCCGTGCGCCGCTGGACCAAGGCGGTCGACCTCTTTGTCTATGATGTCATCCTCATTCCCCTGCACTTGGGGGTCCACTGGTCTCTGGCCGTGAGTCAATTTTTATCAGGATTCTTGGTTAGAAAATTGCCGGTGTGATCAGTTACACAGAATCAGACCTACTTTAAGTAGATAGAACGTTTTTCTGTGTCTGTTGTCGTTTTTAGGTCATTGACTTCAGAACCCAGTCTGTGAGGTCATATGACTCCATGGGTCAGAGGCATGAAGACATCTGTAACCTCATACTGTAAGCGGCCATGGAAATAACACACACACACCTGCATGCATGCGTTAGTTAATTAACCTGTATTTGATTGTAGGATGTACATAAAGGAGGAATATGAGGTGAAGAAAGGCAAAGATCTGGAAATCCTAAAATGGACGGTGACCAGCTTACGAGCCACTGTAAGTTTCCACCTAATTTTGCTCGGGTCCAACTGTGGTAACTTGGTGGTTCTGGGAATCAATCAAGCCCCAATTTTTCAATTACCCGTTCAACACTGTAACCACTGCACTACCACTTCCTCCCTTCCTTTCCTTCCTAATGACTGTTACATATTTCTAGGAGGTTCCTCAGCAGAAGAACGGAAGTGACTGTGGGGTGTTTGTGTGCAAGTACGCCGACTATATCGCACGCGGACGTCCGTTTACATTTAGACAGGTAACACACACACACACACACATTCAAAGAAAATATACGCTATATTAACAAAAGTTTGTAGACACCTTATCAACACACCCACATGAGTGTGTCTTAGTGTTTGTTACCCCAGACTGTTAAGCGCACAGTCGTCTTCATCTTCCTATGTTGTGGTGTTTTATTCCTCCTTCACTAAAACTACTAGACAACGTCCCTATGCACAAAACCCCCTGATCTCCATAAAGACCCGCTGTGCTCATTTCATGTCCTGTACACAGTCCTCAACCCCACTAAACTGCACCCCAGACCCTCTGCCCCACTCAGTCATACTATTGGGGCTGAATGATCAAATCCCTGAAGGAGGAAAGAGTGAGACTGTATCTGGAAGAGGGGACATCTGATATATGATCAGGTGTCACTAAACTATAGGGTATGACCTAGAAATAAGCACTAATAACCCCTTTTTGTCTTAATACACCGGAGCAGAGGTGGAGGAGCTTAAATAAATAATGACTCCATGTCTGAAATCACATACTTCCATAATATATAGTATGCAAGGTGACGCCTTCATTCTTAGTAGGTGAAAAGTTCCTGTATAATATTAAAACTCTGCCTGGATTCTGAAAGACGCATGTGATGGACACTTAACTACCCCATGAAGCAGCGAGAGAGACGACTCGTCATAGCCCAAAATGCTGAATGCGACGGCGCGCCCCTTTACAAGTGATTTTTAAGTTGATTTTTGCGCTGTTGTGAAGCCTTATTGGCGGATGTACGTCCGATTTGCATTCGTCCTTCCCGTAAGCCTACCAGGTGAAATGTAGTACATTCTAACGTTAGCTTGGATATCGGACATGGCAAATATTTTACTGTCTAACAAATAAAGAAAGAAAAGTAACAGCATCATCACCACCAACGATACTGAAGTTATACGTCAGGATCCAAACACTACCGTTCTGCATGTCAACCTGCAGCGCAACGCAATCAGCTACAATATTTTACAATCACAGACAAGTTATTAGAAAGAGGATGTCGGGAAATGTACCTGTGATCAGTGACCGTGTGGCTTTGTACAATTACTCAGTATTTTTTTTCCTGTGTGTTCAGTGTCACATGCCGTATTTCCGTAAACTGATGATTTGGGAGATTCTGACTCAGAAGCTGCTGCAGTAGGAGACGCCGTTGGGGGAGACCGCGGGTGAGGGTGGGGGGTGGAATAAACCGAACTTGACCCGACCAAAGCACCGGACCACATGACACTCATCGTTGGATTTTCTTTCCTGTCTGACACTCAGTCCTGTCCGGTTTGTTTTAATGGGTTGGTGGTGTGTGTGTGTGTGTGTGTGTGAGAGTTGTGTGCGTTTATAGGGATAAAAGTTTGCGTTACAGTCAACAACTACTTTATCTATGACATCTTGTCCCAAGATGTGTGTTTCCCCTGAACCTCACACACACTCACACACACTCACACACACACAAACGGACTGAACTCATTACAGTATTTACTCTAACTCGAGTTTTTGAGTCTTAAATCATCCGGATGATGTAAAAGCCTTTTTTTTTTTTTTGTCCATAGCATTGACGGGCAGCGACTAACGCAATCGTACGCGCGAGTTTTCTGCGGTAGACGAGTTGCGGATCCTGGTAAAAGCCGCAGTATTTATTGCGCCTGGTTAAAGTACAGAGTGCCTTGACGATAGCGTGGTGGTGTTTTCTTTTTCTAAATCTACAAAAAAAAAAAGACAAATAGATTTACTAAAGTCCATTACTTGAGTGTTGCGGAAGTGTGTGTGTGTGTGTGTGTGTGTTTGCCTGAAATGAGACTTTACTGAGGTATGTACAGTATAACAGGTGTGGAATGACAAAACCGTTACCTGTTTTTATATATTTCATTTGGATTATAAGCTATATTTGTAATGCAAGTATGTTTGTTTGTTTGGTTTTTTTTTTGTTGTTTTTTTTCAAATTGCAAGTGTAATAAATGCCAAACGGACGTGGTGGCGATTTTCGATCATTTGTGCGTGGACAAGGCAGGACGTTAAAAAGGAGCAACAAGTAACATAGCATTATTTATCTCTGGCCTGGACATCATATTGTTGTTATTATTATTATTATTATTATTATTATTATTATTATTGTCGTTATCAGCTTTCTTTCCTCTCATCTGGGTGGAAGCTGATTTATTTTCTAACGTAGAAATCAGGTAGAAATACATTTTCATCCGCATCATCTCCGAGCACCAGACTGCATTTCCCGTCCCGTCTTCTGTCACACGCTCGAATCCGGAAATTTCAAGTTCTTTTGAAAAATGTGACTTTTTGCTCCTTTATTTTCTAAAGTAAATGTTATTTATGACCCAGCACATTGTTTCGGGGTTTAAACCAAACTATTCATGTTGTCTGACCTGTGAGTGTGTGTGTGTGTGTGTGTGTGTGTGTGATGTATAGGATCGAGGAGTGTGTACAGTTTTGAGATTTGGAGGCCTACTGGGTTGTTCAATCAGATTATTTGATTATTTTTATAAAGAATAAAGTACTGAAGAAAGAACAGCGTCTCTTTTTCTCATTATTCCTTTTATTTACGTTATTTACTCGTCCCTAAATCCAGCAATAGTTTATCTTCTCTATGAATAGATAATTCATTATTATTGATTATATTCTGAGGATCGTTTTCCGTTTATTTTATTCTCTCTTTTGCTTCTTTATTCTTTGTATTCATATTTTCTAATAAGCAGCTACGGGAAAAACAATTTCCTCCAGGATAAATAGAATTTTCTTCTTCTTTTTTTATTATTATTTTTGTACTGTCTTTACTTCACCACCAGATGGAGCTGTTGAGGTTTTATGATCTTACCTTTTGTTGGACAGACATTATGGATGATTTAAAAGAAGATAATAATCAAGCAAAAGTTTTTATTCTTTAGTTTATATTTTAAATGTTACACAGCAGCTGAATAAAACATTGACCCGATACACAAAAAACTCTCCGGAAGGAGGTCCAGTACACCACACACACACACACACCCACACACACACACACACACACACACACACACACACACACAGAAAATTCAATACAAAAGAATCGCTGACAAAAAATTTTTTTATATATAAATGTTTTGTTTCCTATAACGGGAAAAAAATAGTTTAATCCTGTAAATTTACTACGAAAAAATCTAAACCCAGAGAAGGAAAGATTTTTTTCAGACCCTTTTGTTTGTTCCAGATGTTAAGAAGATCTTAAGAAGGTGTCTAATGGCCGCTTTCTAATAACGTCTCCCTGCTTGGGCTTTCACATAATCGTGGAATTAACACTGTCTCCTAAATAATTAAACAATCTGTATGTGTGTGAGATACAGAGAGAGGGAAAGAGGGAGAGAGGGAAAGAGAGAAGAGAGAGAGAGAGAGAGAGGGAGACAGGGGGAAAGGGAGAGAGAGAGAGAGAGAGAGAAAGGGAGAGAGAGGGAAAGGGAGAGGGAGAGAGAGAGAGAGAGGGAGAGAGAGAGAGAGAGAGGGAGAGAGAGGATAGAGAGGAGAGAGAGAGAGGGGGGAGAGGGAGAGAGAGAGGGGAGAGGAGGGAGAGGTAGAGGAGAGAGAGAGAGAGAAGAGAGGAGGAGAAAGAGGAGAGAGGAGGAGAGAGAGAGGAGAGGAAAGGGAGAGAGATGGGAGAGAGAGAGAGAGAGAGAGGGGAGAGAGGGAGAGGGAGGGAGAGAGAGAGGGAGAGAGAGAGAGGAGAGACATAGAGAGAGGGAGGGAGAGAGGGAGATAAAGCGAGAAGAGAGATATAGCGAGAGAGAGGGAGAAGAGGAGATGAGAGGAGAGAGGAGAGAGAGAGAGAGAGGGCAGAGAAAGAGAGAGGAAAGAGAGAGGGAGAGACAGAGAGACAGAGAGAGGGAAAGGGAGAGAGAGAGAGAGAAAGGGAGAGAGAGGGAGACAGGGAGAAGGAGAGAGAGAGAAAGAGAGAGAGAAGGGAGAGAGAGGGATACAGGGAAAGAGAGAGAAAGGGAGAGGGAGAGAGAGAGACAGAGAAAGGGAAAGGGAGAGAGAGAGAGAGAGACAGAGAAAGAGAGAGAGAAAGGGAGAGAGACAGAAAAGGAAAGGGAAAAGAAGAGAGAGAGAGAAAAGAAGAGAGAACGAGAGGGGGAGAGAGAGACACACACAGAAAGAGACAGAGAGAAAGGGAGAGACAGAGAGAAAAAAGAAAGGGGGAGAGATAGAAAAGGGGGAGAGAGAGAGAGCAATGGAGACACCAGCAGCTGGTGATCATGGGAGTGTAAGCCGATCTACTGTTCCACATATGATACCACAGAAGATCTGGACTAGTGTGTAAACTATATGATGAGCACTGATGAAGATGAAGATGAAGATGAAGAGCAGTCCTGAACTGTGGATCTGAAATCGCATAGTCATTAATTCCTTACTACATTAAAGTAAGTATGTACTTCCTGACTGTTAAACAAGTATGTTTTATATAGTAAAGTTACAGCTGGTATGAATGACGTACCACATCCGCCATTTTTAATATTGTCACGTGACCTATGACGTCACAGCAGACTGAATTTTTAGTTGAAATTTAACTACAATTAACTAATATTCTAATTTAGGCACTTAAAGCGCTTGGAAAGTGGCGCGTCTGTGATTTCCACCACTTCCACAAATAGCGTTATTTCTCCCGCGGCCTCATGGGGCAGCAGTCATGGGTGGATGTGGTAGGTCATCCAGGAACATTTCGCTTGCTGTATTTTGTATACTAAGGATACAGACATACTACTCTTCTCACATACTCAGTTTTGCACACTACATAGTGTGGAAGTGTGCACTTTCCGACAGAGTGCACATGTAAAACCTGGAAATTTGCACTTTTCTTCTCAGGTCCAAGTCATCATAAAAACGGTGTTACACAATAATGAGTTTATAATCCTGCTATCTGACGTCACCCAGAAGACGTCGGGTTCGGAATCCGAGTCAGACTTCCTCTCCATCTCTAAAAATGTCTTTCTTGCCGTCTCGCTGATTCTTCAGCGCAAGCTTTTGTGCCACAAGTCGAAACATGGCACGGCGTGTAGGCGCACGTACTTCTGCCCCGCGGAGGAGCACTCCAGGCAGCCGTAGACGGTCTCCCGGCGCTGGTGGGACTTGCTGCAGAGCGCACACAGGCCTTTGGGGATGTTATGGTTGAGCAGGTTGACCCGAGTGTGCTTGTCCTCACGCAGGTACGATGAGGACAAGTCGGTCAAGCTGGCCGCCTTCTCGTAGTAATCTGCCACGTCGTCCATGTACAGGTCCGAGTGTGTGAGCTCCTCAAACGTTCTGTCGTCTGAGACCGGGAAGAAAATTGACGAAGGGTGAAATGTTGCTTGGATAAATTATAAAGAGACAGTCTGCGTATGTGGTAAAATCATTCTCTGTTCTGATTGGACAAATTTTATGCTTTGTCCATGTCATACAGCACTACGTTCGGCAATAACACAACACCGCTCATCACCACAGTAAAGCAGGGTGGTGGCAGCATCGGGTTGTATCTTGTCCTATCGATTTCTTCTCTGTGGTAAGAGTGCCGTATTTATTTACATTGTTTTAATTCTTGATTTTATTCTTTGCTCTGCAGGACGTTCGAAGTTTAGGACACTTTTTTCTTCTGCTTGGTCTGACTTACAGGTACTACAGCAGTGGGGCGGTGACTCCTCCCACTCCAGTACATGCATATCATCACCATAAATTATATGCAAATTAAATTCCATCGGAAGGATCCTAAGATGTAAAAGAATGCTTATAGCCAATAGCGGCTGGTCTATAGGGGGCACTGGGGCGCCGCCATCCCCCCTGAGAGGACATCCACTCACCATGTTAACAATAATTCAAATTTTTAACAAAATAAAAGTCGTCCTATTCCTCCATATTATCATTCATTAAAAAATAAACTTTGAAAAAAGCATGTGATTTGAAGGTGAGCTCTAATTGGCTTGTTTCACCCTCCCACTTTTGTTGTTAGCAAATGAATATTGTTTTTAGGCTTCATGTGATTGGACTGTTCCTAACTAGTCTAATTCCTGCTCAGCTGTGTACAATGTAAGTCATGCTTTTTATTGGTTTCCCTTTGGCTCCCTCTAGTGGACAACATTAGTATTAGGGTCTAAGTCATTTGTTTCATCACTTTGATGACTTATTAACTGATAATAAACCCACATTAAACTTAAATTAACTGATTTATGCTCCATCGATTCTTTAACAGGTGACGTTAACATTTTTAATATTTTAGCCAGCATTTATGATTTATTATCACCATCATCTTTTCATCGTCTCCAGCATTACTATCCGTTTGATTTTTCTGTTTGTTTGCTCCACAAAATGTTTTGGCCCCAGCCCCCAAACAGGCTAACCCCTTTACCTGCTCTGAAGGGGTTCCCATAGATAATTCCTGAAAGGAACCTTCGCAGCCTACCGACCGAGAACCTGCCGAGTAATCCTCCGATTTGCTCTCGCATCTGCTCTCTTTCGAAGCCTCCAGCTGACCCCGGTGCTACACAGATATCTGAGGACGTGTGATATACAGAAGCTGCTAAAGCAAAAATATTTACAGACATTTTGCAGCTTAAAACGTAAAAACGTATAAAAAGATAAAAAGTAAACGAGTCGGCATACCGAGACGCCCGTCCAGTCGCACGTAAAGGTCAAACATGCTGTATGCTATAGTGGTGTGGGCGGGAATTACAATGGCTTTGTCGCGGCCTCTGGGATTATGGATGTCGTCTATCTGAAACTGTGCGAGAGGTGTGTGTGGGTGAGTGTGTATGTGTAAAGCCGTACATTTTTATGAACTTTATAATCGTGTGCGAGTTTACCCGCATGGTGGCGCCGTGCACCCCAGCGTGGACGGTGAGAGAACACTGTCGCGTGGTGCGAATGCTCTCCATGACGACGCACAGTACCGTCCGCCCGCTGGTCTTACACTGACGGATCAGACAGTGATCCAGATCCACTTTCCTAAAAAAAAGGTGAAAAAAAGAGAGAAAGAACTGAAGTGTCGAGGGGTTGAAGTTTGTTTTCAAAGTCTCGGCTATCCTTACCTGGAGTTCAGCTCCCGTAGTAAAGTCTGAATCTCCACCTCATGTTTGGTCACAACCCCAAAGGACGCTTTGACCGCCACCGAATCTGACCCGCTGATGTTGACGCCTACGTCGTTAATCAGGTGGTTGCCCAGGCGACCGTTCAGAGACACGTCTGACTTGTCTTCGTAGTTGAGAAGCTGGTAAGAGGACACTCCTAATATAGAGAAACAGTTCGGGTTCCATGCCTCACATAATAAATCCACATCTGTGTGTGTGTGTTGTGTGTGTGTGTGTGTGTATTTTAAGGCAACAAATTAATTGGAAACCATCAATGCAACATTAACCAACTATGCAGAAACATGTTGCTGTTGTTTTCTCAGATTTGTTGTTGTTCTAATTTGCTGTTTTTGTGGTTTTTGCTGTTCGGTTCTTTTTGCTGTTCTTCTTGATGGTAGAACAAAACCATAAACCTCTTTTCCTCAAATAAACCTGCTCTTGCTGTGTTTTTTTTTCCATGTCTCACCTGCAGTGATCTCCTTTTCCCCCACCAGTATGTCCTTGAGCGAGAAAGGTGTCGAACCATATTTCTTCTTCTTCCAGAAATGTCTCTTTCTCTTCCTGGTCACCAGACTGAGAGGCTGATATCGATCCGCCTCGCTGAGACTCGGGACGGGAATCAGACGTCCTGTGTCTCCGACCTGCTTCACAAAGTTCTTAGTGGCTGCTGCGAACATTGCCAAACTGCAAAAGCATGACTCAACAGAGGAAGTTTTAACAGCATTCCATGTCGGCTTCCCGATGAGAAAAGAGAGAAGAACGAGAAAGAGTGTGTCACATGACCGCTCAGGTGTAAGTAAATAAATAATGAACAGAAAGAAAGCTGATAGGCCTACCCTGTTAAATGGCTTGTGTTCTTTACTGCTTTTCCACCTGTTTTACCTGGTTTCAGGTAAACACACCGGAATTTCCTCAGTAAATCATCAGTGAATTAACATTAACGTTTAGGTATTTTTATACTTAAGGTATAAAAGGTATTTCTCGACAGACAAGCAACTGTTGCCATGGTGTTAAGCATCATGATTGACATGCAGTTTGGCCAATGGGGGCGTGTGAAAGGCGGGATTTAAAGAGAAGTCAAAGCAGCACAAAAACACACAATTTTACATTTAAACATTCTCACATTCAGACTCATATTTATCTTTTAATACAACTGAGCAATTCAAGGTTAAGGGCCTTACTCAGGGGCCCAACGGTGGTAATTTGGTGGTGCTGGGAATTAAACCCTGATCTTCGAATTAGCAGCTCAACACTTTAACCGCTGCGCTACCAATAAATGTCGACATAAATGTAGCAAGAAAAACCCGCAGACATTTTTTTACGTCCAAAATGAAGACATGTCCACGAAAAAAAGAGGACCCAATACGGTAGAAGCTAAGAAAAACGCTTTAACTTCAAGAAAAATGATAGGAATCCTCGTTGTTGATTATTTTCCCAAAGCAGCACATCACCGAAGGGTTGATCCTCTTTAAATAATAAAATATTTGCGTCAGTATGTCCAAAGAAAACTCCTAACGATAAAACAGGCCTCGGTTCCTGTGAGAATATCTGTAACATCTGCTCTTTTGATTTCCTTAAGCAAAATGTTCAATATAAGATCTCCAGTCTGGTAAACTAATAAACATTGTCCACTGAGGAAATGTCCAATACCCTACAGCTTAAATGTGCTGGGATTTAAACCCACAATGTTCTGATTAGCAGTTCAACAGTGTAACCTCTGAGCTTCCACTTCCCCAGTGTACCGTACAGTTCAGAGCCGTTACTCTTTACCTTCCTTTATAAACTTTACACGTGGAGGAATATACATATGACATATGCAGTAAATTATCTTAGATCAGATGGCACCAGAGGGTAATTATTGCTCTCGTAAAAGCAGATGAAGACCTCCGCCGTCGCGTGCTGGTCTTTTACAACAACGCTTCATTCTGAAAAGGGTAAAAATCCCCTATTTACGGAATAAGTGTCTCGAACATGACCTCATGTGGCTCTCCCTGTAATTTCACTATTGGGTGGAGAAAAATAGTCAAATCCTGTTTGAGCAACATTTTGTGAGTGTGTGTGAGCGTAGGTGTGTGTGTGTGTGTGTGTGAAAGAGCGGTGTTTGAATGGAAAACAAGCAGAGTTTACACTGCTTCATTGTGGTCCACGCCTGGAACATCCCTGAGGTCAGAGTGTTAGTTAGGCGGCAGTGACGATAACAGCGGTAAAATAGGTGTGTGTGTGTGTGTGTGTGTGTGTGTGTACACTGCCAGCTAGCTAACCCTGAACAAATGACTGAATTTAGTACACTCAACAACTGAGGGATAGAGAGTTTAGGCTGTTTCTGGCATTAGGCAGACCCGCTTATCCAAAGTGACTTATTTTTTTATCCAGCTGAGCAGTTCCTCGCTCTGGAGCCCATCAGGAGCAGATTGATAGTTTTGGGAATTAAATTCACAATCTTGTAATCAGAAGTCCAACATCTTGTCCACAGAAGCTATTTTAAAAAGCAAGATCATAACAAGATAAGAAATCAAGTCCAACCAAAATACTGGAATTATAATAATTTTTGTTGGGTTTACTTATTTAATATGGTGGTGTGTGGAAACTAGGCTGAAAATAACTCCAGCTCAAACCTACCATAGCTGTCTGTGCTCAGCTAAATGTTTTTTTTTTTAAAAGTTCTTTATGACCTGGAACCGGTTGTGTTTACTAGCATCCACATGGTTCAGCAAAATGTGCTCACTGGGCCATCACCATCTTCAGGTGCTCATCTAACGTGAGTTCTTGAACCAAACACTGTTCTGGTGCTATATGCTATATTTTATTTTATACCTAAACTTCGAATTAATGGTCCAACGGACATCGGATTCAACGGACAAAATCCGCAGAGGGGTGGCGTGCGGATGGAATGCCAATACGGCCACGTGTAGCAAACAAAGTCCGTTTGTTGCAGAATGAACCCATGTTGTACCGGTGTTGTTTACTGTCTGTTAGTTCCAAAAGATCCAAAAATGGCCGCTGTTGGTTTAAAGAGAAATGATTCGAATGAACTGTTCTCATTCGCAGTGATTTGTCCCAGAGAAAGTGAACCAACAACACTTCACCCTGAGTCAAGATTTTACAATACGCAGTATAACCCAACCTCCGTAGAGAATCTGCGAGTTAGTAAAAAAAAAACAGCATGACAAACGACTGGTGGATGATTTGAACAGGGAGTCTCGAACCCGTCGAGCCCCTAAATATCCTGGACATCACAGCTGCTTTTCTCCTCTTCCTCTTGTGCACCCTGTCTCAATTCGCCTGTGGCCCGGGATCCGGAGGCCGGGTGATATATCTTTATCCTTTATCACCGCCCAGACAGCTGTTTTTGGCATCGCTGGGCATTAAGGCAAACATGGAACGCACCAAAACAGTGACTATTACCCCATAAGCAGGTCTTATTAAAAATACAGCTCAATAGTTAACCTCAAACATAAAAGAACATATTTTTCACATATAAACCTTCTTTCAGTGCTGACCTGGCCTCCGATGAGCACCACCCCTGAAAGACACACATGCGTAAGAAACTTTTGAAGAGAATCTTGGACCACTTGGTGGCTCTGAATTGTTTGGTTTGTTTTTTTTTTCCGGGCTGGAATTCAGACCACAGTTTAAATCAGGAGACTAAAATAGTACGTTGGTGTTTTCCTGCCAAAAAACAATTTCTGTGTTTGTTTAGTTGTATTTGGATTCATTTGTGAAAGCATGTGAAAGAAAAATGTCATGTACTGCCAAGTATAACCTCCTGGTGGAGGTAGACGAGTTTAGAACCAAAGTATTTTAACAAGAAGACCCGGCACCAGGTCTTGGTAACAGGGGTGCCACAGAGAATATGGCGAGGGGGGTGGTGGTGTGTATGTGTGTGTTTGTGTGTGTGTGTGTGTGGGGGGGGGTTGTTAGCTGTTAGTGAGTAAAAATCTGACAATACCATTAAATTTTTCTAAAAAAAAAAAATATATAATATATATTATATATACACACAGTGCTACGTTTGACCTACGAGTGTCCCCAACTAACGAGTTTTTCGAGATACGAGTCAGTTTACCAGCCAGATTTAAACACCCACCCGCTAGTTAGCGTAGCGAACGCCACAGTAAACGCTGTAACATCTGGCCAGCATCCCGTGTGTCACTGTATGGCTAGTCAGACATGCGCATTAGCAAGTGGAGTCGTCTGATCTCCAGGGTAAACGCTGCTGTACATTATACTTAATAAAACCAGTTTATTCCAGTACATCCCATTGGATTGTTTTTTATACAATATTCAGTATTCATACGTTTATTTTTCTTATTAAAAAACATGTAACAAAAAAATTGCAGTGTTTTTTGGGGGACCCATGAATTAATTTATTTCAATGAGAAAAATTGAGTAATTTGAGTTATGAGCTCCGTCACGCAACGAATTAAAGTCCGGACACAGGACACCGCTGTATATATATATATATATATATATGTACATCTGATACAACTTTTCTTAGATAGGTGGGCCAGTCATGTGATAGGCTGGGCCCGGCCCAACTCAGCCCACCGGAAGAGTCGGGCCTGCTAACAAGAGCGCTCCTTAACTACATTTCATAATTGTGTTTATTGGCTTTAAAAAGGGTCTCGTTTTGGTCCACTAAAATTCGGAGCTTCGTCCTTTCTCCAGGAAGTGACTAGCAGGTGACGAGGTGACTCAAAATAAGTGTATGATGCATTGGTGGCCTTTTGAGGGTTGTATTTTCCAGGTCATATCTAGAATACACACGGAATCCATTACGGTCATGACTGGGATTAAAGCGGTTATCAAAAATGGTGTGATTTTTTTCCTCACGTTAAAAAAAAAAAAAATCTATGTTGTGAAATCTCCTCAGATGAATTCGAAGTGGTTTTAGTGATTATTACAGACGATTAATGTGTTTTAAAAGCTATGCTAATATTTATAATGACTGTATTATTGATTTAAAATACCATGTTTACATTAATAACTTGTATTTATAACTAACTAATAGCCGGGTTAGTTTGGGGAATTAAAAAAGTTTATAAAATAACTTAACGATCTTTAGCTGCTGCTGCTAAACTGCCGCTATTTTGTGAGTGGCGGGAAAGGTGGGAGGGAGGAGGCGCGCGCCCTGTCTCTCTCTCTCTCTCTCTCTCTCTCTTTGCTTTTCTCTTTACGCCGGTAAACGCACGCACTGGAGTTTGAGCAGAACCCGGAGGCTGAACGGAACGACAGGGACCACCGGGAAAAACTCCATTGAACCCCGGAGACAGGATTAAATCCCCCTCAGCTGGAACGAAGCGCGTGCGTGTGAGAATTTCCCGCGTTTCGGGGTTGGGGGTGCGACAAGAATGGCTACAGGTCACGCCGTCAGGTCGTGCGTGTGGCTCGCGCTCGTCTCGGCGCAGGTGCTTTGGGTGACGTGCAAGAAAGGTAAGAAAAAAAATAATAAAAATGGCGGATTTTGCTAATGATGTTAAAATTAAAATTGATAAATATAAAAGGGCTCTTTAATGTTTAAGAATAACACTGTAAATATTATTTGATGTTATAATTAATTATTGGCATATAATTTATCTTTTCACAGGGCTACATAATATATATAGTATTAACATTAGTATTATATTTATATTTTAATTTCCTGAATTTGCCTGATGTCTTTATTCAAACCAAATTGCATTTCTCTTATTTTTTTAATCCAGCTGAGCAGTTAAGGGTTAAGGGCCTTCCTTAAGGGCCCAAAAGTGGGTATTAAACCCACAATCTTCCCTTCAGCACAGTATGTACAGTAGCAGCGGGAGTGGAAGTATTTAACTGCATCATTAGCTACTTGTTTATTTGTTCACTATTTTCCGTAATTCACTGCAAAAGGTTTCCTATGCATCTCTTTTCTATTTCAACTAACACACCTGAGAAAGTCAGCGTTATAAACAGTTTGTTTTCCTTTCTGGAACTGCGGGACATTTTTGTATGTTTTTGCTTTGGTTTTGAGAACCGTACAGCTGCGGTTTCCAGGCTAATATTTTAGTTGGATTTACCTCAGGAGGCGTGGGGTATTGGGGCCCATAAAATCAAGGTTACATAATTACGAATACATTTCAGAAATAAATGTTTTCTCCATTTATATCTTCAAAGTTCCATTGTTGCCTTAATTATTTTCCTTTTTTTCCCCCGAAAAATATGACAAGAAATGCAGGTTCTTATGTTCCAAAACTCAAACATTTCCGGAAAAGCATGACGGACCCCCTTATGGCTCACACCTTGTCACGAGGTGGCCAGGGGGGGGCGTGGAGACTGACTTTGTCCCTTAGACGCTAAAACCCCACAGCTACGCCTTTGCTCAGACTTTCCCATTTTCCATCCATGACTATGTCCAGAATTTAGAAAGATGCTTGAAGACAGGGACGTTTTATGGTTCTTTGCGTGCTGAACCTGTCACTGTATCGTTTAGTCCTGACGAAGGCGCTGTTGATAATAAACCCCTTACTGGTTACACTGACCTCACCGAGTCTGAACAAAGCTTTACACATCAGGAACAGGAAGTCATTTATGTTCACAAACTATTCCGAAGTCTGGTGGACGACCCTGAGCTGTGGGTTTTGCTAGAACAAATGTTGATTCGCAGAAACACTTTTTCCACAACTGGCGAATGCTTCCAGATTCTTTCTCCAGGCGATCGTGGTTTTGGTGTCCTCGGAGTTAAAGCTTATTTCAGATTGAGGCTTTGGAGAATAAGAGGTTTCTAACAGGCCTGTGTTTACTGATGGCAGGTTTTAAATAGGATGCCAATTTTGGTTAACGCTCTCTTTCGGAGTGGAGAGCGGCGCCACGCCCTATGGTATGGTGTGCTCTGGGAATCCGAGCTTAAAGAAACATATGTTTGGTGTTGTATTAATACTTTTGCTTAGTCGCTGCTTAGTTATTACAAAATACTGGTCTGTATTAACCCTTTAAACTTCCAAACTTCATATGACTGATTTACCAGCAGGTCATGAGTTTACATACCCAGACTACTAAGCTGCCACTGCTGGGCCCTTGAGCAAGGCCCTTAATTATTAAGTGTATAAAACGAGATTGATATATGTCTCGTTCTGGATAAGGGCGTCTGCCAAATACTGTTCATGTCATGCACTAAATCTTTGATGAAACCGCCATATTAGGTACGAGAGCATAATTTCTGATGTTCTATGACTTTAGATGAAAAGTTTACACTGGTGAAGGCAGATAAAATTTAGCATGACGTCCTTCAACAGTTAAAATGCTGAAAAATAGCTTGTTGTAATAGTATAATTATATTACAGAGCCAGCTTTATTATTGCACATCAGAAGATCCAAACATCTTTTTTCAGGGATGTCGTTTAACTCTGTACGTAACTAAAAACGGATAAAAACCACAGCAAGAAACACTTTTTAAACCTGTTGTTTTAGGAAAATAACGAACGTCCGGGTATAAGAGGAAGATCTCTTTGGTTATCGTTCTGTAACGGAATGTTTCTACATAATTTATTTCTTACTTTATTAATTATTTCGCCTTATATCGAACCCGGTTGTTGTGTAGGGCTGAAACGATAAGTTAAAAATCTGTCGGCAAATATTTTTACTGTCGAATCCCTGCAATACACGATTCAACCTGTGTGGCGCTGTAGAGCAGGACTGTAATTAAAAACATATATTTAAAACAATTTTTTATGAATTATTAAACAGAAAGAATAAATACAGCGATAAATATATAACAATATAATTGTTTTGTATTATTTGTGATATAATAATAGTAAAAGTGATTTTCTTGTTTTATGTATTGGAACATATAAAAATTAATATTTTAACTAATTCTAATTGCCCAAGTCGATTCATCGATTCGTCGCCGATTAATCGACAATTAAATTACTATTATTATTACTATTATTATTATTATTATTATTATATTATTACTAATAAATTACTATTACCACATGATTCCAGGTGTTTTATAAGATAGAATAGAAGTTTATTGTCTCCGAAAAATTTTTTTATTTTGTTAAAGAGAAATAAATATAAAGAAAATATAAATGAAATACGCTAAAGTATAAAAAGTTGCTAAAGAACTGAAATAATTTTTATAATACTGCACATTGTAATTATATGGCACATTGGCACACGGTATCATGGTGTAATATTGCGAATATTAGGATGTTACAGTATAAATTATTCTCCAGTATTTGATCTAAATGTGTGTTAAAAAAGTAAGTTTTAAATAAAAAGGAAAGGAATCCATCGCACATACTTCACGATAAAGTGGCTAATTATGTTAAACGTTGCATGCAGAGACGGAGGGTGTGTCGTTTCTTTCTTTCAGACAGAAATAAAACTCGCCAGCAGGCAGAAGTTTAGCTAAACGTATAATAGAGGGCTTTGTGGTTTTCCCCAAAATAACGTCCGTGCTCTCCCACTAAATGAGTACTTCGCACTGGATTATTTTTTTTTTTTAGATACAGTTTTGTATAGGTTTCAGTCTGAACGTTAGCATAGCAGGTGCCTGGAGTTTTCGGAATTGTTATTGTATGTGATTATTTGTCTGATGCTCGAGGTTCAGAAGGTCATCGAAAGCTTGCGCGGCACAATTTTCCTGCGAATCTAAAATACCGTAATCACTGTGATAAATTCGGCTCGTAAAAGACAAAAAATCACCACAGGATTAGAAAGGATCCTTACTCTGTCATTAGGGTTCCTTTAGGTTCTCAGCCCCGAGAAAGAAAAACAGGTTTACGACACTCGATGAAAGTGAAATCTAGAAAAATCTCTGATGAGACGAGCTTTTGCTTAGTTTCTCTCTAATCTGCCATTTTTTCTTTCGAGCTCGGTTTAGCCTCGTCTGGCAACCAGCCATAAAATCACAGACAAACCAAGATTATACTGTTTAAAAAGAGACACCGAGAGCGCAGAGGCTGTCATCTGCTCTGTGTGTGTGTGTGTTGGGTGAAAACAGAAACCCAGAATTATACACATGAGGATGTTTTGTGGTGGGTTGTGTTATCCATGCACACACTTTCCAAAGATTGTTTTTTGCTCTATAGTTACCCCAGGTTTCAGACCTGCAATTACACAGACCTTCATTATTTCATTAAAAAACTAGCAGGTATAATTAGTGACGCTTTAATCTGATTACTAAACATATAAACATGTAGATCAGAATAATGAAGGGAAACAAATAACGATATATATGTCGCTCGTTTTATTCCGAAGTGAGGCTGCTTTCTTACACATTTGGTGTTTTTATATGTAATTCTACAAAAAAAAGTTGTTTTATTTGGTCTTTTTAGGGTTAAATTAAAGCACTTTTTAGTCCCTCTGGCCAGCTCTGGTTTTCCAGAAGGCGGGACAGGAAAGACAAACACAAACAAGGAAGAAATGGAAAAGGTGACATCAGCAATATTTCAGTGTTGAACAAAAATAACCTGGTAGAAAGGTGTGTGAAGGCCTGGTGGAAACCGAGCTCTCACTGGGGTGCAGACGATATTTTTGGGACTTGTCTTGGTAGAGTGGTATGTCCCGCTGTTGTGTCTTTTTTTAGCTTCAGGTTCAGCCGTTTTAGCCTCATTCTGCCAAAAACGACTAAAAACACTAAAACAAAATAAAAAAAAATGTTGTTAAAGGAAATCGTTAGCATATTTTACCACATAATATTGACAGGAAACTATTTAGAGAATTTGGGCAAACAAGGCTAAAAGTAGCTTTTAACTACAGAAAAACCCTGACAAAACGATCAGGAGGAAATGAAGATCGTATCCCGAAAGCTGAGTAATGTCTCTTAATGATCTCCGGCTGAAACCTTGTCAAACGTCCGGCTGGCATTCTGTCGAAGGATCACATGATACTCAAGGAACAATTCGTTAGCTTCATTTTCCCTTCATTAATACTTAGCGGCTGAGCTAACTAGCTTGCTAAATCACGCTAGATAGCACTTTTAGCTAAAATATCATTCAGGTCTATTTCTACAGCGCTTTTAATAATAGATATTTTCCCAAAGACTGTGGCAAGGAAAAACTCCCTTAGATGGTACGAGAAAAAAAACCTTAAGAGGAACCAGACTCAAAAGGGAACGTATTCTTATCTGGGTGACACTTTACCCAAAAGTGTGTTTTGTAAATTATTGTATCTTTAAACAGCGGGTAGTGTGAGAGGACAGTGTCCTCGCTATAATCATATACAGTCAGAACTCAAACTGGAGCCATCAGTATCTGGATACCTCTGGATCCTCGCAGGGTTCTCCAGTTTCTCGCCTCTTCTCACTGAAGGTCTGTCAGTCCTGACACAATCTCTGGATACCTCTGGATCCTCGCAGGGTTCTCGCCTCTTCTCACTGAAGGTCTGTCAGTCCTGACACAATCTCTGGATACCTCTGGATCCTCGCAGGGTTCTCGCCTCTTCTCACTGAAGGTCTGTCAGTCCTGACACAATCTCTGGATACCTCTGGATGGGTATAAAGAAGGGTAACATCAAAACAAATGACATCAAAAGTCTATTTTTTGCCCCAGCATCTGCCCCTGAAACAGCCTCTGTGAATGAATTCTTGTATTTTGTTATAGCAGAATAGACAACAGTTATAGCAGTCACTTCTGATGGACAGAAGTACATATAATTACATCATTTAATGCTTTTTTTATTCTTTTAGTATTTTAATTCAAATACTAAAATTTCCTGGATTTTGCTAGAAATCATGTTAAAAATCTTTTCTTTAAAATATATAAGTTTAGGGTATTTCTTTATCACACACACACACACACACACACACACACACTGAATTCAGAATCCAACTAAAATATTTTCTTCATAAAAAGGAGACAATCCTCCTCCATCCGGAACGTACACCAGACGAGAGCCTCAGTTCTTCCTTCAGATCAGGATCAAACCTTGATGTGGTTCTCCGTCCCGCCTCGGCTCACAGTCCCTGCACGGAGACCTCGCCAGCTGTAGATTTTAATCACAGGGTGGGGCAGATGATTCGGCCAGAGTTCTAATGACAGGAGAACGAGAGCCGTAAAGATCAAATGATCTGGATTATTTCTACACAGACAGGTGGACTTGAAAAGCTTGATGTTAATATATATTTTTAGATTTATTTACATAAAGTGTTGTAGGGCATCTGCGCAAAGCTCTGCACAAAGAGCGACCTTCAGGCTACATCCTTCTGATGGAATTCTACACTGACAACATATATAAAAATATGTATGAAAGCCACCGCAGAAGAAACAGTAGAAGGATTTTTGGTGGTGTGGTGGTGTGTTAAATTATATAGCACACATCATTAATGAAATAATGGAAATCCTGGATGTAACCAGTAGAACTAAGTTTGGTGGTGAAAAAAAAAAACTCAAAAAGTTAAATTATACGCTGGGATGAGCTCGGGACCACTCAAGAAAAGTAAAATACTGCGGTGGAATCAGTGGGGAAAAATTAAATGTACATCTGGTATAGAACAGCATCATTAACTAAGGTACTGAGTCATTCCAGCGCATCCTTGACTAGGTCATTCTTGACCCAGACTTGACCCCTTGGTGGTTAGAAGTGACACTGCATTTAAAGAGCGTTATTCAACTATTAAGGAAATAATAATTGTACATAATTTCTAAAAAGCAAATGTTTGTTTCTTATTTGTGAGTAAATAAACAGTTTATTTATATAGGAAAAATATATAGGTATTCTATATAAATACTCGTTATATTGTACTGCTTCTATTCCTTCAGCTTCACCTGAGTCTCAGACTGGCTGTATAGAAGGAGATGTGACTCATGAACCCAACGCCATTTGGAAACCCGACCCATGCCGGCTGTGTGTGTGCGACAAGGGCAACATCGTCTGTGAAGAGATTCGCTGTGAGGAGCTGAAAGGGTGTGACAATTTCTTCATCCCGGAGGGAGAGTGCTGCCCTGTGTGTGAGAGATTCGCCAGCGCTCGTGGACGGATCGGTGAGCAGTACTCACAACCTCCTCTAGAGGGCAACATTAGATTTATATAAGCACAGTTTGCTGAGAGGACCTCTTATTATACCTTTATTATACCTTCATTATACCTTTATTATACCTTCATTATACCTTCACACTCTCAGTGTATACAATGACCTGTTTCTGATAAGCACAACTAATTAATATATTTTATATTTTTAAAAATGATCATTATTTACTAACCTTGTCCTGTAACATTATAACCTGTCATTACATCACCATAACCTATATTAATAATACTATACTGAACTGGGAACCCATCCAATCTGGCCATAATGGGCTGGAACCTACCTAATCTGGCAGCACTGGGCAGGAACCCACCCAATCTGGCACTCGGAAAGTGGATAAATCTCAGATAAATCAGACTGATTGATTGATTTCCCAGCAAGCCGTACTTTATCAGATTTCATTCATTAATCAGACGTCATTTTCACCCATAATTAATCTGTCCAATAATTATCATGCATCTCTAATTATAACCTATTGTACAGCACCCTTAACTATATACATCTCTTTCTCATCATTATATGTTATTTTATTGAAATGAAGTGAAATAGCAGGTTTAGCTTTACGTTATTTTTCTTTACCTTTCAGGTGTAATGGCATTCCAGGTATGTACATACACTTTAACTTACATTAATTACATTATATAAATAAATCTAAAAATATACTGTAGTTATATCCATACTGTAATATTGTATGGTTGATTAATAAGATGTTAATAAAATAAAATATAATAATCATTATCATATTTTAGGGTCAAAAAGGGGAACCAGGTGATATTCCTCATGTAAGTATAGCCCAATAATGTCGTTAGCAAAACTAGATGTGGATTATTATTATTATTATTATTATATATAACATTTCCCTCACTTGCTTTTTTTCAGATTGTGGGACTGCCTGGTCGACCAGGACAAATGGTATAATTTTCCACTTAATTTTAGCGACAATTCATGAAAATGTTAGATTTTCTTGCCTCATTTATTTATGGTTTGTGTCCAATAGGGAGCTCCTGGGCCAGCGGGACGTGCAGGATACCGAGGCTTTAAAGGAAGAAAAGTACGTTTCTATATAAAAAGTGTAATAAATCTGTTTTAAACTTTTAAGTGTTGACAGCTTTTCTCGTTTTAAGGGCGTGGCCGGTCCGCCTGGATTCGACGGGATACCAGGTGTACCAGGTATGCCTGGGAAGCCTGGTCCTAATGGACAGACTGCATTACCAGGGGTGAGTGTTTTCAACTCCATTTAATCAGCTGTCAAATGTTGCTATGGACAAATAATTTAAAGAAAACATAATATTTGGACCATCATCAGAGTAGATTACTGAGTCTAATTCATCTTTAAAAGTGTTAATTCATTCATTCATTAATTAATTATTAAACTAGTCATGATGAGTAGAGTGACAGAGCTCCTGAGTGAGGCTTTTTCGTTCACTGATTCCTCTGCGATTTCCTTCTTTCTTATGAATGGGAACAAAGAGAAAAACGACTTGCTTTCGGAGTGGGATGGATGACGTTCTGTCTCACTTTCTGTCAGTCACGGAGATACTAGCCAATACTGTCCTCTGATAGTTAGAAGAGCAAGAATAACATTTGCGTTAAGTTTATTTCGCCACAGCAACAGTTTAAAAACTATGTTGTTGGCTGAATTTACATTTCCGAAAATTATAGCAGGACATGATTACAAAAATAACCCGAACGATTGAAAGCTCCCTAAGATTATAGCTTTAATAACCTGCGCACACAAAAAGGCTTCTGTTTTAGTTCTTTGGCCGTAATTTATTAATTAATGTGCAAATGGGAGCATGGAGACAGTATGAGTGCAGATGATTAGATAACATGTCGGAACATTAACTTTAGTATTTCCACTCCAGGTTACTTTTCACATAAACAGGAAATGATGCATTTCTTCCTGAAGTCAAGCTTTGGGCATATCGACTGTTTAGAAGGTGTGAAAACACTGAGTTTAATGAAGTTCTCTCTACTCATATTTAACCCCTTTAATCAATTGTTTTACAGAGTGAGTTTACATCTCAGATGGCTTCAGGTTTCCATGATGCAAAAATGGGAATGTCAGCAATGATGTCTAGCTCACCTGTAAGAACAGTCTGGATATCAGAGGATTCAGTGCTATGTTTATTATTTATTATTAAAAACGCTTTTCATACTCGTTCTTTAATAACTCAATAATTTATCTGAATCAGGGTGAAGCAGGACCAAGAGGACATCCAGGACCAGCAGGTCCACCTGTAAGTCCAACACCTATCAGGAACCTCACAAGCAGAGGATACTTAGATTGTATTGAAACTGTAAACATGATCTAAGAGCTCTTTTGTGTCCTACAGGGACCTATGGGAGCACAGGGCGCCCCTGGAGATGCGGGTGATCCAGGACCTATTGTAAGAACTAAAGCTAGTTTACAAGTAGTGCACCTGCAGCAAAGTTTGAGAAGCTCACACATACACTATTAATCACTATTGGTCACACATAGTAGTGCTTACACTACAGTGTATAATTAACCCTTGCTGATGTAAAATTGCTGCTAAAGGCCAGTAGAAAGCAATCAAGGCCTCAAACTACTGTATAGGGAAAGGTTGTTAGGAACGGAGGTCCTGCTAATCTTAACTTTTAAACCTAATCCTTAAAACACCTAACACTTTTTTGCATTTTTAGGGTTCTCCAGGACCAAGGGGTCCAGATGGTCTTCCTGGTAAACCCGGTGTAGATGTACGTGTTTAAATAATCTTTTTACAGTGTAAATAACCTACGTTATGATATAATGCATGATCATTTATCTCTCCTTCTGGTTTCAGGGTGAATCAGGAGAAGCAGGAAAGAAAGGAGATGATGGATTCCCAGGATCACCTGTAAAGCCATTGTTTAATTTTATGTTATTTATGTAGCTGTGCTGCATAACCTGATTCTAACACAGAGATATTTTGCATTATTAAGGGGGCTCGGGGCTTCCCAGGATTACCAGGTCATCCCGGAATGAAAGGTCACAGGGTGAGTTTGGGTTCTAGTTGCTAAAATGTATTTAATATCGAAATATAAATGTAACATTATCACAGAAATAAACCTACCTGATTTATTTTAAGATGCACACATACAATATATAAACTAGAGGTCGACCGATTTATTGGTTTTGCTGATTAATCGGCACAGGTAGGTGATTCTCGGAAGTATCAGTTATCGATAAAAATTCCTGTAGATCGTGCAAGTTGTGTCTGTTGCTGGAGCGGCTGAAAAGGACCCGTTGTCATTATATAGTGCCAAATTCAACATATCTATGGTGAGAGCGGCCTCTAGAGGCGAAAATCATACAGCACACGCACTTCTTTTTTGAAACGAGTTATACATTTTTATAATAACATTATAAAATAAAAAATAAAAGTAAAAAGCTTACAAATGTGTTAGAATTAATGTGTATTGTTTGATAATTTCAACATTTACTAATACATTTTTAAATTAATTTATTTGTTAAATAATGTTAAGTTTAGTACAATTTAACTTTTTTGACTATGTTTTTTTTTCTTTTTACCCAATATTCATTAATAAAAACTATTGATTAATTTATCACTTATCAGTAAGTACAGTTCAGTATTGGTTTCGATAAAATTTAATATCGTTCAACCTTTAATATAAACTAGAATTTAATGCTTGTCGGATTCTGATGAATTTGATTTTGATCATTTCAGGGTTACGCAGGTCTACAGGGAGCGAAAGGAGAGCGAGGTGTCGTTGGTTCAAAGGTCAGACACACTTAATGCCTACTGCAGGTCTACATCAGGGCACAAATTGTTGTATTAATATAAAGTTCTATGTGTTCTATATGTTTGTGTTTCGATTTCAGGGTGCATCAGGAGTTCCGGGTTCCATGGGGCTTAACGGTCCACAGGTATGCTCCGTACTGTGATTTTGGTCATTATAAGAACACATTTTTAAATTATATATTAAGTGCAACTGATTTTTTTTAGGGTCCACCTGGATTGCCTGGAGAAAGAGGTCGGACTGGACCTAGCGGGCCTGCGGTAAGTACAGTATTATTAACTTTAATGTAAACTAGCCGCTAACAGTGTTTAGTGTAAAGGGGCAAATGTCAGGCAGAATTTCTTCTTTTCAGTTCCTTATTTATTTTCTGAGTCATCTGAAACTATTTTAAAGTATGTTAGGGAATCAGGGAAAGTGTAAAAGTTAAAAACCTGAGGTAAAGTTCGTCAGAAATAAGTGTTGTTAGCTAATGTTTGTTAGCTTGTATGATATGTATTGTGTTTATTGTACAGTTTGACATTTTTATGGTTGCTATGTGAACTGATACCTTTAGCAAATACAATTTTAATGCTCTTAAAATTCATTTTGTCTTTTAGACTTTAGATAATATATATATATATATATATATATATATATATATATATATATATATATATATATATATATATATATATATATATATATATATAGTATATAGAGAGAGAGAGAGAGAGAGAGAGAGAGAATAAAAAGGATGCAGAGGATAGGGCTAGGTGGAGGCAGATGATTCGCTGTGGCGACCCCTGAGGGGAACAGCTAAAAAAAGTAGAAGAAGAAAATATTGAAGGAAAACATAATTTTTGTTTAAACTTCACTGGGGTTTTTTTCTTCTGCAGGGAAAGCGTGGCATGTTGGGAAATCCTGGTAAACCGGGTCCATTGGTATGTAAATCACTTTACGTTCTATTATTGTAAAAATCCCATTAATCCACATTAATCCCAGAGACCCACAAAGTAAAAAGACACTGCAGTGTTTTATCAGTTTTTGGTAATGTTGGTCATGTCATATCTTCCACAGGGAACCATAGGAATGTCAGGAGCTCCAGGTTTTCCAGGCAGTCCAGGCATGAAGGTTTGCATCTGACTGTTTTATATGTAATACCGTGCCATGGATTTCGTTCATTAACTCATCGAAGTGACGGTTATTGTTTGTGTGCTAAACATATTTATTTAACAGGAATAGACAGATTTTAAAATTGTGATTTTTAAAGTGAATATTTCTATAAATTTTCTGTTTTTGTATTTATCCCCAGGGTGAAGCAGGACCCACAGGCCCTCGAGGCACCAGTGGAGCTCAGGGACCTAGAGGGGATTCAGGAAGAGTAGGCTCACCTGGAGCTCAGGGCAAACAGGTGTGCTATATACTAACTTTATCAGCTACACTCCATATTTGGACACATGTTCCTGACCTAAATGTGTTTATATTTAGGGTCTAGCAGGGACAGACGGTGCTCCGGGAGCTAGAGGGGCATCTGTAAGACTCAGCTTTTCTGGCATGCTTTAAGATTAATTAAATTTTTCTAATTTATAATTTAATTTACAATAAGTATGTCATAAAAGATTTATTGGGGTTTTTTTTATTTAGGGTGTACCTGGAGTACAAGGTCCGGTTGGACTGATTGGTCAACCTGGACCACCAGGACCTCAGGGAAAGACGGGAGTTGCTGGGGCCAAAGGCCAACTGGTAATGACACACTAATTTCTGAAAACTAGGAAACTGAAACTGAACCTTTTCCAGTTGTCACCAGAGGTTTTGCTCGACTGAGAAACTGGGGCTAGGAGCACTTCTCATTGATAAAAATATTTAAATAACATTTTTTAATTAAGGAATTCAACAACAGCAAGTTATTGTATTAATGCATTTTTTATTCATTTATTTGGTAAATGTGGCATAAATTAAGATACTTTTTTCTTGTGGAATTTACTTTACTTTTAGCTTAAAATACTATAGATGGCCATGTTTTTGTGTCGTAGGGTGAAGCGGGCATCCCTGGATTCAAAGGAGAGGCGGGAATTAAAGGAGAAGTGGTGAGTTAATATAGCCTCATTAGCTAAATAAAATTAGCTAGGGTCGATGATTGTCTTGATAAATGTGTGTATTTGTCGCAGGGGCAACCTGGAGCTCAAGGAGAGTTAGGCCCAATGGGAGAGGAAGGTAAACGGGGCCCCAGAGGAGACCAAGGAGCTGTAGGGCCACCCGGTCCTGCTGGAGAGACAGTGAGAGACGTTCTTTTGTATACACAATCTGTCTATAAAGTAGAAAAAAATATATTAATGCAATTATTATTAAATTGATTAAATTGTCTGTGTCCAGGGAGCTCCTGGTCTTCGTGGTTTTCCGGGTGCTGATGGGTTACCTGGGCAAAAGGTAGGCGTGGTTCCTTTTTTTTATTGTAAAAATCAATCTTCTACTTCATTTTCTGTTGTAATTGTTAATGGATGGATGCTCTCACATCATAAGGGTGCTCAAGGTGAACGTGGCCCTCCAGGCTCTGCTGCAGTTAAAGGTGCTTCTGGTGATCCTGGCCGTCCTGGAGAACCAGGCCTTCCAGGTGCAAGGGTAAATATAGATCCCTGTGGTGTGCTGTGGTACTTTATCATGTGACAGAGTATCACAGTTATACTTCATGACAGTTTTTTTGCTAATTCTTTAGGGTCTGAGTGGAATTGCTGGACCTGATGGACCAGAAGGAAAAATCGGACCTCAGGTTAGTCATTACATTCGTGTCATTACAGCGTATTATTGATACGATATCATACATAAACACTACCATTTTAACTTATTATGCATTTTTTGTTTTTTTAATGTTTTAATCAGCATCATCTTTTGATTGTTCTCCACAGGGAGCACCAGGAGATGATGGCGGTCCTGGTCCTGCTGGATCAACTGGAGGCAGAGGCCCACCAGGATCCATGGGTCTGCCAGGCCCGAAAGGCTTTAGTGTAATCAGTTATCCCTTTTAGATAATAAGATTTACTATATCCTCACATTCTGTGATGACTCATAAGTAAATAATTGTTTTTTTATCTCTAGGGTGATGCAGGAAAAGCGGGAGAAGCGGGAACACCAGGACCAACAGGACAAAGAGTGAGCTTTCTCATAGATCGCAGCAGTAGTGATTAGAACTGTACAATCTCACATGAAAGGTAAAGGTGTTCATTTAAATTGTTATCATGAAAAGTGTGCTCTTAATTGACAGGGTCGCAATGGAAAAGATGGAGAGGAAGGACCTGCAGGCCCTGCTGGACCACCGGTTAGTGTCATGTTGTCATAAAATTATGAGGGTTTTTTTTTTACATTCTTATTATTTTCGAACAGATTTAAACCTATGATCTTTCAGGGTCCAGCAGGAAAACGAGGCGAGCAGGGTCCTCCTGGTCTAACAGGCTTTCAGGTGTGTAACGAATCATTATCTGCAAAGATTTAGTGCCAAACTAACTGTATTCAGGGTTATTTTATTACAGAAGTTTTTTAATGTTTTAATCCTGGCTAGTTGATATTTGGGGATAAATTTTGGAACAATCTGGCTCTGGAATTGACTTACATACAAGGTTAAACAATCCTAATTCATAAAGATATGTGAATAAATGTTCTTAAATTGATCTTATTCACTTAATGTTTACTTTTCAGGGTTTACCTGGACCTGCAGGTCCAAATGGAGAGCCAGGAAAACCAGGTGATATGGTACGTTTAGTATTGTTTATGACATTTTTTTCTTTAGAAAAAGGTTAAATATTCACCTATACCTTTATATTTAAAAAAACATGTTTCTGTTTTTTCAGGGAGTCACTGGTGAAGAAGGTGCTGCTGGTCAGACCGGACCAAGAGTAAGCTCATAGTGAATCAATTGTTAGTTGTCAGAATTGATATTGTATAGTTTTACAGCTACGTCTCATTTTGCCCCTCAGGGTGAGCGTGGAAACCCTGGAGAGAGGGGACAGGTCGGACCTAACGGCCTTCCTGGGCCTAAAGGCAGTGTCGGGGCACCAGGACCTGATGGGCCTAAGGTAGTTTAAAACAGATTGATGTCATTAGTTGATATACAAAAGATGTACAAATAAAGACAACTTGAAGTCAAATTAACTAAGAAAAGTATTTATATGACTGTTTTTGTTTTGCATTCTTAAGGGTAGTTCAGGACCAGCAGGGAAAGTAGGAGAACTAGGTCCACCTGGACTGCAGGGAATGCCTGGAGAGAGAGGGACACCAGGGGTCGGTGGACCTAAAGGAGACCGTGTAAGTGTGACCAAACAAGGAACCCGAAGTAATTAAAATGTTGAACTTTTAGGCTGATACACCGCAAAAGCTTATAGTGATTATTTTATAATGTCAGGGTGCCATTGGTGAGATGGGAGCTGAGGGAGCTGCTGGCAATGATGGTGCTCGGGTGAGTTATAATAATACAAACAAATTATTCTTCAAATGTTTTATATTATACATAGTTCTACTGTGAATTTTATTTATATTTATATTTTTTATAGGGACTTCCTGGATCTACTGGACCTACCGGACCAGCTGGATCACCTGGAGAGAAGGTACTCTCCATTTATATTTATTTATTTATTTATAGGTTGCTATCCACATGCCTATAGACATACTCTGTGTTTTTGCTAATAGTTTGATTTGTTTTTAGGGAGAAACTGGACCCAGAGGACCTTCTGGACCACCAGGTTCTAGAGCAGCCCCTGTGAGTCAGCCGTTACAGATTAGAAGATAATCACTATCAGATATGCAGTTATATATTGCTTGTACAGTACAATGAATTCATTTTGCTGGTTTGGTATTCCAGGGATCTCCGGGTCAGCCTGGACCTCCTGGACAAGCTGGATTTGCTGGTTCTCCTGTGAGTATATAATCTTATCGTTTAACTATATATCATTTATTGTCATTTTTAGGTGATTTCGTTTCGTTTTTTTCTTTCGCCAGGGTCCTGATGGTCAGCCTGGTGTGAAAGGAGCAGCAGGAGAACCAGGTGCAAAGGGTGAGGCAGGGGCTCCTGGTCCTCAGGGAATGGCAGGAAAGACTGGAGCTCAGGTAAGACATGATGTTTGGTCTTTCTAATATGTTATCTTTTTTGTAGTAACAATTCTTTGCAGGAACTGGTGTTAACAGGAAATATTCGTGTTTATTTATCTGTAGGGAGCTTCTGGTGTAACTGGACTGAAAGGTGCGAGGGGAAGTCAGGGAGCTGCTGTAAGTCCCACCATTAGGGTTTTAAAGCAGAATTTTAGCATCCGAGTCCTTGTTGCACTCCTCTCTTACTAATACTTCTTGTGTTTTCAGGGTTCCAGTGGATTCCCAGGATCTGCAGGAGCCGTAGGCACACCAGGCTCTGTTGTAAGTGTCTCCACAAAAAATTACTGCTTACTCTAACTTATACATGTTATTCAGTAACTAGGTTTCTAAGATAAGTAAGTCTGGACCTGCTAAACACCATCTCCAAGATACATGTAGAAATCTGTATATTTTTTGGATTACAACTCCACATTTTTTGTCAGGGTCAAACTGGCGAGCCTGGTTCACAAGGACCCCCAGGAAAAAAGGGTGAACCTGGCATACGCGGAGAACCAGGAGGCCCAGGACATCAAGGCGAGCGTGGAAATTTAGGACCTGCTGGAAGCCCTGGAGATAAAGGCGATTCTGGAGAAGACGGACCACCGGTAAACTGATCTCAACCTCAAATATTAAATGTTTTTCAAACTTCTGAGTAAAACACATCTGTATACCAGTTTTCTTTGTGTAATTATGGTCTAAAGCTGGAAGATACTAACTGTAGTGAATCCTTTTTATTTTATTTTTTCAGGGCCCTGATGGACCACCAGGTCCTGCAGGATTGTCCGGGCAGAGAGGGCTGGTGGGTCTACCCGGTATGAGAGGAGAGCGTGGATCGATGGGTCTTCCTGGTCCTGCTGTAGGTTTGACCTTGCTGTGATTGACTAAAAATATGGTTGCATTTTAAAATTATTACTGGTTATTACTAATAAGCCTACAATAAGAACTGTTTCATCTCATTCAGGGTCTACCTGGAAAACCTGGAAGTAAAGGTCCTCAGGGGGTGAAAGGTGAAATAGGCCCTGCTGGATTACCTGGATCTGTTGGAGATAAAGGAGAGGCTGGTGCACAGGTTTGGCCCTTTTGGCTTGTCAGTCTCATTCTGGTATGAAATCTGATATTTATATATTTATATTGTATATTAATGTCTTTAAGGGTCCTGCAGGAACAGACGGAGGTCCCGGAACAGATGGTACACGTGGAGTCAAAGTAAGCAAAGAAATCATCATTTTAAAATATTCAAGGATTTTCGCAGCTATTTCTAAACGTGTTTTTTTGCAGGGTGACAAAGGAGAACCAGGTCCCGAAGGTGTTGCTGGACCCCAGGGAACCCCAGGAACACCCGGACCAGTCGGAGCTCCCGGAGATCCTGGAGTGAGAGGAGCCAAAGTGAGTTATCCCATATGGCTTATGTTTGTAATTTGTGCGTATATTATACATATACATTACGTATATGATGACGTCATGAATGGTTTTTAACATCAAATAATTCTAGGATTGAATGTTTCTCTTTATTGCAGGGTGCAAGCGGTCCAGCGGGTCCAGCCGGCCAACCAGGAGTCAGAGGAAAACAGGTCACATTTCCATCACCAGATAGAAATAAATGTTATTTGTATCGTATTTTTGATGTATTTTTATCAAGTATGTTTTGTATGATCGCAGGGACCTCAAGGACCACAAGGAGACAAAGGAGAAAACGGTGTCGCTGGTGAAAGGGGTCAGAAAGGTCACCGTGGATTTCCTGGACTTCAGGGCATCCCAGGACTACCCGTGAGTATAAGATCTTTGTACAATGCTGTGATCCCTGTGTTATAATCTTACTTCTAAAGTTTTTTGTTAAAATTAAACCTTAATCATTTTTCTGAATGAAGGGAGCAACAGGGGACGAGGGTGAGAAAGGAATTTTTGGACCTAGTGGACAAAGAGTGAGTATTCAGATGGTCAATTAAAAATTAAACAAAGATAAAATAATTTCACTGATGTGTACTGATGTGCATTATCATTAGGGACCTCCTGGTCCTGTTGGACCTGCTGGTAAAGAAGGTGAGATGGGTTCTCCAGGAGCCATTGGCTCTCCTGGATCTCGCGGCAGCTCTGGAGATATTGGACCAGAGGTGAGAAGCTAAGTAGCTACACATATGGTTGAAGGATGTAAAAAAAAACATGAACTGCAAAGTTAATTTTTTTTTTCCCTGATCTTTTAAGGGCCCTCAAGGAGAACCTGGCCCTCCAGGTCCGCCTGGTCCTCCTGGACCTCCCACAACTGTGGATGATGACTTTTATAGGAACCCAGACTATGATGGATCTGAAACTGCAGCTGATTCCCTTCCTGAGTACAACAGGGACGAAGCAATGCCTGTTAACGGCTCTGGTGTGGTTCATGTGGACAGCAGCGTCCACGCTTCACTGAAGGCTCTGGGAAATCAGCTGGAGGGCATAAAAAATGCTGACGGGAGCCGCCATCACCCGGCACGCACCTGTCAGGACATCAGGCAGTGCTACCCAATGAAAAAAAGCGGTAAGGAGGCAACTAATGCTGATTTGATACGCAGGAAGATCGTAAAAGTGTAACTTAGCATAATATACAGATCAGGGAATTAGTCTGGACTTCTGTAGTTATTCATCCTCACTCTTGGCCCTAAACATGTTGTAGGAGATTACTGGGTGGACCCTAACGAGGGAAGTCTAAAAGACGCAATTAAGGTGTACTGTAACATGGAGACAGGGGAGACTTGCGTGTCTGCACACCCGCCCAGCTTCCCACGCAAAAGCTGGTGGAGTTCTCGCACAGGGACCCAGAAACCTGTGTGGTTTGGAGCCACTATGAACAGTGGAATGAAGGTCAGTACATCCTGAACGAGGGACTTATCTGCATATCATCTAATATATTTTACTAAAAAGGGTGTATTAAAAAGTTTCAAGAAACACCTAGAGATGGCAGTACAAGGTGCTGCCATCTGTTGGCGTGTCTCAAAACTTTCTGTTATAATATTATATTATAACAAAATATATTTCAGAAAATATTTCAGATATATTATATATTTTTAGTAGTACTGAGATGCTAATAAGATGTGTTTTTTGCTTCGTTGCTTGTAACGCAACCCGACATCCTCAGTTTACATACGGAGACGAAGAGAATGCGCCCAACACGGTGGCCGTGCAGCTGCGTCTCCTGCGTCTGCACTCCAAAGAGGCGGTCCAGACGCTCACTTACCACTGCAAGAACAGCGTCGCTTACAGAGACGACAAGAACAACAACCTAAAGAAAGCTGCTGTGTTGAAGGCCGCGGACGGGACAGACATCAAATCGTACGGTCACAACCGGCTCAAGTACACGGTCAGCGAGGACGGCTGCTCGGTACGTTTCAGACACGTACGGACACGTACCGCACACATCACCAGATTTATACTATTTATAACAATCAACATTCTGACTGGAAAAATGTGAATGCTAAATTAGTACATGTTCTGTCAGACACGATATCCTTGGTCATATCTTCACACTTTTGAAAAAATCAAAATAAACTCACAAAATTAAATGTTTTAAACAAATTAATACACGTAAACTAAAAAATCAGAATTAGGAACAGACTTTAAAACCACGTCGGAGTACTGAATTTTGTATTCCTATTAATCGATTAAACAATCTGATGAAATCTGACTGGGAAATGTTGTTGAAATGAATGTAATGCTAATTATTTTTAGAAAAAAGAGTGTGTGAGTGTTTGTGTGACGTCACCCAGGATTCGTCCTTCATCTGTTTTTTCTTCTTTTATTTCTCTCAGAAATCCAGCAGCGAGTGGAGTAAGACAGTGTTCGAGTACCGCACGCAGACGCCCTCCAAGCTCCCCATCGTGGACGTGGCGCCGGTGGATGTGGGCGGAGCCGAGCAGGAGTTTGGTGTCGATGTTGGGCCGGTGTGCTTCTTGTGAAAGAAAAAAAAACAAAAAAAAACGCAACCGAAGCGTCTCTGTGATCCTTCAGGTATCTGCTGATGCTGAACAGCAGATCAATCATTAATAAACCAAATAAAAATCCACCTCTCAGCGTTGAGACTTCAGCCGACGCAGTATTTATTTTTTAAGACAGTTCAGAAGTGACGATCATGTGATGGGCCACGGCAGCCATTTTCCCCCTTCTGCTTTTATCTTCTAACGAGGATTTGGGCAAACGTGGTGTGAGCGGATACACCGCGGACTGTGTGGACCTTTTAATTTATAATCCATATCAATAAAATATCTTATTATTTCTAATAGAAAACTACACACACGCTTAAAGTCACCTTTACACTTTATCTTCATTTTCTTTATTGTTTTTCTTTCTTTCTTTTTTTTTGGACCAAACTACGATTTTGGTTGTGTAAAAAATGTAGACGGTCGAGACGTATGAATTCGTTTATTTAATTTTGCATAATTTCAAAACCTTTTTGAAGCTGATTTTTTTTATCCGCTAAATTAAAAACACACCCCTAAAAATTCAGATAAAATCTTAAAAATAAAAATACCTATTCATTATGGGATGTAATTCTTCATACCAACGTGTCTTTTCCTGCTGACATCATTTTTTTTCTACAATAAAATGGTGACGTTTCATTAAAAAAATAAAACAATAAAAGTTAAACCTGGTTTTAATGCAGTAGAAAAACCTAAATTCCTGAAAAAAAACCTGCTTTTTTATCAAGAAAACACTTCTCAGAGTCTCATAATTCTCCGAGTTTACTAAATTTAGGATTATTAAATAATTATAAAGGAAATATTAGATGTTCTAGAAAAAACATAACTGAGGAAAAAAACCCCACCACATTTTACCAGCTACACATAACAACAGCCATATTATTAAACAAGACGTGATAGTGTGTGTGTGTGTGTGTGTGTGTGTGTGTGTGTGTAACTTTATACAAAAATAGAAGGAATCTGTACATTCTGGCATCTGTTCAGTTTTTTATCTCTTATCATAAGATTGTTATTGGAATGTTTCTTTAACGTTCTGTTCAGACGTCCAAAGTTTGACTGTTGACTTGATCCAGGCAGAAAACAGCGCCCTCTACAGTCAGACCCATTTTGAACCCCTCCTGAAAGAACCAGAACCCAAACGAAACATTAATACAAACGGTGACGATTCGGTCTCATTTATATGGTTTACGTGCAATTCAAACACGACGGTGTGTGTGTGTGTGTGTGTGTGTGTGTGTGACGTCTTTAATGTAATCATTCCATGCAGAGTAAACAAGAGGAAAGATAATGAATGCTAACACACACACACACACAGCTGCACAACATGGCCAAACACAACAGGATGTAGAAACGGTTTACAAACCATCTTTGCCGCTTGGTGGGAAAAAAATGAGAGAGAGAGAGAGAGAGAGAGAGAGAGAGAGAGAGAGAGAGAGAGAGAGAGAGAGAAAGTCCTTTATTTAGTCATTTTAGTTCTAAATACAACATTAAAACACACACTAGTGAAAGTGCACCGATTATAAACACAACAGCGGATTAATAATGATTATTATTAGTCATCAGAGGTGTGTATTAATGCGTCATATTCACTTATGTAGATTTTAGTAAAAATGTCCTTTTAATAGTCGTTTAACTTTATTACTTATTTTTACTCGAGTTCATTTATAATTACGGAAATTTACGTTTATTTCTCTACATTTGATGTCGTTCCTTCGTTACTATTAAATATTAATGATGTAATTTTAGTAATTCGTTTCCGTATAATGGGATGTCGAGTCTGGCGATAGACTGCAGTCTGAAGTGAAGTTCGTACCTGAAACACACTCGTTAATTAAAGTTCGGAAAATAACGAGATAGAGAGAGAGAGACAGAGAGAGAGAGACAGACAGACAGAAAGAGACAGAGATTGAGAAAGAGAGTGAGAAAGAGAGAGACGGGCAGAGAGAGAGAGAAACAGACAGACAGGCAGAGAGGGAGTGAGAGAGACAGACAGACAGAGAGAGAGAGATACAGACAGACAAAGATTAAGAGAGAGAGAGAGAGAAAGAAAGAAAGAAAAAAGAAAGAAAAAAGAAATGAAGGAGAGAGACAGAAAGTCAGACAGAGCAAAAGAGAAACAAGAAGAAAAGGAAGAAAAGAGTGAGAGAAAAAGAGTTGAATAGGATGTTTATTGTGTTTATTCTGTAATGAAAATCCACCTGCATCTCCTCCAGTTTGGACTGGACGTCCGGTGGGAAGTCCGCAGGGCTGCAGGTAAAAGGGTCAAAGGGCACCGCGCCGAACAGATCTGTACCTGCGGGACAGACGGAGAAATATAAGGTGTGACTCTGACGATATGATTGGCTGTTTTTCTTACGATGCGTTTACACTCCGGCTGACTCACCGAGGGAATTCCCAGTCCCGTTACACATCTGTATCCTCGAGACGGGAATTCCAGGTGTGAACGGTAGCATGTCGAATACGTCTGTGGAGGCGGCTTCCAGAGGGATGTGACCAGCCTGACGACACACATCGACATCAATCAAAATGTGTGTGACCTTCTGTATAGGATAAAACCTGTGTGAAGTGTTCAGTGTCCTGCAGGTGTGTGACATCAGACAGATAAACACACACACACACACACACACACACACACCGTTGATTAATCAATAAAAGGATGTGAGTATTTTAAGCAAAAATGACACCTACATGAGGTCGCGGAACAATGAAACTGTTGGAAGGCAGAAAGTGGGCGGGTTTAGTAGAAGGCGGAGTCAACAGGCCTGCTGATTGGCCAGAATCTGGTGAACTGAGAGGCGTTAGTGACAGAGGAAAACTGTAGAGAGGACAGCGAGGACACGTCATCATTACAGCCGGACAGAGAGGAGAGCTGAGAGAGAGAGAGAGAGAGAGAGAGAGAGAGAGAGAGAGAGAGAGAGAGAAAGAAACAGAGGGAGAAAGAAAAAGTAAGAGACAGACAGATAGAGAAAAAGAGTGACAAAGAGAAAGAGAGGGGAGGTAAAAAGATAGATAGATAGACAGAGAGAGAGAGAGAGAGAGAGAGAGAGAGAGAGAGAGAGAGAGAGAGAGAGAGAGAAAGAAAAACAGATTAAAAAAGAGAGACAGACAGAGAGACAAAGAAAAGAGAAAAAAAAGAGAATGGAGAGAGATAGAAAAAATAGAGAGCAAGAGAGACAGAGAGACACAGACAGAGAGAGAGAGAGAGACGGACAGAGACAGACAGACAGAGAAAGAAAGAGAAAGAGAGAGAAAGTGAGAACGAGTTGAATATCCGGTCCAGTGAAGTGAATATGATTTGGGGGTCTGTGTGTTTGTAACGCAGGCAGAAATGATGGGAATGTTGTGGTGTGTGTGTGTGTGTGTGTGTGTGTGTGTGTGTGTGTGTTTAATACCGGTGGCGAGTGTGTGTTGATCAGCTGATCCTCCAGACGATGAAGCTTTTTCTTCAGTTTCGTATTTTCCATCTCCAAATCCTGAATCTGGAATCAGAACAAACATTAAAAACAGGAAAGAAAACATCAGTTCGTCAAATTCCTGTCAAAACCTTCTAACGCCGTGGACCAGAACAAAAGTCCAAAAAACAGTCCAAAACCGCCGCCATTCACCCTCTTCTGTAAGTTTCCTATCTGCTTCCTGGACTCCGCCTCTTTCCCGCCGGACTGCAGGAACATTTTATACGCCAGGTCGAACGCCTGACCGATGGTGACGGTGATCTCCTCCGCCTGCAACCAGCCAAACACCAGCAAACGTCAACCAACACAAATACACACTAGAGTACAGTGTACCTGGAGTCACACACACACACACACACACACACACACACATTTACACACATACACATTTCTCGCTGTCGAACACGTAACACAGGTGTCTCTTGCTCTCGTCCTCGGTGCAGATGTAGGCGAAGATCCGTTTGTCCGTCTTGTCATCGGCGCAGAAGGACATCCTGTGCAGCTGGCAGCTGTGCTGAACGTCCTACAGGTAAGAAAGTGTACTGCACATGCATCACACATACAGCTGTGCACATCTGCATTTTATACCACATACTGTACAGGTCATTATTTTCCTGGCTACATTCTACTTTCTTCTTTTTTACATTTATTTTAAAATAAAAAAACAGACTAACTGCAAAAAAAAATTAAAAACAGACTAACTGCATGCGTGTGTGTGTGTGTGTGTGTGTGTGTGTGTGTGTGAGCGGAATAAAAACTACAAGCTTAAATATGCATTACAAACCTTTGTCTTTGGATCCAATATTTTGACCCCGTAAATAGAGATCCGTAACTCGACTTTGGGAATTTTTTCACCTTCGGATTTTTTTATATGCCTTTGAAACTAAAAAAATAAAAAATAAAATAAAAAAAATAAAAAAAATAAAAAAAGCATTAAACTGCAAAGACAATAGCATGAACGCGGTGGTGTTTATATAAAAAGCCACAAGGGGGCGACATAAATCACCTTCTGTAACTTTTAAACGCGTTAAAGTCAACAATACAGAACTTTTTTGTTTTATATCATATTAAATTCAGCTAATTATTTAATAAAATTCATTAAAAATTAATCAATTAAACAACATTTTATCTGATTTTTAAAAATTAAGTTACTTGATAATTTTATGCACAATGTTTTTATATACTTATTAAAATGAAATTGAAAGATTTATCTGTGTGTAATTTATGTGTGTTATAAAGATCTGGCAACCTGCGTACCCACCTTGAGTTTTCTCACCGCCGCCCGAACGACGTCTGTGCCTTTCGGCTGGTCGACTGCGGTGAATCCCAAAAACTAAAACATTACAAACATGTTTTACACACACACAAACACACACACAAACACACACACACACACACACACACACACGTCTATGTCAGTTCAGATCTGGCATTAAGATCAGACCTCACATTCCAGAAAAGACATGTTGTTATATTTGGTTTAAAATGAGCAAAAATGACAAAAAGCTCTGATTTAGCACGGCTTTAGCAAGCTAGCTAAAGGATCGCTATCGATGGCATCTAGCAGTTATTACCTTGTGCAATTATTCCAGCTAATTATGCTATGCTAACGAAAAAAAACGGTCTAGTTATTTAGCTTAGTATTTTAGCCGATTTGCAATTTGTTAAACGATCACAAAAACACGGTTCCTAAATTTTTTGGCTAATTTACTATGACTTCAGGAAGACATTTCGCTGTCATGCTAATATCACATGCTGTCGCTAACCTTCTCACGTTTCTTTACTTTTTGTTTTTGCTCTAAAACTTTCTCCAGATCGAAGTACCGCAGCTACAAAAGTTCCATCAGATATTGAGCTTCAGTCTCGTAACAAAACCAAGAATAAAGATACGCAATAAGAGATGGTACCTTAGCGCTGTAGGCTACGTGATGCTTCACCAGCGTCTCCCGGCTGTGCATGGTGGGTTTATCTGTGGAGAAGATCAAAGTCAGGAGATTCAGTGAAACATCCAGGATGAAGCTCCGGATAAAAGCACTACACACAGCGAGGGACGTTTCTCATACAGGAAGTAACAAATCACACAACACCACCAGATCTGAACACATGACCCACATCAGTGTCCATCTGCTCATGGTGTGAGACACAGTCAGGTTCAGTGAACTGAGGAAAGTTCTTCCTCTTCCCTTTAAAGTTAAGGGTTAATAAAGTGAAGAACATGATGTGATGAAATTGTTGATACCATTTTAAACCTCTAGAAAAAAAATGCACCACCTGTCAGTCAAGCTGTAGACACGCCCCTGGACGGCTCATAACTCCACCCACATCTTTAAACCTCACAATAAAACTCCTGCTGTGGAAAAAGTGATTTTAATGATGACGATGATGATGATTATAATGATGATGATGATGATGATGAAGATGGTGATGATGATGATGATAGTGATGATGGTGATGATAATGATGATGGTGATGATGATGATAATGATGATTGTGATGATGATGATGATGATGGTGGTGGTGATGATGATGATGATGGTGGTGATGATGATAATAATGATGATGATGATAGTGATGATGATGATGATGGTCATGATGGTGATGATAATGATGATGGTGGTGATGATGATGATGATGATGATGATGATGATGATGTGTTACTACCCTAAAAACTTTTTCTAAAGAATATAATTCCATCTGTAAGCCTGGGCAAGTTATGGTATGTGAGATGTAGAGAATAATAAACACATACACACAAATAAGAGAGAGAGAGAGTAAGAAATAGAGGGAACATCAGAAAGAGAGAAAGAAGAGAGAGAGAGAGAGAGAGAGAGAGAGAGAGAGACAATAACAGAACAAGAAAGACAGAAAGGAAATAGAGAAAAAGGGGAAACAGGGAAAAAGAGAGAGAAAATAAGAGTACGAGAGAGACAAAAAGGGAAGAGAGAAAGAGCGAGAGAGCGAGAGAGAGAGAGAGAGAGAGAGAGGGAGGAAAAACCCGCAACCATCACAAAAAGAGCCATGAAATCCTGACGGGTCTGAATAAATAAAGCAGGACTGAGACGGCAAAATATCCAAGTCTGAGCTGTTATTTTCAGTAGTTGTTTCTTTGTTCATACGTCGTGCCAATGTTTAGTCTGTGTTTCTAGAAAAGGAAACATGTTTAAGGAGAACAATGTACAAAAGAAAATCAGACGCCAGAGTCACGTCCTTTCAAACGACAAAACGTCGCAAGAGTGTTGAGGGTCCGGTCAATATTCCAAGCTCTTTTCTACGATGGTGAAGGATTAATCGAACTGTGAGGCTGTCACGTCCCGTACCTTTTCTCTTGTTAAAGCCTAAGTTCATCGTGATGAGACACAGAAGCTCCTCCGGTCTCGCCGGAAACCACCTGAGAAACAGAAAAGAGGAAAAGGTGTGAGAAATAATGTAGATAATAATGTAGTCGTTACTTTAAGATAATAGTCATGTTTTAACGACATTATTGTCTATAAATCCGATGCAACAGGTTTCATACAAACACAGCAGGAAGAACCAATCATTAGATTTATTTACAATAGTGTCAAACAATAAACTAAACTTGACTTAACTTAGCTTAGCTTAGCATAGCTTAGCTTATCTTATCTCAGCTTAAAAATTAGCACAAACATAAAGAAAACAACAAACATGAACGTGACTACAAAGACATAAACTCATGACAGCGGTACAGGGACACAACCGAAATCTACGATAAAGACGAAGGGAAACACAAGGGCTATAAATACACAAGACTAACCAATGGGAACACAAGGGGATCACATGACAAGGAGAACATGAGGAACAAAGATCACGTGACACAGGACAAAACAGGAAGTAGGCAAAAGACAGAAACGAGAAGATCAAGAAACATGACGATATAAGCTAAAACAAGAGACAAGAACAGAACATAGAACATAAAACATGAATTTTACATACGGTATGAAAATATTTTTGAAAATGGGGGCTGGTGGAAAGGACCCGAGACGGAATCGAACCCTGGGGCCAGAGCGCAATAACTTTACCCACTACACCACAGCCAGTTATTATCCTGTTCTAACATTTTAATCAGAAATATTTAGAACTTTGATTAAGCAGTTTATTAAATAGGAACATTTTAAAAAATATATTCATTATTTTTCTATAAATATTTCATTCTTATGTATATTGTGCATAAATTATTATTTTTTTTTTTACTCCATAGGGTTTAATAGAGCAAGTAAAGATTTGCAAAAAAAGTTTAATAAAATATTAAAATATTACATTATTAAAGCCTTAAAATCTTCTAAAATAAATTGATTTCAAACTAAAAGTCAGTTTTCATTAACATTAAAAGTCCATTAGTAAAGCGCAAAGTGCTAACAGACGGCGGGTTTAACTGGAGTGACCGTCCAATAAAAGAGACATCAGAAGACAGAATTATTCACAGGAAATTGATGCGTCTGGCAACAGGGAATAACGCCGTTATTAACGAAACCCACATCACCGCTCGCTTTCACACCACTAAACATCTAAAGTGTCTCTCTGAGGACGTTACACAGGGACGGAGTTCCCGATATGGACGCCAAACTGGTCAGTCTGTTGTATTCGAATATAGAAACCAACCCCGACAGACCAAGAAAATGAAAAGCAACAGACATTTAATTACATTCTGAGCGCAGCAGACGGTACAGGGTTTAAAAAAAAACTCCTGACAGTTTCATTTAACGCATTCAATAGAAGTGCAACTCATTTCAATCGGAGTCATTACAGGAAAAAAAAGTCACATGGTCGGCAGGAGGAGCTGTGGAGTGTGTGAGGTGTGTGTGAGGTGTGAAATCTGTGTGTGGACAATGTGTTCTGACCAGATAAGCAATGTTCTTTGAATTTACAACATCACATTAATATTACTCTTTAAAGTGTTTTTATTAATAAAACAGGTAATAATTCTCTGGTTGATTAAATTGATTTAGCTTAGTACAGCGGTACTTCGACTTACGAGTGTCCCAACTAACGCGTTTTTCGAGATACGAGTCGTCCCTTGGACGATTTTTTGCTTTGAGTTGGAAGCAAAATTTCGGGTTACGAGCTTCAGACATCCAACCGCTAGTTAGTTATATAGTATCCCGTGTGTCACTCGATAGCTAGTCAGACATGCGCATTAGCAAGTGGAGTCGTCTGATCTCCAGGGTAAACGCTGTACATTATACTTAATAAAACCAGTTTATTCCAGTACATCCCATTGTAGTGTTTTTATACAGTATTCGTTATTTATACGTTTATTTTTCTTATTTAAAAACATGTAACAAAAAAAAAAAGTGGTGTTTTTTCGGGGACCCGAAACGAATTAATGACATTTCAATTCATTTTAATGGGAAAAATTTATTTGAGATACGAGTAATTCGAGCTACGAGCTCCGTCACAGAACCAATTCAACTTGTGAGTCACGGCACTGCTGTAGTTTTAATCAGTTACATTGGACAGAAAGGTGATATAAAAAGGTGTAACATGATTGCAGGTATGTGACATGAATTGAAAGGTTGTATAATAATAAACTGAAAATGGCACTAAATAACTAATGCAGCACCCACACCGCAGCTAAAATTCTAAAAAAATGTCAACTTTTATTAATTTTTTAAAAATTAAACTTAAAATATTTGTTATGGGACACGCCCTTATTGGTTATTTTCCAATAACAGCACGCCTCCGAGTGTGTTATTCCTGCATTACACAGTCCACGAGCAGCAGTGGCTCAAATGATTAACATTGAGTTGTTGTTTGGACGATTGGGTCCTTAGGCGAGATCTCTAACCCTTCCTGCTCCAATGACGTGGTATCATAGCTAAACACAACTGTCGACGCTGGGATATGTGAAGAAACCAATTTTACTGTGCTGTAGAGTCTAAGTGACAAACACCTTTACATAAGGGGCCAAAACTTATGAGTACAGACACTGTTATATGTCTATTCTGTTGTTTATTGACTCTTTAATGTCTCAGGCTCCCAGCTTAATTATTCCACCGACTGATTAAGCGTCTAATAACTTAAATACATTTCTTGCGTCCATCCCCCACCTGAGCGTTTATGGTGTTACGCAGTTTAACAAGTTACGCAATTTTCCACTGCAAAAAAAAACAACAGCCTTGATTTTCCTGCAGAAAACAGATGTCGGGGTTTCGCAGCCACGCTGATGGATAGACTATTAAAAAATGTGACAGCCGCCGGATCCTGATGACGGGAAATAAGTCGAGGAAAAGGTTACCGAGAACTTCTAAGTGGAGAACTTCTGGTCATGACTTATTGTGCTCACACACACACACACACACACACACACACACACACACACACTATTTGATATGTAGTGGTGCTGGAAAGACTGCTGCTTAATTTCAGCTATAAACCCATTCATGCATTAAAGCAGGAAAGTGTTTGGATTATAATGCGCTGCAGTCTCAGTGTTTAAGGGGTTCCGACCTCTATAAAAAACTGATAAATAAATGACAATAAACAATAAAAAAAATGACCAGTTTAAGTAAAATTAAAGGTTTATGAAGGTTATATAAATATATACACACTTGTTTATGATGCACATTGATGTCATTAATCATATGCGGAATCATTGGGTGAAACTATTCCTAAAACTTAAGGATTTTTACTACCTACCGTAAAAAATATAACTTTAGTAGTTAAATTAATAAAAAAGACAGAGGTACATTTACTTTTTTCTACACACACACACACACACACACACACGGTCTCATCCGGGTCCTGCCAGCTATCAAATCACGCCTAGTCTCATTAAAAAGGCGGTTAGCAAAAGCCGTTAGGACAGGATATAACGTCTCTGATATAATCCAGGAGGTTTAATTCTGTCCTGAAGTGGAGGAAACGATGGACATTGTCTTTATTGTCATCTCAGATCGAGGAAAGGATAAAAATACAAACACTTATAGAGTTCAGTATAGTCATAATTTCACTGTTATAAGCAGATTTAAAACCACAAACTGGGACATGACACGTTAATAAGCACTAAAAGCTTGGAGGACATGCGGTTGGAGGATTCTAATAACAGGACGCTGCGGTTTTTCCCTATAAATGTCCTATAATTGTTTAGCATCGGGGAGGTCCCAGCCTTATTTTAGCAACACAGACACCCTTTTCCCAAGAAAATATTTTAGGTCCTCCTTCCCATTTAATGATATTAGCGCTGTTGCTATTTCCTGTGTTTGGTGTTTCCAGTATTTCTGCACTGCGACTGAATTGGTGGTCTCTTTCTCACCTGCAGGGTCCAGTATGTCCTGGTCATTACTATCAGCTGCTGAAGGAGAATCAGTGACACTCGCTCGATTTTATGGGGGACAAATTACAAATTTGTCCATTTTTTGGTCAAGGGATCATGGGTAAAGTTCTCCTTAATGCTCCTCACAGCTCAACAAATATGACACGACCCCCCTATGAAGCTCGCTGAGGCCCCCTTATGGGTCGGGGACCCCTCTGTTGGGAACCGCTGCTCTAAAACTACCAACGCACTACATGTCGATCGTGCTGCATGTCAGCTGGAGGCGGGAGACGGAATCACTTTTCTAAAACGTCTCATGAGACGTAGGTTATAGAAGGTTATTTTTTATTATTGGTAAAAATTGTTTATCCCACATCAATGCTTTCAGTGTGTCAGTGTAGAACCTGCGCCGTGTGGCCTGCAGCGTTCCTCTCCTCCACCAGAACAAAGCTCTTCTCAATAATGGAGCAGGTTCATAAATCTTAAGTGCAGTGACTCCGAGTGCAGCGTTTAGAGCTCAAATCCATTGGAATAATTTCCCTCTAATCTCTGCGCCTGTTTCTGCATGATAAAACCGCTGGCCTGCTGAAACGCTGCGCCCCCCCGAGTCACTTAAACATGCTCCGAGTTTAACACCATCCATTAATTCCTCTCTCTCTCTCTCTCTCTCTCTCTCTCTCTCTCTCTCTCTGTGTGTGTGTGTGTGTGTGTGTGTGGTGTGTTCTATTTCTTTTTAAAGTTATAATAGGTGATTTGATTCAAAAATGGTTAAAATTCTCTTCACATCTCCATAGCAATCATTAAGGTCATTGGGGAAAGTGGTGGCTCGGTGGTCAGCTGTTGGACTAAAACCTGGAAGATCGAGGTTTAATTCCCAGCACCACTTAGTTACCACCGTTGGGCCCCTGAGCAAGGCCCTTAAGCCCTAATTGCTGAGTTGTATAACAGAGATAAATGTAAGTGAGTCGGGATACGAGTGTCTGCCAAATGCTTTAAATGTCATTGGTCGGAATGTATTTGAATTTTCTGTGGACCATAAAAAATGTTCGTCCAATCAAAACGTTCGGTCTGAACATTGCGATAGGTTTTCCCACCTGCCTGTCAACATGTTTAATTGCGTACCTCTGTACACCCTGTTCAGCCAGACAGAATACAGCCTCAGACAGGGTTGCCAGATTGGGATCCGTTTTTCTAGAATTATTATTAAACAATTAATAATTGTCTAATAAAAATGTTTAATTAACTGCCGTGTTTTTCTGTACTACACGACGGAAAAGATGGAGAAAACAGACCAAAAATCTGAATTATTATCAGTGTTGAGTTTCCACACCGGACTGACTACCGGAGTCAAAGGGTCTAAACTCAGTCACCGAGTTTAACAGAAACTCGCTCTCTCTTTTCTTCCTCTTTTTTTACAGAAAACATACATTTGGTCTTAAGATTCAAAAACTGAACACACACACACACACGCACACGCACGCACACACACACACACGCACATGCACACACATGCACAATACACACTTAAAGAAAGTGGAAGTAATTAATAGATGTTTTTTAAAGTTTAGTTTGTGTTTATTAAGTGCACTTCAATGGATGAGATGATTTATAGGTAAACAGAGTAATTTATTCTCGTGTGTGTGTGTGTGTGTGTGTGTGTGTGTGTGAAGCTCATTTACACAAAGATTTATTTAGCTTTGATCTCAGCAACAACCAAAAACCACTGCGGCTAAAATTAACTAGAAAACCTGTCTGTCTCTCTCCCTCTAGCCCTTCAGTATTTTTGTCTCACTTCCTTCGTCTTTTTTGTCTCTTTTTCCTCTTTACACTCACACACTGTCTCTCTCTCTCTCTCTCCTCCCCTCTCTCTCTCTCTCTCTCTCTCTCTCTCTGTCTCTCACTCTCTCTCCCTTTCTCTCTCTCTCTTGCTGTCTGTCTCTCTTTTTGTCATATTTGCACTTACACTGTACACAGAAAAACCACCCAGTGTGGACGTTCATACGTACATCTCACTGTTGGTGTCCTCACCTGACGTCATACACCGGCGCTTATTCACTGACTTACAGTTCACACTGACGGGTGAAAATCTGATCTGTCTGTTCACACACACGGATCCGATTTATATCTAATTTATTTCCACATATGACTGAGGTCTGAAACAGAAAATCTCAGAAACTGTATGTTTCTTTTGCCGCTTACACGATCGTGCGGTCAAATCCCATCTGGACCACATTAGAGGAAAAATATAATAATAAATAAATAAATAAATAAAAAATCGCAATTGGGTCATTGATACATGCAGTGCAGAAGCGGTCTTTATCTGCCCCCCCCCCCCCCTTTGTATTTACTCAGTATATTAATTCCACAGAGGGACAAACATTAAAATGGAACATCAGACAGCACAACAAAGGCATGATAATAAAGCCCCCCTTCCCCGTCTCCCCCCCTCTCTCGGTTTTTCTCTCTCTCTCTTTCTCTCTCTCTCTCTCTCTCTCTCTGTCTGTCTCCCCTTTCTCTCGCTCTTGTTTTCTTTCTTTCTTTTTCCCTCCCTCTCGCTCTCTCGCTCTCTCTCTCTCTCTCTCTTTCTCTATTCCTCACTCTCTCTCTCTCTCTCTCTCTCTCTCTCTCTCTCTCTCTCTCTCTCTCTCGCTTAATAAAAAAACACTTAACACTCTTCAACTCCTAGTAAAATTAAATCCGAGTCTCCACAAAGTCTTTTTTCTTTCAGATTTTTTCCTCACATTTTTCTTTCCTGGCTTCAGACAGATAAACTTTTCTTTCCATCATCAATCGTTTAAACAGACTGAGAGGAACGTCCGCCGCAGCACAAACAAACAAACAGCAGCTACAAATCCATTCTCCGCTCAGGACAACATTCACCTTAAAAATGTTGTGTGTGTTCGCAGTTTATTACAGCGGTTTATAAACAGGTACCGTTTTTCATTGCATAATAAGTGCAAGAAGACCAATGCTGCAAGGCATGATGGGTAACATGAGGAACGTTAAACATCGAGTCAACCCACAATTTAAGGACCCAGTTACTGACATTAGGACACTCGGTGCAGGAAAAACCTCTCTCATTATATTGTACTCATATAAACGCTACATCGACAGCTAGCTTTAATATTGTTTCATTTATTTATTACAATTTTGTGATTTTTGGTATTAGCAAATTTCTACTTCGTTGTCTAACCGAACAACCTAACCTACATTAAATCCGAAAAAAATGATGATTTGACTAAGTTTGATTTTACGATAATTTTTGCAGCTTGCTATGTTTTTTTTCTCGTGCAAAATTACTGATCTTCGCTTATACTAAGACAGAACTAGCTGAATAACACGTATAAAATTAAACTAGCTCGCTTTTTCTAAGGACGTATTTTAAGTGTCCGTTTGAGAAACGAAAGAAAAAAGGAGTAAAACTGCGACGTTGCTGCAGCGGTGCTGCACTGAAAAGCAGTCACTGTAAGAGAAACTCGATAGACGATTTTTAAAAAACTAGCTGGAGAAGTTCATTTTTAACATTGCAGTCTTAGTAAAACGAACTGAAGACATCAATCTTTGCTAAACTTAGACACAATTTATTATTGTCTATTCCCACTTCCTGTTTTGTCCCTCTCTGAGAGAGGAAGTTGAGCACAAGCACACACTGCAATGGGAACCGCGGTGTGAGAGCGAGCACGGAATAAACGCCCTTCCTGGGAGGGGGTCGTATTTGATTTGGATGGCGGCCAGGCAGACACTCCCATTCTCACTTAGTACATCGCGAATGCAGGGACAGACCACTTTCTCACTGTCTCATCCTGCTAAACAATTAGGGTTTAAGGGACTTTCTCAGGGGCCCAACAGTAGTAAATTAGTGGTGCTGGAAATTGAACCCACAATCTTCCAGATAGCAAATCAACCAGTGTGCAACATACATACACACAACCTTACATACTGAAATGAATGGATTTCTCCAGCTCCCAGTTTGCCTCTAATCAACACACACACACACACACACACACACACACACACACACTGTCCTAAAGAATGTCCTTGTGAATCTGGAGACTGAACATCAATCTTTTGATCCGTGTCTCTTGCATGTAACCTTTTCCGCTCTTAGAGGAGCTGCGTGTGTGCAAAGCATGCAAATAGATTTATCTCGGTGTATGAATGATATTATACAGGTTATAGAGGTATGAATGCCCGGATTATAAAGTGATATTAAAAAGTCATAGTAATCTAATTTACAGTAAGATTAAAGTGTCCATAGTTACAGAACCATCTAATAGTCGTTATCATCAACTTACTGTTAGACGTTTCCTCAGGTTGGAGCTGGAGTTCCTCTACACTGATCACATGATCACTTGTTATGGTCAGATTTATGATGTCACATTATGGAACTGTGTGTTTCTCTGATTGGAGTGTATTAATTAATAAAAACTTTAGTTGAGGTCAAGTGTGTTTTCGTCTCTACTGATATTCTCACTTCCGTCAGTATTTTCCGAACTTTAATTAACGAGTGTGTTTCACGTACGAACTTCAGTTCAGACGACTGCAGTCTATCGCCAGACTCGACATCCCATTATACGGAAATTAATTATTAAAACGACATCATTAATGTTTAATAGTAACGAAGGAACGACATCAAATGTAGAGAAATAAAAGTAAATTTACTGTAATTATAAATGAACTCGAGTGAAAATAAATCCAGTTAAACGACTATTAAAAGGACATTTTTACTAAAATCTACCTAAGTAAATATGACGTATTTCGTTCATGTGTGTGTGGGTCCCCAGAAAAACGAGTGTGTATATAGTGGAGTGTGTCTGTAGTGTGGGGGAAATGGTGGCTCAAGGTTAAAATGTTGGACTACCAACCTGAAGTTTGTAGGTTTGATTCCCAGCTCCACCCTTGGTCCCCTAAGCTAGGCCCCTAACCACCAATTGCTCATGAGATAAATGTTAGTCGCTCTGGATAAGGGCATCTGCCAAATGGTGTAAATAAGAGTTTGAGGGTGAGATCTTATTGGCTGGTTTTAATTTGCACCCGAACCTTTCTGTTTTTGTATGTTAGCGAATCAATTTTTGTTTTGCACATTATTGTTTTCTCTTGACTCCCTAGTGGACAGCATTAGTATTACAACTTTCGTCTCTGAATCCGATTAATATAAACAGCTGAATCATTTCATTGATCTTGATGACTTAATTACTGATAACAAACTCACATTAAACACAATTTCACTGATTCATGACTGCATTTATTGCAGCTGACTGAAGCTTCTGGATTGGAAAAATGAAAAATAAGTTGTCGCCCCCCGTCTGAACCCTCGTGTCTATTGTTAGTCGGTGACGAGTGACTGTGTAAAATCAAAGCTTATTCATTTTAATGCACAAAGAAAAAACCCTGAGAATTACAACCTGCCCGACTGTATAAATGGAGACTCGGGTCAGAGTGAATCAGGGGAATTTTTCGAGAAGAAGAAAATTAAAGTAGTTCATCTGACAGCACAATAAGACATGATGATAACGCTCAAACTCTCTCTCTCTCTCTCTCTCTCTCTCTCTCTCTCTCTCAATACTGTGTGATTTGTAAAAGACCTAATTAAACGTTGAGCCCGAGACCAAACCCCTGTATCCTTCTTTCACCGTCTCTTTTCTACTGAAGCCCCTGAGGGACATGGAGGTTGTGTTACAAATCACTAAAAGAGCGTTTTAATTACACCTCTAATCTGAGTCCATATGCAAATTACATCGTTTATCATTTAACACAAATTTCACTTAGCGGCTTAATTTGTTTCGTTTCATTAGACTTGATGTAAAGCTTTTACATTCCTTAAATTCCATTCTAAAATGTTTAAATAAAGCATCGTAAAACTTTCCTAGACCGAATCAAACTGCTGTTGATTTGATTAGAATGAAATATAATAAGTTATGAATATTTCGAGATGGTTTTTTTTAGTTCATTTGACTGATTCATTTATCACACACGCCTTCTGAGTAACGGGGAAGAGCAGGAGGTCGGAAATACTCGGCGTCTGAGACATGTGAACTTTTAGAGTGTGTTTGACTCTGAAGCCGCTGGTGTTGAACTTTTCCTGGAAAGAGTCAGTCGAGGCGCTGAGGAAGAAATGTCAGGACACCTGACAGAGTATTAGCATAAAATAATGCTAAATATGCTAAATGCTAATGCTAAAGAATAGAAATCAGTGGGACTGTGGGAGAAGTTGGTGTAAACCCATGCAAGCACGAGGAGATCATGTAAAATCCACACAGAAAGACCTCTGCAGGGGATACGAACCTAAAACCTTCTTGCTAGTGCTAACCACTAAGTCACCATGCTGCCCCCCAACCAGGATCCAAGTTAGTTAGTTACTCTATAAGAATGTTTGTGTGTGTGTACAGCTCGAAACAGCTTCATCCACACTGTACAAATCCATCTATTTTTGTCCACGGCAAAAAATTATAATGAGACGCAGTGAACCGGCTGCTCTAACAGGCTGTGTGTGTTTGTGCGGCAGTCGGCGCTCGTTATCTGAACGCTAACAGGGACAGAGCTGCAGTTTGGCGGCTGGTTTCATCATCATCTGCAGGCAGTGCTTAGATGTCATTATTGACGATGAGGTCAGCGTGCACATGAGGGCGTTCGGTGCTGGAAGCGTGGGTGATGTACAAGGAATGGACGTTATCGTTGCCACGCAACCAAAAACTAATATTTACCACAAATAACGCTGCGAAAATACTTTTTTTTTTTATTTAAAATGTTGTATTTCTGTTCAACGTCAGCGGTTTAATGGCGTTTATAATTTCACAACAATAAAACAGCTTATTTTTTAATAAGCACTTAATGTCTTTGGGTCGCTACAAGACAGTTATCAAAATCCTGCTTGGAGAAAAAATAAATTAATTTGGGAATAAATAAACAAATATAAATAAATAAATAAATAAATCTGACTTAGAAAATAAAAATCTGTTATTCTGTCATCAGGAAGGGGGCCAATATTTCTGGAATGTGTGTGTGGAAACTCCATGCCTGGTAAGCAGATGGAGGAACACGATTTTTGGGTTTAAACACAATCACAACGACTAGTAATTGGCGTTTAATTACATTTTATTATTACAAAAGATAATCAGGAAAATTAACGATAGATAATTAATTGATCTTGACTTTTTAACTATTATCTTCCGTTGGTTGAAAAAACACCAGGGGAAGAGTGTGTTTTATATTTATCTGACGTATGAATATCGTAAATATGATCTGATGTGTATCGCAGTTAGTTATAGCGATCTAGATTAGCAATAGCGTCTCTTTATTAGCGGTGATTAGCACAAGAAGCGAAGTTTCGAGCGGAATTTTTGAAAGTCGGAGCATTTTCTGATGCCCTTAGCGCGCTCCACTAACGTTCCATCACGAGTTCAACTCATGTTAACGCCCCAAAATGCAACTGTATAGAACATTAACGAAATCATAAGCTGATAAACAGTTTTCATCATCTTGGAACAAATTTCGTAATCGTGACAGCTTTAGTGGGCGCATGGGAATTTGCTCTACAAATCAAAATATTGCGCGAGCGCGTCGAAAAACACGATTAATCGAGAGCGAGTCACATGACACCCGTATTCGTTTCTCGTTTGGTGCGAACGCAACATCAGGACGCAAACTAGCTAGCACATCTTTCCACTATCTACTGGGAGGAAACTGCATATCCATCTACACTTTAAACACCTGACGCTCCAAAATAACATCAATTATCGTTCCTGCTGTGCTTTTCATGCTCAGGTGATCAGAATGACTGATGTGAGAGGATTTTTTTTTTTTAATAAGTGAATTGCATCCGAGTCACGGCACTAAACCGAACTTTAAAACCTCCACACAAAGTCATGAAACATCAGACCGGGTGAGATTCGATTCCACCTCTCTGTCGGGTCCCTGTGAATTAAAGAGGCAAACGCAGCATGTGCGTCCGGACCGCAGCTGGGAGCCGACACTGAAATCTGGGTCAAAGCTTTAAGCATCTGGACAAAAAAAGTAAAAAAAAAGTGCTGAAAGAAGCGATTCACTTCACTGGAGTTCATCTCAGTGCATGGTGTGTGAGATGGAGGTCTGAAGATGTATGAACATTATCTTATATTTCAGTCTTCGATAGTAGAGCATTAATTCACACATTAAACCGAACTGATGATGTGTCCTGAAGAGGAACAGGTCAGGGGTCCAGCATCACTCCAGCTATTCCGAACCATCAGCGGTGTGTATTAATGCGTCATACTCACTTACGTAGATTTGTTCTATTTTTTTATTTAATTTATTTTTACTCGAGTTCATTTATAATCACGGAAATTTACGTTTATTTCTCTACATTTGACGTCGTTCCTTCGTTACTATTAAATATTAATGATGTAATTTTAGTAATTCGTTTCCGTATAATGGGATGTCGAGTCTGGCGATAGACTGCAGTCGTCTGAACTGAAGTTCGTACACGGAACACGGTTGTTTATTAAAACTCGTAAAATATAACGTAAGATGGAGAAGAGCAGAGGATGTCAGTAGAGACAGAAACACACATGACCTCAACATTCAATCAGTTTATACACTCCAATCAGAGAAACACACAGTTCTATAATGTGATGTTCTTCTATGTGACCATAAACATGTGATCAGTGTAGAGGAACTCCAGCTCCAACCTGAGGAAACATCTAACAGTAAGTTTTTATGATAACGACTATTAGATGGTGATTCTGTAACTATGGACACTTTAATCTTACTGTAAGTTACAATAAAAGATAAAATCTCACACACTCGCCGCTTTAAACTTTTCTCTTTTCACGTCCATTTTATGTAGTCGCCATTGTTGGTATCTGTTTTTTTTTAGATTCCAGTCAAAACCGAATTTTCGAAAATATATAACGTGTATATAATCTTAGTTGGTTATAGCGATTACATTAGCATTAGCATCATTTTCGATGATTAGCAGGAGAATTCTAATGCGATTGTAAAGTATATCATCCTTCTAACGTGTCTAATTTAGTATCATTATTTATTGAAATTAAATATTCATTGACTGATAATAGCTGCTCTTTTATGTCTAATTAATATTAATGCTACAGCTACACCGGTTAATGGGTTTCCCCTTATGAGCTCCAGCTTCAGCACCACCGTTGGGCTCTTAATCAAGGCCCTTAAGCTCTTCCTGCTTAAAGGGGTGCCGTACCCGGATCTCTGACCCCCAACCTGTAAACGGGACATGCTGATGAACTATAATAGTTTACATTACATTGCATTTAGCAGACAGGCTTAATCCACATGGACTTATATTTAAGATATCGTTTAATATAATTGAGCAGTTCAGGGTTAAGGGTCTTGTTCAGGGTCCCGGCAGTGGCAGTTTGGCGGTGCTGGGAATCGAACCTCGGATCTTCTGATAAGCAGCCCAACACCTTAATACACACCGAATATGTATGACTAACAATGAGCACCACACATACAAACACTTCCACAGATATTTCCACTTTGCTTGTTGGAAGGGAAACCAGAGGAAAACCTAAAAACACCACAAACAAACTAAACCGAGCTCAGGATTGAACCCTGGAGCTATAAAGTGACCCAGCAACATCACTGCACATCACATCACATCGTTACACTCCATCCGATATCATCCCTTCATGCTTATATCATTTAGACGCCCCAAAATGATCAGAGAACCACATAGTCCGAGTCTCTGTTAATGTGACTGTCTACACCACACGGAGTCACTTCACCTGCTGAAGAGAAGGATTTTATCCTCCACAGGACAGAAAGAGAGAAAAAAATCAAACACACAGTACAACAAAAGCGATAAGAGATCAATAAAAACAGCAGCAATCTGAAATCTGCACAACCGAAAAAAATATATATATAAATATAAATGTGAAAAGATAATTTTCATTGTTTGACACTCAGAAACTGAAATCAGGGACATTAATAAAGAAAAAAAACAATAAACGCACGTGTTTCTATATTTATAATATAATTACAAATAAAAAGATTATATTATATATAGAGAGAATAAATATGCACCTTTTAGGGAACTTATTTAGAAATATAAATACATAAAATAATAATAATAATTTATTCATGTACTACAATAAACACCTGCATGATTTAATAAATAATCTGTTTTTATAAACACCGAATTTACTTACAGGTTATAACGCGTCTCTCACTTATTCCGCCGTTCTCTGACGGCACGTGCGCCGGCTGCCGTTACTCCGCGCGCGCGCTCGACTGCTACTCCTCCGCTTTTACTCGAGGTGTTTAAAAGAAGTTTCATGACGTCATCACTTTACCAAACATTTAAAGGAGCCGCGCACGAGTTCGTTCAGCGCTGTAACGTCGTTTGCGCGCCCGTGACGTCACATCCAGATGTGCTTTTGGAGCATTTAAATCTGGTTTTATTTCATTTACAGCATTTGGCAGACACTCTTATCCAGAGTTAAGGGCCTTGGTCAGGGGCCCAGCAGTCGTGGCTTGGTGGAGCTGGGAATTGAACCCACAATCTTCAGGTTGGTAGTCTACCACCATAACCATGAACCACCACTTTCCACCAGGTGTTGTTTGCTGTTATAATAAGTTTCTCTCTTGTTACTTTAAAAATGAATTTCACTACATGTAAAAGACAGTGGTGGAGCTGGTGGGTGGGGGCAGACGACAAGGGGGAACATCTGTCCCAGCATCTGGGGGCGCTAAATAGATGCTACATAATTACGAATGAATTTCAGAATGAGATGTTTTGCCCATTTATAACTTTAAAGTCCGGTTGTTTTTCCTGTGATTAACGTCGCTGTAGGAACGTGTTAGAAATCTGAACAAATCGTTTCCATTGATATTTTATTAAGTTTTTCTCCGAATGAGACGTTTAATGAGACTTGCCCCCATTCGCTCGTCTCCACGTACCGTATGACAATTAATTACCCGCTCTTTCAGTCCTCGTTATAAACAATAAACAGAGAATCAAAAGCTCATTTAGCTGCGATTAATTAATTCAGTGGTGGCCTTTCATCATAAAGTGAACCGTCTTTAAGTTGATCTCAGAGCGACTTACATTTATCTCATTCACACATTTAAGCTATTCGGGGTTAAGGGCCTTGCTCAGGGGCCCAACAGTGGGAACCTGGTGGTGCTGGGAATCAAACCTTGATCTTTCAATTAGCCGTCCAACACCTTAAGCACTGAGCTACCACTTCCCCCTAATGGGGCTAAATTTCCACATTAGCAATATTTCCACAGCTAATGTTAAAAATATTATTTGCTTTTTTTAGGCAAGTTTGAAAAAAACCCAGACAAAAATGGAAGGTAATTAACCGCATGTAGCAAACCAGGTTGCCAGATTGGGAATGTTTAAGAAAAAAAAACCTTTTCAGACACAAAAATCATGTTTTTATAGCTAGAAATCTGAAACTTTGAGGCTTGTTTCAGGTCCGATGTGTAGGACAGATCCTGGCAAACCTGGTTTATTATTTTATTGCTTTGTTGGTCATTTTCAGGCTTATAAAACGACTTTATTCGCTTTAATTTTCTTCTTTTGCAGTATTTATGTTCGTCTGAAGCTACAAGCAGCAGTAAAAAGATGGGGTTAAAATGGAGTTTTAAATGGAGTGTAAACCCATTTTTGTTGAAAGTCTTCTCCTCCTGGCCAGATGTTTAGTCTCTGGCAGTCTGTTTCAGTAAATGGTCCTGTGGTTTATTTGATTTAATAATACAAAAACAGCTTTTTTTTAAAGTACACAAATCATAAAACTCCCTTCCTTTCAACCGCTGACTGCTAAAGCATCAAAATATTTATTACCCACTCACATGTACCCACGCGTACCTCCGCTTTTACCCCCGGTGCGTCACAGTTCCTGCGGCTGGTGTGGACGGAATGGAGGCTTTAATCTTTGTCTGAATCTATTTGGAGTGCACTCTAAAGCATTCAAAAAATGGACTTGCTTTTACTGCTTTTACTTTTACATCTGCGTGTGTGTCTTGGGGTGAGTGTGTGTGTGTGTTTGTCTTTTTCCAGGAAGGACAAAATCACTTCCTGGATAAGATATAACCATTTTGATGATTTTGTTGACAACTTCTACTGTGTTACTATGGAAACGAGACTTTTTGTAAAAAAGCTTTAATTATACTCTAAAAAATAAACAAACTGACTATTATAAATGATTATAAGGTGAGTATAATCACCTATAATGTGTGTGTGTATAACTATAACTGCAATCTTTTTTTTTCTGGCCCTGAAATGATCTTAACCGGTGTTTTTTTGTTCCTTTATTTAAATCAGAGGCTTTTTCTTTAAAACATTTTTACAGCCGAACCCCTTCGACCAGATAATTTACTCAAATTCCCACAGAGATTTTTAATGATATATTTCAATAATTGAATATCACATTGATGATTTCTTTGAATCATTAGTATTTATTGTTATTACACGATTAAACACATAGAATTTTAACATGTTTCGTTTCCAGATGTCTTTCCAAAAAAAAGCTGGTTTCATACATTTATTTGCCAGTTTCTCCAGACACATAACACACACGGGAAAAGACTCGCCATTAGCATTAGCGTTAGCGTTAGCGTCTGCGCATTTATATCTGACTTTGATGTAGTCCTTCATTGTACTTACGCTGCTTTTAGACCTTCTGGTAATTTTCCTTTATTTGTGCTTAAAATTGTCGTGACTTTTTTTTGCGTGACTTCACGGTTTTCTGATATTATGTTCGTTGTCACATGACACAAATTTACCATTTTTGTTAGTAAATTTTACTTCGATTTTAACTAACTAGCGGTTCGGTGTCTTAAGCTCGTAACCCGAATTTTAGCTAACAACTGAAAGCAAAAAATCAACCGAGAGAGACGTCGAAAAGTTCATTAGTTGGGACACTCAGAAATCCAGGTACGACTGTATGCATTACTAGAAGGTCGGAAAACATGGCCATATATAAGGAATGTTCCAAATAACCACCAGAGGGCAGTCAAACTTTGCTAATTAGTATCAATCGTTATAGAATATTGTAGATAATTTTCTACATTAACTGGCTGATAAATAAAACAGCCTTAATTTATCATATCATAATTTTTGTATCCCCTTTTAAACAAATTCATGTTTATACTTTTGCTAACTCAAGTGTTCACACACTAGTTTATCTAGTGATCGCTAGCAAGTTAGCAATCCTCGTCATTAATAACAGCTATCCTGATTTTATTCATCGAGGCACGGTTTATAACTGGTGGCTTTTAAGCCTTCACTCGAGTAAGCAGAGGATTTTTTTCTTCTTTAAAATAAACATCTGTTGATTCTGTTCTCTGCGGACTGAAGTGAAGAATCTGAAGCTTTTAATCAGTGGCTTTATTCATACAGGTCACTTCAAAACCTCTGCATGTAATTAAAGTGTCCTTCATGCGCATTGAGAGGATCTTTACTGACCTGTTTATAGCGCATTATGCATGCAGCCTGGACGCCTCTGCATGTTTCTGCACGCCTCCTGAGCCTCTATTGTGCTGGACTGGAGACCCTCCACTTTTCATAGCATAAAAAAAAAAGCTTTTCAGCAGGCATCATGACCTGTCACACAGATAAGAGACGAAGAACATTAGACTTTATTCAAATGCGCATTACACAACCCGTCAGTCAGCTTCATCCTCACAGCCCAACTTTAAACGATCCGAGCTTCATTCTCGCCATCATCACTCGTCTGTTTATGTCTTTTCTCTGAAAACGCAGGTGGCTGATTGAGACACTGTTTAATCAGACATGCTTAATCGATCAGAAAAACCTGAGACTGGAGACAACTTTCTGGCAGGAATTCGAGTCAGACACGTCCGAGAGGACGGGACGTGAGCATCAGCTGAACATCTTAAGGCTCCTACAGCTAACGATGCTCTGCATAGCAACTGATTTCAGTTTATATGTTTTGCCGAAAAAGCTTTTCAGGGTTGAATTGGCAGGACTGAAAAACAGAGTGCTGATTATCTTAACTTCTTTTTTTTTACCATCCCTCCTCTAATTACGAGTGCACTCATCCCTCGCTCTGACCAGAATTTTTAGTTCTTTCTCTACTCAACTGCGATCTTTTTCTTCTGCATGAAGTGGATGAAAAGAAGAGAGAGAAAAAAAAGAAATACAATTAAGAGCGGCTATTAATGTCTTTCTCTAAATAGCACTTTGCTGTAAAATCACAGTGTGAAAGGATGGGACGTTTACTTTTCTGGCATTTGCTAGACACTTTAAAAAAAACCCTGTGACGTGCGCCGTGACGAGAAAGAAGAAGAGGAAGACAAAGCGTGTTTAAGTGAGAAAAAGATACGAAAAAGTGTCTTCTTTCTCTCTCTCTCTCTCTCTCTCTCTCTTTATTATAGAGTCTGACCCTAACCTAATTGAGAAACTCTATATAAAAAGGTCGGAAGAAAAGTTTCTGGAGCCGTGATTTTAGATAAGCTTCACCAAAGATAAAGAGAAAATAAGCGAGTGAACGTGAGCGCTAAAAATGTATAATTACTGAATTTAAAAAAGAAGAAAAAGAAAAAGAAGAAGTCGAACAGACAGACATTAAGACTCGTCATGGAAACATTTACCGCTGGAATAAAGCTTTAGTTTCCACCCCAAAGAAAAACCTTTAATTCTATACAGTTCTATACAATTCTGGTAAATAATCAGGCTTTAATTTAATCATTAAATGCTGGACTGCGTAAGAGGGTTTTTTTTAAAGAAAAGACAATTTTCATTAACAATTTATTTTACTTAGGGACGGACAGCATGTGAAAAAGAGCAGCTGATTAAACGAGAGTGGCTGCAATTTAAGAAAACGCATGCAAATAAAAAAAAAAACATCACCAGTTTAACACACATGCTGCCAATCCTCACAACACAACCAAACACAGACATACGCTGTAGCTGGATTATTGATACCAGAAATACTAAACATGTCCAACACAATATTTACACTCAACACTGTCACAACCCGACTAATACTGAACAGCAGCTCGGAAGTGATGAATCCACTGACTGATACAGCGAACGAATAAATGAGTGGCATCAGTGATCTTCAACACACATTAACAAGGTTTTTACTCCGGAAGCTCAGATAAAATGTTTACCCGTGTGTGTGTGTGTGTGTGTGTGTGTGTTTCAGGAGACTGTGGTGGATAAAGATACCTGTGTAAACACAAACACCTGGTGTTAAAGTATGTGTGAACACCAGGATATTTAGAGATGTGGACATCACAGTATCACAGTAACATCATGACAGGGGTCCTTTTTTTGTTTGGCTGATTGTTTCGAGAACTGTTTTTAGAGAACTGTCAGAAGATGGGTTCGATTAGCGAACCACCAGGACATTTGATTTTGTTCTAAAGATCCACCAGGACATTTGATTTTTTTTTTAGAGATCCACCAGGACATGTATTTGTTTCAGAGATCCACCAGGACATGTATTTGTTTCAGAGATCCACCAGGACATGTATTTGTTTCAGAGATCCATCAGGACATTGTATTTGTTTTAGAACTCCACCAGGACGTTTGATTTGTTCCAGAGGCCACCAGGACATTGTTTAGAGCACCATCAGGATTAAAATAATGATGCTTTTCTTTACTGTGCTGTTTGTTCTGGGGTTTTTCCGAAAAACATGTGCAAAACCATGAAAAACCGTGTCTTGTAGCGCCACCAGCTGTCCGCTGTAGCACAACGCAAGCGTTTTTCCCAGTACCGTCATTTAAACGCTTCTTCGTCTATTTAATTGCGGCGTCATCGCCTGCATTGGTCAATACTGCCACCTACTGATTCGGAGCCAGACAGACCTGCATCACGCATGCGCAGTCTAATAAATAAGCAAGTAGCGCAGTTAGCGGTGATTTTTAATCGCACACGCAGTTCATGTATCATCCCTTATTATTATTAAATGTTTCTAATAGTCGCTTATTTTTATATAATACTAAATATAAGAATGTATTTTTTTTTAATTTCCATAAACAAATGATAAATATTTAAATATTCCACAACCTTTTACTTAATTCTTCACTGTATGATGCAAAATCGTATATATTTTTATGTGATATTAAATTAAATTAATCAAAAAAAGGGAGAGACTTTACTGTGAGTATTGTGTAATAATGAACAGAAACCTTACAGTGATCTTTTTGTCTCTGCAGTTCCTGATTTATATAAGCAGTATTAAGGCTGTTGCTTGGTTCGCCATGTTTTAGAGACCTGTTTCTGATTATATAGAGATGGAACATATATCTGAAAAGAGAAGTTATTACACACAACAAACACACACACACACACACACACACACACACTGAAAAAATGCCATACGTTGATGCCTCAACCCATAAAAAAACCTTTGAGACCAGTTAAATATGTCTGTTTTGAGCTTAATCTTAATCTTAATGGGCGGAGTTAAACAGTCGTTACAGCTGTTGAATTAAGTTAGACTCCGCCCACATGACATTTCATTTATTCTTTAGCGGCTTGGACACAGGAGGGGGTGGGGCTAGTAACCATAGTAACGATAGCGCTCTGTCACCGGAAGTAGGTTGCCAAGTGAGTTTAGAAAAGCGCGTTCAGAGAGTCCGACCACCCAGAGATTGAAAAAGAGAAAGAAGAGAGAGAGAGAGAGAGAGAGAGAGAGAGACAGAGAGAGAAAGAGAGAGAGAGAGAGACGAGAGAGAGAGAGAGAGAGAGAGAGAGAGAGAGACAGACAGAGAGAGAGAAGAGAGAGAGAGATAGAGAGAGACAGAGAGAGAGAGAGAGAGATAGAGAAGAGATAGAGAGAGACACTAGAGAGATATATAGATAGACGAGAGATAGATCGAGAGAGACAGAGAGAGAGAGAGGAGAGAGAGAGAGAGAGAGAGAGAGTATGTATGTATGTGTAACAGCGCGCGCACCGCCGCTTCTGCTTCAGCTGCTGACTTCCTCACTTCAGTAAAAAACTTTTTTTACTCGCTTTCGGATTTTCTCTCTGTTTTTTTGCGGTAAGTTCAATAAAAAAAAAGACATTTCTTATTTGTATTTACTTTATTTAATTAATTCAGTAACTCTGAAAAAGTATTAAGATTTTTTTTTACGTTGTTGAGCTGCGTAACGTGAAGCGCGTGCTGGAGTCGAGCGATAGATGCTGTGAAAAACCATGTGCGATTAGAATGATGTTTAATGAGTGTTTAAATTTATCAGTGTTTAATCAGTGTTTATTAAGAGTTTAATGAGTGTTTAATCAGTGTTTTATCAGTAGAGAGTTTAATGAGTGTTTAATCAGTGTTTAATTCAGTGTTTAATGAGCGTCTAATCAGTGTTTAATGAGTGTTTATTATTAGGAGTTTAATGAGTGTTTTGTTTAGTGATTTAGTGTGTTTAATCAGTGTTTAATCAGTGTTTATTAAGAGTTTAATCAGTGTTTAATAAGCATAAGCGTTCTAATCAGTGTCGTCTAATGAGTGTTTAAAAAAAGTGTTTAATAAGCGTGTAATGAGGGTTTATTGAGTGTTTAATAAGGGTTAAATAAGTGTTTAATAAGCGTGTAATGATAGGTGTTTATTGAGTGTTTAATAAGGGTTAAATAAGTGTTTAATAAGTGTTTTAATATAAGCGTGTTTAATGAGGGTTTATTGAGTGTTGTTTAATAAGAAGTGTTAGTGTTTAATAAGTGTGTTAATAATGTAGTGAAATAAGTGTTTTAATTAATAAGTGTTTAATGAGGGTTTATTGAGTGTTTAATAAGGGTTAAATAAGTGTTAATAAGTGTTTAATGTTTAATGAAGTGTTGTAAGGAGGGTTTAATGAGGGTTTAATTTAAGGGTTAATAAGTGTTTAAAGTGTTTAAATAAGTGTTTAATAAGTGTTTTAAGCGTGTAATGAGGGTTTATTGAGTGTTTAATAAGGGTTAAATAAGTGTTAAAATCCGTGTTTAATAAGTGGTTTAATGAGGGTTTATTGAGTTTAATAGGGTTAAATAAGTGTTTTAATAAGGTTTACATAAGCGTGTATGAGGGTTTTATTGAGTGTTTAATAAGGGTTAAATAAGTGTTTAATAAGTGTTTAATGAGGGTTTATTGAGTGTTTAATAAGGGTTAATAAGTGTTTTTTAATAAGTGTTTTACGGGTTAATAAGTGTTTTTGTTTAATAAGCGTGTAATGAGGGTTTATTGAGTGTTTTAAGTTGTGTTCCATATGTTAATGTTTTTTTGAGTGTTTAATGAGTGGTTTCAATTTGAGTTTGTTTTTAATAAGGGTTATAATTAAGTGTTTAAGTGTGTTTAAAAATAAGCGTGTAATGCGGGTTTATTGGTGTTTTTAATAAGGTGTTTAAATAAGTGTTTTAATAAGTGTTTAATGAGGGTTTATTGAGTGTTTAATAAGGGTTAAATAAGTGTTTAATAAGTGTTTAATAAGCGTGTAATGAGGGTTTATTGAGTGTTTAATAAAGGTTTCCAATAAGTTTGTAAGTGTTTCATAAGTGTTTAATAAGGTTTAATAAGTGTTTAATGAGTGTTTAATGTGTTGTGTAATGTATGTGTAATGAGTGTTTTAAGGGTTGAGGTGGCATTCAGGAGTGTTGTTTGTTGTGTTGAGTTGTTGTACGTTCTACAGTTGTTGTTTATTTAAGTTTATTAAGTGTTTGGAATGAGAGATACATAAAAGATTTATATTTAAGAATTACATTGTGTTTTTTTTTCTGGGGTGCCAATAATATTGGAATAGATTTAGGGATCACTTTGTGTTGATCACTTTGTGATGGGTTTGGATCACTTTGTTTTCTAGTGCAAATAACACTGGAGTTCAATTAAAATTCAATTTAGGAATCACTTTTTTAAATTATTTATTTATTATTATTATTTTTATCATTTTCAAAAAGCACCAATAATTCTGGAATGGATTTAGGGATCACTGTTTCCTTTTGAGAGTGCTGATAATAGTAGAATGGATTTAGGGATGCTTTGTTTCGTTTGAGGTGGCAAAATGGGATAAATCTTGGATTTAGGGATCACTTTGTCCTTGCTGAGGGTGCCAATAATATTGGAACGGTTGAGTTTGGATTGAAATATTAATTTATGTCTTGTAAAAATATTAAAAGATTCAAACAACATGGTGATAATATTATTGAAATGTGGTTGAATTTAAATTCAGAGATCACTTTGGCTTTTTAAGAGTACCAATAATGTTGGAGTGGATTCAGGGATCCATTAGTTTTGATTACTTTTTTATGGGTTTGGATTTAGGGATGATTTTGTTTCTTCTGATTTTGGTAATATTATACTGGGATTAATCTTGGATAAAGGGATCACTTCAGGTTTTTGAGAGTGTGTCAATAATGTTGGAGTGGATTCAGGGATCCATTAGTTTTGATCACTTTTCTTTGGGTTTGGATTTAGGGATGATTTTGTTTCTTACGATTTTGGTAATATTATACTGGGATTAATCTTGGATAAAGGGATCACTTCAGGTTTTTGAGAGTGTGTCAATAATGTTGGAGTGGATTCAGGGATCCATTAGTTTTGATCACTTTTCTTTGGGTTTGGATTTAGGGATGATTTTGTTTCTTACGATTTTGGTAATATTATACTGGGATTAATCTTGGATAAAGGGATCACTTCAGGTTTTTGAGAGTGTGTCAATAATGTTGGAGTGGATTCAGGGATCCATTAGTTTTGATCACTTTTCTTTGGGTTTGGATTTAGGGATGATTTTGTTTCTTACGATTTTGGTAATATTATAATGGGATTCATTTTGGATTAAGGGATCACTTCAGGTTTTTGACTGTCAATAATGTTGGAGTGGATTCAGGGATCCATTAGTTTTGATCACTTTTCTTTGGGTTTTATTCAGAATCATGATGTAGGTTTTTAAAAAATCTGCCATCTTCTTTAATCATCTTTAAAAATCTGCCTCTGTTTTTTAATTTAGCAAACAGACAAAAACTGATTTAATCAGTTAAGATTTGTTGATTTACTAGGTTAAGTGTAAAAAATGTTGTAAATTAATAATTCGTATTAGATCTATTTATTCTTCTTATATTTATATTTCTGGCATTTGTCAGACAGCCTTATCTAGTTTTTATATTCAACTAAGCAGTTGCAGGTTAAGGGCCTTGCTTAGGGACCCAGTGGTTTTGGCTTGATGGTGCTGGGAATTGAACCCACAATCGTCCAATTAGCAGTCCAACACCTTAACCACTGAGCTTAACCACTTTCCACATGTGACGCCTTTATTACTAAATTATTAACCCTAATATTTTTAGCTTTCTTTTTCTTTTTAAGTTTTATGTTTTAAAATGTAAGATTTTTCTGTGCTTGTGGTTACGGGTTTGGTGCTTTTTTTTTGCAGCACTGGGGCAAATCTGTTATCTCACCCTCTTTTGGGTGCGAAGTGTAAAAAATGTTTTGGGTTTGATGTCCATGGGTGTTTCCCAAACTGAGACGAGTTAAACAAACTGTCAGCGCTGACACAGGCTTCCTGATTTAAAGCTTGGAGGGGTGAGCGGCCCTGACCAGGACCAGACGGAGATAGAGAGAGAGAGAGAGAGAGAGAGAGAAAGAGAGGAGGGGAATGAGGGACACATGCTGTAAACTTTTTAGGAAGGGCGACAGGTTATCACGTTTCGGTTCTTTGTTTTTCCACCATCGTCCATGTCCCTCCAGTTTATCAAAATCGATTTCATGCCTACACAACGAGGCCTGGGACGACAGACAAGATGGCAGGATGGAGTCTCCTTTCTCTCTTCCTTTGTCAGTTTTATGGGCTTGTTTTTTTTTCTTTTGGAGGTTATTTTCTGCTGCTTTAATGGTGGTGGTGCAGTGGCATGTTGACAGATCCTGAGGTCAGGTGTTGATGTTGAAGAATGTTTTCTGCCATACAGTCATAAAAAACAGTGACAGTAAATGAGTGCTGGTCGTTTCAGCTTCCTGTTGTGACATAAAGAAACAGAACAACCAAAGAAAATCCCATTATAAATATAAATAAACTTCCACATAACCTTTCTACCAGAAGATTTTCATTGGCTGTCATCATTTTTTCCTCACCTTTAAGGATTCTAAATCAGGAAGAGAGACACCATCCTCAGGGGTGTGTTCTGTCTGCTTTATATTCCATCCATCCATCTATCTATCTATCTATCCATCCATCCATCCATTCATCGTCTATATCCGCTTATTCCTAATCAGGGTCATGGGAATCTGCTAGAGTTTATTCCAGCTGTCATTAGGTGAAAGGCAGGGGTCACCCTGGACAGGTCACTAGTCCATAACAGGGCCACATACAGGCAAACAACCACACACACACACACACACACACACTGACTCCTATTCGCATTTAGAATCACTAATCAATCTAACAACATGTTTTTTGACTGTAGGAGGAAACCGGAGAACCCGGAGTAAACCCACACAATCAAAGGGAGAACATGTAAACTCCACACAGGAAGACCCCTGCAGGGGATACGAACCTGGAACCTTCTTGTCAGATTATTTTACTTAAATAGAGAAGTGGATAGGGGACTTAATCTGTAATTTAGGTGGATCTGCCCTGAGATTTTACTGCAGTTATAACGTTAGCTGTACAACCTACACAAGAGGTTATTTAGTCCCAAGTCCCAATTCTCATAAAGCTTGTAATGGCAGTAAACGTTATATAAGCTCAATACAAAAACAGCTCCTTTCGTGTGACGGGTTGAATCAACGGCATCTTAGTGGGTTCTAAAGAAAGGCGTTCTCACTACAGTCCCGAAGGTTTTTTAACAAACAATGCATTATTGTCACCAAAGTACCAACGCGAGCCTGTAAATTTCTTCATGTTGGATTGTACAGCATTTGTTTTGTAAGTACGGATGCCCCTGGGCCGCTCTCCTGTCAGCCCCAGATTCTGAGAACGAGGGAAGGAAAGCAGGAAGGAAGGTTTAACAGGACGGACACTACATGTGGTATTCAGCAGCATTTATTATTAGCCTGTGTAGAATGTGCACCACATTGTATCCAACATAAATAAAAACTACATCTAAGTGATTGAATTACAAAGGCATTGCTGACCGATCCGGTGGCATTCCAGTTTATCTAGTGCAGGTGTATTTACCCTGTAACGTTATCGAGAAAAACAACTGGGGTATTTCCTAGTTAAAGTGCTTTTCATTCAAATGAATGTAAATGAAAGATGAAACGCATTCTTATAAACTTGGTCCATCTGTGCCGACTTCTCAGAAGTGTGTTTCTAACCATTCCACAAAGGGAAGAAGATGTAAAAAGATGAACGAGGATAGTTTTCCACATATGAGCCAAATCATGTGGTTTTGTTCCCCCCGTCCCGTGAAGGAAATGTTTGGAGGTCGAACAAAAGAATCACATGGCGTCTCGTGCCCCTTGGCCATGGATGGAATGGCGGGGCTTGATTAGAAAAGGAAAACAACAACAACAGAGCCATGAACACGTTTGAGAAGCTTGGCAGTCGGTAGACCTGAGAAAAAGCTTCAGGTTTCCTAAAAGATCTCAGAGACCAAAGATTGATCAGGCGCCGAGAGTTTTCTGAAGCCAACTCAGTTTTCACATTAAATGGCCAAGAAATCTGTGGAAAGTTGATTGCAGCTCTAAATTTGTGAATGTTTTCTTATATTTGCCCAATCAGAGAGTAGTTGTGATGAGATATCTTGATGAAATTACCCCACGTAGGGTAAGATTACTCAATAACGGCGCTGATGTGTTACCCACACACCTTTCACCTAATGCTAAAAGATGATCAGGAGAAGCAAAGGTCACTGCTGTGTGTAACAACCTTTCCTTTTTTTTTTAGAAAATTGGCACTGCCGTGTCTCTCTACAGCCAAAGCGGGCAGAAGTGAATCTCCAAGTGTAAGTCAGAGGATATTCTCACTTCCCACATGTTGGACTTAAAGCTTCCTCGGTAGACTGAACTGTTATGTCAAATAAGCTTGGCTTCTTTCCATTCGCCTTTGGCTTTATAATGTCTCTGTTGCTACAGTCCTGGCTCGGACAGTGGCTTCTCTGATCCCCGACTGTTTGCATGGGGAAAATCAAAGTTTACTAAAACTCAGCCAACACAACTAACCACCAAAAAGTCATCAGAGAGAAAAAGTTGTGAAACCTGCAGTGTTTTTGCAGTAATGCTTGTAGACTGTTTTAACAGAGGGGCCCAAACCGGGGTCAGCCGTTTGGTTTTTGGGGCCACGGACAGTCTAAGAACCGTTTGTTCTCTATTATCTCGAAGAATGTCGCAAGGTCTCTTTGGCAGAGTTGTGTAAAACATGATATTCACCTTTATTCCTTTTTTACCATTATTGCTCACTCATCATCATAAGACAGCTAGTTGGTCGAAGCCACTGTGGATGACTGTGTTACTTGAGAGCTCTTGAATGCTTTTTTATCTGAACACACCCCGCCTCTAACACTTACCACCTTTGACATTTTCACCCTTTCACTCTCAACACTACCTGCCCACAACACACTCCACCCCTTACAATCCCCAACCCCAACATTCCCTGCCCGTTGCACATTCTGTCCTTCACATTTCTTGCTTGTAACCTCCCTACCCCTAACCTCCCTATCCCTACCCTTCATACCCCACTCCCTTTACACTTAATGCCCATTACCCCTGCCACCACTTACACTTACAACTTCTTACATTCCCTGGCTCTGACATATCCCACCCTTTACACTCCACATCTTTTGCACTTTCTGCCTATTGACCCTCTCTACTCTCTACCCTAACAATCCCCACTGATGATACCCCTCATCACCGCCTCCCTTAACTGGCATGCCATTTACCCTCTCAGCCCCATTACACTTCCTGCTCCTTACCCCTTCGGCTCCCTACACTCGCTGTCCCTTACACTCCGCACCCCAACGAACACCCTTTCACCTATGATGCTTTTTTCTGGTCATTATAGTCAAACAATTCTTTTAACTCAATTTCGCAATCAAATTCTCTTCTGTCGTTTCAGACGTTTTGTGCTGATCCGTGAGACGAACCATGCTGGGATACCGGATAACCTGCATTCTTGTTTTGTCCACGTTATGTGAGGTAAACAGACACCTAGTCATCATTTAATCCATCACCTAAACTTCACTACCTGAGTTATTACGTTCCTTACGTTAATAAATAACTTACTGTTTATTCATATATTCAAGCTGGCTTGCTCGAACGATAGCAACTCGCAGCAGAAATCCAGGAACGGCTCTCACGACAATCGACACCTCTCGTAACAAGATCGTGATGGCCCAGTTTGAGTGCTACCAGAAGATGACGAAGGACAGCAATCGCGACCGAAATGGTACAAAACCATTTTACAGACCAAATTACAATGAAAAGCGAGGTCAGGGGTCTGTGTAAAAAAAAAACAGTTTAGGGAGGAAACCTATACACTCAGATCTTTTTTTTTTTACTACTTTTGAGCATCCATATTACTGGAAAATAGCGTTTGAAGCTCAGGCGTGTCCCATTTATGCCATTGTTCATCTGCAGACACTCAACATGTGGCACCGCTCCACCTGTTTCCAAGCCAGACATTTTGTTTGACAGAGTCTGTGAAGACCGGCAGAGCTCGTCGATTTGCTCTGTTCTGATTTATTTAGTTAGTTAGTTTTGTGGCCCACTGGGAAAATAAATCAGAGTCAGTTATCTGTTAGTGAAGATGTGCTGTGCTCTGGAGTTTAGAGACCAGATACATTACAGAGTTAATTGAAAAGGATTAGATTAGATTCAGAAACTGAGTGTTTGGAGTATCCGATGATTCGTATCGTTTAGCACCGTCCTGAGGAGATTATTCCTTGATTTATTTTGTTAGCATGCACTTTGTTAAATGATCCTTTTGCTGTAATTTACACACACTGTGTATGTAGTCTCACATTTCCTGCTGATTCGTCATGTGTGTGTGTGTGTGTGCAGCCGGGCTGATGTGTAACCGCACATGGGACGGTTGGCTGTGTTGGGACGACGTGGAGGCCGGAAGCTCCGCGACACAACACTGTCCAGATTACTTTAAGGACTTTGACACTTCAGGTAAAAAAAAAACACTGCATCTCAAGTCAGCTTAATATGTGTCGTGCTTTTGACAATAAAATGTGTCATAAAAGTGGTTAAATACACTGCTGGACCTTGATGTTAGATTGATTTGAAGGCAGCCATGTTTTTTCAGAAATTCCTGAAGGCTTTGGCAGATTAGATTAACATGGCAGCACATAGAAACTGTGGAGTCATAACCAGTGTGCCATCATTCCCAATGCTGGATTGAACAATTTTTGTACATTTTATGTTGAATTATTGCATAAAATCTGTCGAATTTGTTTCATTTTTTACCCTTTTGTTTGTACTGTGTTTTTAGAGCTGGCCACAAAAATCTGCACCGAATCTGGAACGTGGTTTATTCACCCGGTTAGCAACCGAACCTGGACCAATTTCACCACCTGCAAACAGTTCACAGTGGAGCGCCAGCAGGTGGGTGTAAAGCCATGTGATGACGATGAAGAGGGTCATATCAGCAGCACTGAACGTAAACAGTGGCACTGTAACTAAACGGATATCACAGGTATCGCCAACATGGTCGCCTATAAGGGGGAACTGACCAAAACATAACGTAGGTGAAAACGCTCTCAATGCGACAGTGTTTACGACACTGGTAACAGATTATTGCACATACCAACCACATGGCGGACAACCGTGAGCAAATGTACAATAGTGTTCTTTAAGCTAAGTTTTACTCAAGATGGAAAAAATGTCGCCAATGTAACGTGGATTATCTTCGGTATGACTTTATTTCCCTTACTTTATTACCATCTATTAAAAACAGCAGCAAATCAACAGACACAGCAATCTCACTCATTAGCTTACAAAATGAAGACTTTTATTTACTTAATAATGCGATAACAAATAGGGGTCTGATTAAATGATGGCCTGATTTGTGTGCATGGGATGTGGGTTGGGTGGTAAAGGGTTTTATCTTGTTTTCTTTTCTGTCTCGTGGAATAAATGATAATCAGTTCGTTGTATTGTTTCATATAGACAGCGATCAATCTCTACTACCTGGTCCTGATTGGTCACGGATTGTCCCTGATCTCTTTGCTGGCCTCTCTGGGAATCTTCTTCCACTTCAAGTAAGTGTGACGTGTGTAAATTTTCCACTTCCGCGTCTCCTCCGGCACTCGTATTTATTTCCCTTCTTTTCCGTCAGGAGTCTGAGTTGTCAGAGGATCACGCTTCATAAAAACCTCTTCTTCTCTTTCGTGCTGAATTCAGTCATCACCATTATCTCCTTTACGGCTGTCGTAAACAACCGGGAGGCTAATTCGGTAAGCGGGTCACACGCTGATACACACGATTATTTATAAAATTTAAATTAAGACCTAATATAACAGCATTGGAAGACTGTTTGTGGTAGTGTAGTTGTTTAGCCGTGTCTGTCTTCTGCCGCCAGGTGAGCTGTAAGGTGTGTATGTTCATCCACCTGTACATCCTGGGTTGTATGTACTTCTGGATGCTGTGTGAGGGAATCTATCTCCACACGCTGATCGTCGTGGCCGTGTTTGCGGAGAAGCAGCGCCTCATCTGGTATTACCTGCTGGGTTGGGGTGAGTGTGTCGTCTCATAGGTTCCACCTTATTCTAGTTTATCGCTGTAATAACCTTAACGGAGACTCGGATGTTTTGCAGGATTCCCTATTATTCCGGCTGTAATACATGCCATAGCCAGAAGCTACTACTACAATGACAAGTGAGTGCCAAACTTACGACAAGGAAAATCCCCAAATTCCCAGTTATTTCTTTATTACAAGAAATCATTTATTTAGGAAAATATGCAAATTTGGACACACCCCCTATCACATAACCTGGTACTTCACACCCCACATTTTGTATGTTGTCCTGTGATTGGCTGTTGTGTTTTATGATGCAACCACTCTAACAGTTACTCTGAACAGCTTTAAATGTTTTAATAGTGGAATAAAATCTTTTTTTGAGTTGATTTTACTGTGATTTGTTCCGCAGTTGTTGGATCAGTTCGAATACGTCTCTGCTTTATATTATCCACGGTCCCGTGTGTGCCGCTTTACTGGTGAGCGCTCTCTCTTCTCTCTCTGGGGTTTTTGAGTTTTTGTTGCTTTCTCCCTTTTTTTCTTCCCACCATTTTTATCCCAACACATCAGGAAATCCAAATATTGATATTTTAAAAGATTTGGTCAGTTTACTGTGACGTCTTTTAAGAAGTTTAATATGCAATGGATCTGAGATCAAATTTGTTCTGGAGGCGAATTTTTAAGGCCGGATTTGAAATTTTCCCATGAGAAATAATGTAATTGCAGATCAGAGCATCACCTCACTGTATATTTTTATTTATTTTATTTTTAATCTTTACAAACTGATTTGATGATTTAAACCACTTTCGCTTCTGGATCTTGAAATTTATTTCTTTTTTTCAGGGTTAATTGGTTTCAGATCCGAGTTTTACACTGGAACAGATTCTCTCCTTTTATTTGTCTTTTTATTGCCAACAAAATCCTTTGACTCATAAATCATTTTTTGCATCATCAGCGAAGGGATTTTTTTTTGGATAGACAATATTTATAATTCAAATCCTCTCTCTCTCTCTCTCTCTCTCTCTCTCCCTCTCTCCCCTCTCTCTGTCACTTTCTTCCTCTTTTTCTCTCTGTCTCTCTGTGTCTCCCTCTTGATTTTTATCTCTTTCTCTCTCTGTCTCTCGCTCTGTCTCTCCTCCTCTTTCTCTCTCTGTCTCTCTCTCTCTCCAACCCTCTCTCACTTCTCTCTCTCTCTCTCTCTCTCTCTGTCTCTCTCCCTCTCTCTCTCTCCTCTCCTTCTCCTTTCTTTATCTCTCCTCTGACCTCTCATAAATCCTACCCAGTTTAACTTCCTTTAGTTTTTCATCTTCTCTTCTCCCTTCTCATGAGAAATAATGTAATTTGCAGATTCAGAGCATCACCTCACTGTATTTCTTTATTTGTTTTTTAATCTTACTCTTCATCTTTAAAACCACTTTCGCTTCTCTCTTGCAAATTCTCTTCTCTTCTCTCTGGTTTTCAGATCCTTTACACTGGAAAGATTCTCCTCTTTGCTTTGTCTCTTTCTCTATCTGCTCCTTTCGTCCCTTCATCATTTTTTGCATCATCAGCCGAAGGGATTTCTTTGGATCTATCTCTATATTCTCGATCCTCTCTCTCTCGTTCTTAATCCTCTCTCCTCTCCCTCTCTCTCTCTCTCTCTGTCTCTCTCTTCTTCTTCTTTCTTTTTCTCTCTGTCTCTCTCTGTGTCTCCCTCTTGATTTCTCTTTTATCATCTCTCTCTTCTCCTCGTTCTTCTTCTCTCTCTCTCTCTCTCTCTCTCTCTCTCTCTCTCTCTCCCTCTCTCTTCTCTCTCTCTCTCTCTCTCTCTCTCTCTCCCTCTCTCTCTCTCTCTCTGTCCATTTCTATCACCTCTCTCTTCTCTCTCGATTTTATCTCTTTCTTTCTGTCTCTCGCTCTCTCTCTCTCTCTCTCTCTCTCTCTCAGGTGAACCTGTTCTTCCTCCTGAACATAGTCCGGGTGTTGATTACCAAACTGAAGGTGACCCACCAGGCCGAGACCAGTCTCTACATGAAGGCGGTGAGAGGGACGCTGATCCTCGTGCCTCTCCTAGGCATCCAGATCGTCCTGCTGGCCTACAAACCCGAGGGTCACCGCACCAACGAGATCTACGCCTACATGATGGCCATTCTGATCCATTACCAGGTAAAACGTTATTGTCAAAGAGGAGAGGAAAAAGGCGGTGAGGCAGAAGCACCGTTCCAGAAGTCTAAAGCGTCTGTGCATTCTTATAAATATTTAATTAAGTTTTTTTAAAAGCAATGTTAAGATTTTGATTTGTTTTTTATTTCTTTTAAGGGTTTGCTGGTGGCTACGATCTTCTGCTTCTTTAACGGAGAGGTGCGTCATTATGGACAATAAATATTTCTATATCATTAAAAGATGGAAATTTTCCTCAGATTTAATTTCAATAAATAAATCAGTGAAAATAAAACATTTGGTTATATTCACTTTATCTGGTCCTCCTCCAGGTTCAGGCCGTATTACGGCGCCACTGGAATCAGTACCGCATCCAGTTCGGTAGCACATTCGCCAACACAGAGGCGCTGCGCTCGACGTCCTACACCACCTCGTCCATGACCGAGGTGCACCGCTGCTACAGCATCGACAGCCACATGGACACGCTGAACGGCAAGAGCTTCCACAACCTGGAGTCCACCATCCTCCGCTCAGACAACATCTACATGTGAAGAGCGCCGCGCACACACCAACACCACAAAACAGAGACAACGGCGAGCCTCCGGCCGCCTCCGAGTGCCTCAGCTGGGGGCCTCTCAAAAAAACTTTGGCACTGAAAGCGCCTTTCGCTGTGAAGCCAGATAACAGCCGTGATTTCCTAACGAGAATGTGAGCCGAGAACTGACACAGCGCAGAGGGAGGCTCGAACCCACATGACGAATGAACATGAGCGCTGATCAAAGCGGCGCGCTCACATGTGGGATTAGTAACACACGAGATCTGGATTACATTCCCTCTGGCTCGAAAAGGACGTTCTGTGAAATTTGGAATAAAAAAAAAAAAAAAAAAGTTTCTATCCTGGGTGTATGGATTGTGAAACTCCAGCTGAAATTTGTTGTGTTTCTTAACATGATGGGTTTCTGAAAGAGCGGAGTTAAAGGGATGAAAAGCTGAACACACACCACAGTGAGGAGAAGCGCAAAGCCTTTAAGCCGCCATTATTTATGGAAAAGCAGTTGTTATGTCTTCAGTTCTTTATGCAAACAGTTTGAGGAGGTCGAAACTCCTTGTGTGTCCTGAACCTGGATAACACTGACTGTATATACAGAGAGAGAGAGAGAGAGAGAGAGAGAGAGAGAGAGAGAGAGAGAGATTCAATACAGCACTAAAAAGTCTTAGGCTGCGTCTAAAATCTGCCCTAATATATAAGGGGGAAGTGGTAGCGCGGTGTTCAACCTGTTGCTTATTGGAAGAATAGGGTTCGATTTCCAGCATCACAGGTTGCCACTGCTGGGCCCCTGAGCAAGGCCCTTAAACCCTTAATTGCTCAGCAAATGTGAGGGCATCTGCCAAATTCTGCTTGGATTTTGAATAAAAACTTAAATTTCCCATGAGCCCACGGGTGAGACACGACTCAGCGTATAGGGAGAAATTATAGCTCAGTGGTTAAGGTGTTGGACTGCTGATCAGAAGATCACAGGTTCAATTCCCACCCTCACCAAACTACCACTGCTGGACCCCTGTGTGAGGCTTAGTTAGGGGAAAAAATGTAAGTCACTGTAGAAAACGATGTCCCCCAAATGCCAGAATTGTAAATATTTGACAATGGCAGAAAGTGTGGTGGCAATGCAAAGCTTTTCAAGTGTGTAACGTGAAAAAAAAACACACACTTTAAATTTCCGCACTGGTGTGACATCAAATGTCACATGATGTAGTACGTCCGAATTTCGCTCACACTTCCTATGATCATACACTCTATTTCCTACTGACAAAATTTAAATGTACGTCATAAAGTTTTTATTTAGCGAATGATTTGGGTCGCAGCCTCAGTATTTTATATATTGTGTCATTTTGTGCTGTATTATCAAATCTCTCTGATTCTAAAGAGGGGGAAATATTTTTCTTGTCTTTTCACTACTTACCGTCAACACAGACACGTTTACAGTTTTCTACATTTTTTAATGAAATCAGTCGATCAATCATTAAGCACAGGAGGCCTTAATCGGCACGTCTTTATGTCTGGAACATACCGGTGCGTTTAATACGCTCGCATATTACTTCTTTTTAGGGCATTTCAAGCTCATATGCTGGAAAAACTAACAAAAAAAACTGGACAAAGAAACGGATGTAAATAGACTGTTCTAAACTGTGTTCGCGCAGATGTGTGTGCGAGTGTGTATTTATAAATACGGTCCGCGCTTACAAACAGTATACAGCACTTATCGGCTTCTGTGTATTCTGTGCATTTTAATCTAGTAATTGTTCAGAACATCATTTCCAGTGTTTAACTTTATCTTGTCGCCTGTAAGTGGGGTTTAAGAGCGGTGGGGTGTGTCGATCACGGCGCCACACGGTGGACGGTTTTCTAAGTTATTTCTATTCCCAGGATGATATGTTGTAGGTCGTGATCATAACGCAGAGTTTACCGCTTCAGTATTTAATTTAATGTTTTTTTGCTTGTACACTGTAGTGTGTTTCATTCCAACAATACAAACGCAAGAATATAAAATGGTGAAGTGTCGTCTTTTTCAGTCGGTCAAGATGCCTGCAGGTCCATTTGATGCCAGAAACGGGGGACATTAAAAAACAATAAAAGGGTTCCAGAACCAGGAACTTTTCAGAAATGACCGTTACCGAACCCTAACCCTAAACGCTAACCCTAACCCTAACCCATTTCAGAATGCAGAGTTTAAGAACATTCAAAAAACCTCCAGAAACAGGAAAATCACCGAATCTGAAGTTTAAGAACTAGGAATGTTACAGAAATTATCATTAAAGAAAAAGAAAAAATTCCAGAAACCAAAAGATTTCAATACCAGTAACCGGAATTTAGGACCAAAACCACAGAAACATTCATAAAACAGAAACAGTCCAAAACCAGGAAGTGTAGACACTTTAAATATTCCAGGGATGATCATTACAGAACCTGGAATATTCCTGAAATAAAAACCAGGAAAATATAAAACCCAGAAAGGTTTGTAAACATTTAAAAAAAACAAGAAGAATTGGTGATATTGTAAAAACTAAAAAGATTACAAAACAAATTCCCGAAAGTTTTATATTGCACAAAACAAAACACAAGAGTTCCAGAACCTGGAATATTCTAGAAACAGGAGCGTAACAGAACCAGTAACATTCCCAAAAACAAGAAAGTTCCAGAACTGGAAACACACAAAAATGCTAAGTGAATTATGTGTTACAATTGGGAAAGTTTCGGAAAATAGAGTAAAAGAGAATCGAGAACATTCCAGAAACAAGTATTCTAGAAGTAGAAACCATCTTTTCTTTATAATTTATCACTGGACACGTTGACAGTCATCTGTCTTGTGTGTTTCTACTTTTTCCCCCACATTAATTGGTTTTACTGAAAGAAAATAGAATAATTTGAATTTAACAAGAGGTTTTCAAAAGATGGATAATTCTTGAAGGGGTGCCAATATTTTTAGAGCTGTGACAGTAGATCTGGTCCTTTTCCAGAAGGATCTTCTCTCCTGGATTGAGCTGCATTTATGCCTTCAGGCTGCTAAAGATATAGTTGAAGGTCACAACGCTAAGTGATATGTGACTGCCGGTGGTAGCTTTAGTCCAACAGGATGTGTTGCTTCCTCACACACACACACACACACACACACACACGCAAGAATACACACGATGGAAAAACAGAGAGGCGGGAGTAAACAGCGCACAGCTGACATGTGTTTCTGCCTGTGGGAACAGCACAGGAAGGAGCCTCGGCTTTGGTGCTGCCACACACTCTTGCTGACACCAGAATTTAAACGTGTGTGTGTGTGTGTGTGTCATTGTGTGTGGATGTCTGTTTAGTTTGTCTGCAAATATTTTCATTAAAACTTTTTAAAACGGAACTCAATTTCAGATCTCGCCGCGAGCCGAGCATCTGGAGGTTGTGTGATGCTTCACATTGGTTCCATATGTGCTAATGAGAAAGCCGTTTCCACCCTCCCTTTTCCACCAGATGAGTTACACATGGAAGAGGAAAGGAAAAAACGGAGAACCAAAAGAACCTCAGATCTCCTTTTATGTCTGGAATCTTTCTTTCAAAAAAAAAGCAGCGTAATTAATCTTCCAGCTTTTGGCGCAGAGACAAAAAAAAACTAATCACGTTAATGCGACGTTGGTGTTTTTTTTACTTAAAAGCAAATCTCAAACAGGCGGATGACGACCTGTTCGCCAGCGACGCCGCGTTTCTGGACTATTTAACCACTTCGGATCTCGTCTTTCTCTTTTTTTGTCCATAACGGGTGACGCAGCATGATTTAAGAAGGTGAGAAAGGTTTTGAGAAGTGGGATGCTGACACCTAGGGTGCATCTTTGGGGGTTGGTAGAACTCTAATGGTCCACACACCTTGGGGTCCCCCAGAGATCTGTTTCATTAGTAGTAACAGTACTAAGAGTAATGTAATAGTATGTTTTGTGTGGTAGGGGGTCTGACCCCATATTATTTCATAGGGCCCAAAATTGCTGGCGGCACCCCTGCCTTGACTCATGGTAACCTCCAGTGCTTGTCATCCTGCGGACGCATCAGAATCCTGCACAGGAAGCGGGACATGCATTCCACAGCCGAATACCCAGAATCTACCGAGACGATGATTTCTAAAGAATAAAAGACAATAGGCATATTTTTGGGGGCCATTACAAAGTTTCGGTAAGAATCCAGGGAATCAGAGTTTCAGGAATGGCTTGATCCGAATTCTGCATTCTGATTGGTCAGAACAGTCTAACATTCATTATAGTCATTTAGCAGACGTCGTTACACAGAGCCACTTATATTTACCTCTATTTCTACCTAAATAAGCAGTTTTTTCACTAGATTGTGTCATGTGACTGTGTGGATTTGTTCATTCAGGTACAATAGTACGAGTGAGATCAGACACTACTGTTAAGGTGAGAAGGTCTGGGGTTTAGTCAAGGGTTCCAGTTCACTGGAAAGGTGTTCAGGGGGATTGAGTCAGAATTAGGACTCTGTACAGGACATTGAGAGTTCTTCCACTCCAAAACATCCAGCACACAGGATGTCTTCATGGAGATTGGTGGATTTGTGCACAGGGACATTGTCATGCTGGAACAGGGTTCAAGTCTCATTCTGGTAAAGGAATAATTGAAGGACACAATAATGAGAACATGTTAAGTGAAGTAACTGTGTGAAAGGTTAAAGGTGCTGGTCTTTTTTATCAAAGAAGGAAATCTTCAGCACACCAGGCTGAAAAGCAATTTTTCCTCTGATTGTACGTCCTTACTGGCAGCCTGTGCCGTCTTTATTAAGGACACCGTTTACCAAGAACTCAGCTCATTGTTTGGACAACAGCCAGAAACTGACTTATATAGAACTTTTAGAAAGATCTCTGGATCAATGATAGCGTCTCTGCCTCTACTGATCTCTGTCCAACAACGCAGTGATCGTCTGAGGTGTAAAGTGCAAATAATTAATGATAAAATTCCTTCACCATCGCTTCATGTTTGCATCTTAAACCATACATTTAGACACATCTGCAGAACATCTGGATGAGCACAGACATTAAGACTTTCACTGCTGGCATACAGAAAGATTCCTCCAGTCTGAAAAAAAATCTATAAAGTGACTCGGAAAACTGTGGAAAAGGGTGTGCGCTGGTGTAGGGAGACGAGACGGCTGGAGAACGATATGGGCTGGTCCATTTCTCTCTGAAATTCCTCATCCCTGCCTGTCTAATGTAGTGTTTCAGGATGGAGTAGGAAAAAAAATAACAGATATACAGACGATGTTACTAAGGCGAGTTAAATTTTCACCTTAAATGTAAAAAATCTGGGTGTATATGTGATTGGAGACGTGACTGATTAATTGGCCGTGAATTATAAATGTGAACAGTCCGATTGGAATTTATGTGGCTTTTTCCCAGCACTCATTGGGCGTGTTACTTCCACATTATAGGAATCGCTTCTCCAAGTAAAACCCAAGGAACTTCCCATAAATCTTTCTGTGTCACTTACTTTCATAAAGCACATCAGATTTGGGTGAATATAATCAGTATTGTGTGAAGAATATAGTGTTTAAGGTGTTGGACCGCTAATTGGAAGATCAGGGTTAGATTCCCAGCACCACCAAGTTACCACTGTTGGGCCTCATTCAGGGGTGTCTGAACTTGGTCCTGGAGGGTCGGGGTGTCCTGCAGAGTTTAGCTCCAACTCTAAATAACACACCTGAACTAACTAATCAAAGTGTTTCTAAGTATACTTGAAAATTACAGGTAGGCAAGTTGGAGCTAAGGTCTGCAGGACACTGTCCCTCCAGGACAGAGTTTGGTACCCCTGCCGCAAATGTAAGAAGCTTGTATGTGAACGTAGCCTGCGAGCTCTTTTTCACAGTCAAAAATCTCCATTCCAGCGATGCCAAATAAGGCAAGTTAATTAGGCGCTGCGAAATGAAGCGTAAGAACAAAATCCAGAACGGTTCTGCTTTCATCCTGGTCCAGATATCATGGATCAGAAACCAGGCAAAGACTTTGATCCAACGATTACTAATTCTTTGCAATCTGCTGATCATCAGTCCAACACTTTAACCAGTAACAGCTTATATAGGCACTGATACAGCGGTGCACAACATCAGTGTCGATAAGACGATGCATGAGTCAAAAGCCAAAAGTATTAGAGAATCTGGGCATCACATCTATCTGTGTTTTTTTTGAACATTGTATTCCAGATTTAGTCTCACTTTTTCTACCAAAATTGGCAGTCTAGTGGTGTTGAACCGATCATCTTTCAGCTAGCAGTCCAACACCATAATCACTGAGGTACCACTTCCACCTTCTGTCTGAGGTACACAAAACACAAACTGTACACACTCTTTCGAGCGTGCTCTCTGCAAATACGTTCATATTGTGATATTCAGAGAAGGTCCACTTTCCCTACTGTCATGCAGCAAGAAACAGGAAATGGAATCTTCAGAATAGGAAGTTCTCATCCCAGGAAGCGGTCGGTTCCATGTTTTCGGAGGCTGACGCCTCCGTCGACGAAATCTTTCTTTACGCTTCATTGTACTTCATTCAGTGTTGACTTTTCTTAGACATAGTGTTATGGATCAACAGAGCCATCACTCTCTCTCTCTCTCTCTCTCTCTCTCTCGCTCTCGCATTGAGGCGTGTCTTTTGGGCCTTATGGAGAGGGTGAGTTTTCATCATTTGCAGTTTCCTGCGATTGTCCTGGCTTTAGTGATCCTGGGCAGTGCTGCTATCTGGGAAAGAGGTGGGATGTTAACTCACAGGCTTTCCTGTCTGTCAGCGGGAAACATGGCCAAACACTACAGACATGGGCGGGGCTGCCCACGACCTTTGACCTTCAAAATAAAGTACCCAAGTGTCAAAGTAAGAGAGAGAGTGTGCAGGATTATATGTGATCCACACTGCTAGTAAAATCCACACTGGTAGTCTGTATCCCAACTTCTCTGAGAGTTTGGAAGAGTGCTAGAAATGTAGCAACTCTGTTCCTGTTGTAATTTTCGGTGAAAGATGTCACGTTTCCCACCGTTTCTGGCTAAAATCGCAGACGTATTTCAAAAAAGCTGACAGACGTATTAACTGCATCTGGCGAGTCGGGGAAGAGAAGCGCTGTGTGCGGGGAGGTTTTTAAAAAACAGCTGGAGTCATGGAAAAAATGGTTCCAGCACATTTCCGTCACACACACACACACACACACACACGTTTTGCTTAGTATCCATGCAGAAACTATTTCCTGACAGATAATTTGTGTGAGACATAAAGTAAATCTAACTATAAGTTAAACTTGCTTGTTTTACCCAAAATGTCCCCAGAAGGTCAAAACTGAGGGTGTGTGTATACAGTACTAATACACTAATGCTCCGGTTACCACTGATTAATGAGGATGGCTCACCGGCTGAGAATTTGTCTATCTTTTCACTGTCATTGCTCTGACGCTCAATTCTGGCTCTGTCGCGTCTGTCTGGTTAAAAGTCACTCCATTGTGTAACACCTCACTGAGCCGAATCATCTTTTCCCTTTCAGCGTCTAAAGGAGCTCAGATGTTCCACTTTGGCTTGTCTTACGACACAGTTAAACGCTTGTTGTAAGTATCAACTTATTAAAAAAAAGGCAGCGAGACAACCTGTCTGTCTGCGGACACGATGAAGGGTACCGGCATCTTTAGATGCTGGGAAAAGGCTCCTTCTCATGGTTCTTTGGGGCACTTTTTAAAAGGAAGGATAAGGAGGGAGTCTGGGAACGTTTGGAAATGCCCAGGACACGGGGACACTCACACACACTTGTATTTACACATACACGCACACACACATAGCGTGATGAAGGAGCCCCTTGGCAGCGCCCTGCAGTCACCGCAGGAAGGTCACGGGCACGTTGAGTCCTTTCAGACCACTGCGGCTCAACCTTGTGTAACATCTGCCCTGGGGATCAGCCGGAGATTAAACAGATTTAGTCATGGCCCGAAATTCACTTCCGCGGGAAATGAGAAATGTTTTCCTCCTCGAAAAAGGGCTGCAGGGGAACCGCGGTCCAGCGAGCGCTACAGAGAACCGAGCGAGAAACCTTGCCGGGTGTGTCGGAAAAAAACTCTCCAAAGTGTTATTATTGTGCCCTGTCAGGACCCTCACTGAGCCCTGAACCGCCTGAACTCTCTCCCTCTCTCTCTCACACTCTTAAACACACACACACACACACACACTTGCTCTTTCTTCCTCTTTCTCTCTCTCTCTCTCTCTCTCTCTCTCTCTCTCTCTCTCCCGGTCTCTCTCTCACACACACTTTCTCTCACACACCTATAAACACACACATTCTCTTTCTCACTCTCTTTTTCTCTCCCCCCTCTCTGTCTCTCTTACTCTCTCTCTCTTTCTCTCCCTCTCACTATGTTTCTCTCTCTCTCTCTCTCTCTCTCTCTCTCTCTCTTTCTCTTTCTCTTTATCTCTCTCGGTCTCTCTCTCACACACACTTTTTTTCGAACACACCTACAAACGCACACTCTTGCTGTCTCTCCTACGAACATACACACTCACACTTTCTCTCACACACCTATAAACACTTTATTTTGACTGCTGTCACTTTCTTTTAATCTCTCTCTTTTACTCTCAAACATGGTCCCTAGGTTTAAACACACACACACACACACACACACGCACAGGCTTGATATCGATGGCTGAGCTCCTTGTTGCGTGCTTCCTGTCTATGTTCCTCACTGCTGTCCGTCTTATTGGGCTGCAAACGCTGGCAGTAATTCATCAAACTTCTGCCAATTCACACACCCAAATCTCTGCGTTCAGAACTGGAGCCGGGCTGTAAAATCAGCGCTGTTAAATTCTCCATTCTTATTGGACGGATGTCGATTTTGCCCTGATTGGTCATTCCACAGCTTTAGATTTAACTCTTAATTAAAAATCTAGAATAAATTACTCACAAATTTGGAATGAATTATTAATAAACAGCTGGAACTGATTTTATTTCCCATGTGTTACAGTTCTGACAATGTTTTATTAGTGACTCACACGCACTGAGCAAAGCACCACACACACACACACACACACACACACACACACACACACACACACACACATGCACACTAACTTGGGCATCCATTAAGCAAACTGGGTTGCTGATGTCCATATGGCTGAGTGTGTGTGTGTGTGTGTGTGTGTGTGTGGTGCTTTGCTCAGAGGCTGGAATGGGGCCACAGGATCTGAGAGTTCGAGCAGAACCAGATGTTTCTCTTTTTCCTTGGCTTGCGTTTAGCGTCTTAGATAAAAAGGCAATGTTTACCAAAAAACAGACCATGTCATGTTTGTGTCTCTCACTTAGTTCAGACAACTCGCAGATGTGAAAACGACGTGTGTTATTATCAGTGTGTGACCTGACTGAATATGACAGTTCAAAAAGATGCACAGGAAACCAGGCTTGTGATGACTCCTGCAGAACGAGTTACGCCTTAATGACTGAATGAATCCTTTAACTCTTTTTTTGGAAAATACAGTGAAGGATTGAGGACCACGGCGGTCACCTGGAGATCCAGCGAAGAACATGTCAAGAGGAGGAAACTGAGGCTATAAACTGCACTCGTAAACTGCCTCCACATGTACTGGGGTTTGTTGATATCTGTCTGTCTAATAACACTCGAAAAAAAAACCCATAAAAATCAGAACCAGAAGAATCAGAATAAAAATCAGAATCAGAATTTAAATCAAAATCAGAATCTGAGGAATCAGAATAATCAGAACCAGAAGAAACCAAACAAAAATCAGAATCACAACAATCAGAATCAGAAAAAACAGAATCAGAGAAATCAGACTTTAAATCAGAATCAGAATCGGAGGAATCAGAATTAGAAGAATCAAAATCAGACAAATCAGAATCAAAAGAAGCAGATTCAAAAGATTTAGAACCAGAAGAATTAAAATAAGAAGAATCAAAGGAATCAGAATCAGATAAATCAGAATCAGAAAAATCTAAATCTAAATCAAAATTGGAGGAATCAGAAGAATCAGATTTGAAGAATCAGAATCAGACAAATCAGAATCAAAAGAATCAGAATAAGAAGAATCAGAGGAACCAGAATCAAAAGGATGAGATTCAGAAGAATCAGAATCAAAAGAATCAGAATAAAAAGAATCAGAGGAACCAGAATCAAAAGGATCAGACTCAGAATCAGATTCATTTTTATTGCCAAGGGTTAAAAATAAGGCCCACACTTTAATCTTTGCTCGATCTTTTTTCTATGGACTAAACTCCTAAACTCCTAATTATGGTAGCTACCACTCCACCAACACTCCCTATATTTTCCCCAAGGTTTGTGCGAGACCTTAAATCCAGCAGAACATCTATAACTCCTGCTCTGTCTGACTCCCACGTCTAATATGTTTTAGTTAATTTTAGTCTCTGAGCTCTCCTGATGTAGCTTTTGGCCTCTGCCAGACCCACCCCCCCTCCCCCCATCACACTTAAACGAGCCAAACCGCCGGAGTCGTGATCCTCAGCATCAGATCTATTGATACAGCTGTTCTTCATGACTTCGACCGTGAGCAAATCTACACCGGGGCCCCGACCTCTTCAGACCGAGACGCTATAAAGTAAAACAAGCACGACAGACACGAGCAACACATGCAGCCTTTTTTTTACAGGGATGTTTTATTCTTATACTCGCTGACAGTCAGACACTAAAGGAAACGACCAGAGATCTTTCAGGGATCCATCAGTATCTAAACTGCTGTTCAGATCTCTAAAGTTAACCCCCAACTTTGGAAGAACTCTTGATTTTGACTTAACCCCTTTAAACTAAACACCTGTGGGATGAACTGAAACCCTGACTGAACCCCAGACCTCCTCACCTCAACATTAGTGTCTAATCTCACTAATATTATTGGAACTGAATGATAAAATCCCCAATCACAGTCACATGACCCAATCTAGTGGAAAACCTGCACAGAAGAACGGAGGGGATTACAGGAGAAAGAGTGAGACTTACATCTGGAATAGGATTCGAAAAATAAACAACATATGGATCTAATGTTTAGGTGTTCTAATACTTCTGGCCCTATAAGTGTAATTCCTAGCAGTGACATAAAGACACACACAAATATGTTGATGTCATAAAAAGTTTATTCTTAGCCAAACTAAAGATTCCTCAGTTGCAAAAGTTTGTAAAACCCCCCCCCCTTCTTAAATAACATTAACATTCCTTATTTATTTATCTTCTATACCCGCTTATTCCCTAATTTGGGGTCACAGGGATCTGCTGGAGTCTAAACCAGCCGTCTCAGTCCAATGGGCAATTTAGAATCACCAATCAATCTAACATACATGTTTTTGGACTGTGGGAGGAAACCGGAGAACCCGGAGTAAACCCACACAAGCACAGGGAGAACATGCAAACTCCACGGAGAAAGACCCCTGCAGGGGAATCAAACCCAGGACCTTCTTACTGTGGGGAAACAGCTAATTTAATGTAAAAACTCTTATTAAATGTTATTTGTCATTAAAGGTTATTTGTTATAATAATTTATTTCTTTGATCAACTTAATCTTATAGCAATGTTACACCAAGTGATTTACTATCATAAGAGTGTGGAAAAAAATATATATGATTTGCAAAAACACACACACACACACACACACACCTTCACACATGCCTTCAATTAACACAAAGGTTTTTATACTGGTTTTATATCATTGTATCGAGGGTGCACAAACTTTTGCACCTCAACACTTACTTCATTAGACGTTTAATAAATAGGTGGTGTGTGTGTGTGTGCGTGCGTGTGTGTGTGTGTGGTGTGTGTGTGTGTGTGTGTGTGTGCGTGCGTGTGTGCACGCACTTGAGGGTGTACAAAAGAGAGAGCATGTCGTCTCTGCCAGTTCTGAATGAGGTTGTGACCCTACAACATGTGCTGGATGAACTTTCGTCTCGCTCCTTTCCTGCACTCTTCCTTCCTCCGACCAGAAAAAAAACTAGAAAATCGAATATAAGTAACGAAAGAATAAAGCCACATTAGCACGTGCCCTTCGGGGTCAATTCTCTGGCTGTAACCGATGTGTGTGTGTTATATATGTGACTCTTGTGTACTCCTATCTATAGGTCAGCATTAAGGACGTTATTAGAATTCTGGATTCTGATTGGTCAGGAGTTTCTGCGCTTGTTGATTTGGCCACAAAAGGTATTTTAATGAAATTTATTTTATTAAAAAAAGATCAACTACAATGTTAATGGTTAGTGTATTCACCTTCTTGTCTTTGGGGCCTTTGTGTGACATTGATAGATATATATATATATGTATACATACATACAGTATATATATATATATATATATATATATATATATATATATATATATACATACATACAGTATATATATATATATATATATATATATATATATATATATATGTAGTATATATGTGTGTGTGTGTGTGTGTGTGTGTGTGTGTGTGTGTGTCTTTGTGAGCTTGCATTATGGCTATAATAGGAAAACAGACTTATTATTGGCGGTACGATTAACCCCAAGCAGGAAAGCCAGCGTCTCCGCTGCACCTCCAGGGATCCAAACAGGAACTGGAGATCACAGCCCCGTTTTTCTCTCCTTTCTCTTTTGTCCCATTTTTTCCATCTTTCTTCATCTGTCCTTCCTTTTTTTCTCCTTGTGTTATTTTTTATTACACGTTCTGTTTTTTCATAGCTGTGTTCCTTTTTTTTTGCAGTTGGATGTAAAGGCACTATAATTCTAACACACACACACACACACACACACACACACACACACACACACACACACACACCCTAATCAGGAAGAGATCAGCTCGGTGGATGTGGCCGGTCACGGTGAACACCCACATGGGACACTCAGCAGTCTCAGCCCTCTAAAATAAACACCAGCACGCCGTGCACGTTCTGTGTCTGCTTCGGGTCACGTTCCCGTGAGTCGACCCCGCCTCGTCCTCACACCGTGCAGAGAGGCATTGTGGGGGAAAAAGTGCCATCACAGTCAAAGAGTTATGTTCACTTACTACAAAAATACATCAGAATTTATTTGCTTTATACACTTAAATAAAAAAATAATCTAAAAAAAGATATTGATCTAAACATGCAGATTATTGGCATTGGTATCGGTTATAAAAACCTCAATATCGGTCAAGCGTTAGACATTAGAATAATAGAATGCAAGGACGCTTTGAAATAAGTCTTTCTAATGGATTGTGCAGGTGTCCTTAAGCTCTACAGAATCATTTTTATTATGTATATTATTATAATATATAGCATGAAATGATCAACCTGGATGAGAGAATATAAGCAAACATTAAAAACTTAAAAACAGTCTTAAGTAGATTAAAAAAAACGTTGGAATTTGTTCGATTTATTAATAATCTCATTGTTTTACAATGAAATTAACACCCTGAAATACAGTTGTAATATTACAGGGATCTGCTGGAGTCTATTACAGGGATCTGCTGAAGGCTATAACAGGGATCCGCTGGAGTCTATCACAGGGATCTGCTGGAGTCTATTACAGGGATCTGCTGAAGGCTATAACAGGGATCCGCTGGAGTCTATCACAGGGATCTGCTGGAGTCTATTACAGGGATCTGCTGAAGGCTATAACAGGGATCCGCTGGAGTCTATCACAGGGATCTGCTGGAGTCTATTACAGGGATGAGCTTGCTCAGGGATCGCTGGAGTCTATCACAGGGTCTGGAGTCTTACAGGGATCTGCTGGAGTCTATTACAGGGATCTGCTGGAGTCTATCACAGGGATCTGCTGGAGTCTATTACAGGGATCTGCTGAAGGCTATAACAGGGATCTGCTGGAGCCTCATCACAGGGATCTGCTGGAGCCCATCACATGGATGGGGATTTTAGAATCACCTTACATGTTTATGGACTTTGGGAGGAAACTGGATAACCCAGAGTAAACCAACGCAAACACAGAGAGAACATACACACTTTACACGGAAAGACCCCTGCAGGGGATACGAACCCAGCGTGTTTCCCCTTGTTGAAGGAATATTTCTAGGTAAAAAATCTTTTAATCATCTTCAGGAGTCGGTCTCTTATTTCCATCTCGCACCATTATAACGCAACCAAAATGTCAAAATGAAAAATAATCATACCACCAAAACGAAAGGGGTCAGACAGTGGAAAGTGCCGTTAATCGAAACAAACGTGACGTCCTGGTTTCATGGTCAGTAAAACTGGGAGTTGTCGAATTCTAAATGATTTGAAACGATGAACTGGGCTGCATCTGTTGGGTCAACAGATGTTTTGTTGACGCAATCCATTCCAACCTGCTTTAATACGGAGGGCCGGGAAGGTTGTTTATCATCGTCATCACTTTCCCCAGTCGCTCTTATACTGCAGGACTTGGTGGAAATTTCGAATATACTGCAAACTGCGGCTGTTTGTTTAGGTTAATAAAGTCGAAATGTTGGAAGTGTTTTGATTTTGTGCGTTGAGGTATGTGTTAATATCTCAGCCATGTTTATAACAGAAGTCCTGAATTTCTCCACTCAATAACAGTGTAATAAGAATCAATCCGCTGGTAAAAGCTGAAGTAAAATCTCGGAAAGTAAAAGAATAACATGTCCACGTCAACGGATTTCAGTTAGTGCTGTTTTACCAAGAAAAAAAGGGAAACATTAGCCAGCTAGCATAAAAATAACTAGCCCAGTAAATAGATTACAGAGAGGACGGGTTGCAGAGGTAGGTATTAGGTCCTATTCTCACATTCACATCTGTTAATGTTTACATTTTTCCCTAAAGACCATCTGATGCTAAAAAGTCGTCTTACGACTTTACAGATATGATTATTGAGGAAACGTTGTGGTGTTTAAAAACATATGGGTAAAAATAAGATCATTGAAACTTAATTTCTTTTACAAATGTGTGTTTGAGGAGGAAAGAAATCGTCCAGGACTGATTCCCGAGCGTAACCCGGTCTCTGGACAGCGCTGGTGTGTAATCCTGTTGGGCAACACAGCCAATGTTTCATGTTTGCTTCACTGGTGTTGACGCAAACGTGTCTGCGTGTTTCATGCCTCGTTTTATAGTAGTTCCCTGATCGTCCTCCACGTGACCTCCGACTGCAACAGTGTGAAGAAACAGATGTTGACAGAAAGCGCAAGTTTCATGGTTTATCTGGAAGCTATTTGGAACTGATTCATCTTCTTCCTAGACAGCAGTGAATCTCTAGTTTCTTCTTCTTTTTATTAGATTAGTAGTAGTTACCTGACCATGTGCTTTTTTCATTTAGGGGCTTAAAAAACCGTACTGCTATCTCCTAAATTTAAAGCTGTTACCCACCACTGCCTAACTGTGCTAACCTTAGCATTAGCTTGCTATAACAATGGCACGGCAAGCAAACGCCAAATTTTTTACAGAAATATTTTTAAAAAGTCACTAAGCAGTGTTCGATTCCCCTGCAGGGGTCCTTCTGTGTGGAGTTTGCATGTTCTCCCCGTGCTTGCGAGGGTTTCCTCTGGGTTCTCCGGTTTCCTCCCACAGTCCAAAAACATGTATGTTGGATTGATTGGGTGTAAAATACTGGTGTAATCCGCATAAAAATGTGTAAACAGAAACATGATGAAGGTGTTTAAAGGTGAAAACAACTGAAAAGCAGAGTCTTTAACGCTCATTAAAAAGAAGTGTATACATGTGTACTTTTTAAAGTTAAAAAATTAAACAAAAATATTTTTGATTAACCTAAAAATACATAATTGTGCAACTATTTTTTATGGACTAGATCATTGAGATACACTAGGAATGCACAATATTTATCAGACAGGTCGATTATCGGGCGATATGGGTGAAAATGAAGTCATTTTTATTGTTCTGATAAATGAATGAAATCTGATTAATAGATCTGATTAATTACGTTTACTGGTAAATCCAATTAATCAGTCTGATTTATCTGAGAGTGCAAGTGACCGCAGTCCAGTACCGCCAGATTGGCCTGGTTCCTGCGGGCGGGTTCCTGTGCGGTGTCATTTGGGCTTGGGTGTTAGAGTTGAGTGAAAACCTTCTTTGAACAATCCTCTTTAAGGGTCTTTATGACGTCGTCATAAAACAACCAAAAAATAACGTTCTGACAACGTTAAGCAAACTGAACATTTTCATGTTTTGGGTGAATTTTAAATTAAAAATTAAAAACGTTCTCAGAACCACTCGTTTTATCGTTTTGTGTTTATTGTCAGTTATTCGGTGGACAATAATCAATATATAAGCAACGTTTCTGATCTTTTTTATGTGCGTTACGTCACAATACGGAACACAACGTCAGACAAGACCGGCGTCGCCATCTTGCGGCTATATACAGACTCGCGCGCGAGCGATTTTCTGTTGCTATAGAAACACCTGAGCGCCGCGACCTGGGCTAAACTTCATATAAACCCTAGATTTACACAGAAGAACACTAGATAGTGTACGAAACAATGGGCACGCGATGACTACGTAGTGCCCTTTGTATTATAATGGCGTCGATTTGAGATACAGCATAAAAAGTACGTTGTGGTAACGGTGGACTGAGAGAGGTGTGTTAGCAATTTTAGCTCGTCCCAGAGAGCAAAATAAGTTCACACTATTATTTAGAATATTATTAATACTTTTTGAAATATCTTTAGGTTAACTAACTAACTAGCTAGAAGAATTAGCTAGACTGAGAAATGCTTCGAAAAAGAGTTTGGAGAAAAGCAGCCAGCGATGCTGTGGGTTGTCATCAGGACGAGTCGCTCAACGCCACCATTTTTATCCTGAAAGAATTCGGACCGACTGGATTTCTACTGAAGGAAGATACAGAAACAAAACACTTTAAAGTGAGAGAGAAAAACAAAAACACACATTTCTGTTAACTGTTCATGTTTGTCAGGTGTGTCACAGTCCAGGTGGGGGTTTTTTTCAGGTGTTTCTGGGGGATCCTCATACCTGCACTTGTGGAACCTTCCAGAAAGAGAAGGACCTCTGCAAACACATCTGCTGGTAATGGGGTTTTCCAAAGTTTCTGTCTTTTTAAACATTCATTTTTGCCATTAATTGTAATAATCCAGTGAGATTTATGTTTGCAAAAGCAGTCCAGACCATCATCATCACCACCATCATCATCATCATCATCCAGTCCGTCTGGAATGACATCCGAACAAACTGAGACGGAATAAATCCAGAAGAACGTCTCCAGAATAGTTCAACAGGCCGGCCTGTAAATGTTTAAAGTCTTAGAAAAATGTCATAATTAGATTTTCTTTATTAATTAACATTTATTTTCCTGGTATTTCCAGATCAACTTACTTTTTTTTTTTACCTCATTTATACAGCTGATCATTTGGAGCCGTGCTCAGTAGGCCCAGCGGTGGTAACTTGGTGGTGCTGGGAATCGAGCTCACAATCTTCCGGTTGGAAGTCCAACACCGTAACCCGCCGCACTACCACTTCCCCCTTAACTTCTATTAACTAAAGTAAATCAACATTTGGTGCAGTCATCCTTTGCGTTTGAATCAGTATTTTGTGCAGTGTTTTAGGCGGATTTGCGGGTCGGTCTCTTGAAACATGCTGGAGACGTTTCACACACCCTTATCCAGACCAACTTCCATTTATCTGGTGGCTTGGTGGTGCTAAGAATCTGTCCAACACCAGTCTCTGCACTGGACGGTCAAAAATCTCACTGGATCATTACCATTACTTATATATATATATATATTTTATATTAAAACTTATATTTTCTACTGACACACAACAGAAAAAAGATGGAAATAACTGACGTTAAAACATTTTTTATCTAGTAAAAATACTAGTGATCTGATCATTTTATATAGAATAAAATGATATTAAAGTGTCCTTGACTTATACTGGCAAATCTCCAGACTCGATGCAGTCTATCTGCTCCGTTAGTATGGATAAGTAATTATACTGCTCTCAGACTCTGATCTGATCTACTGTCGGGTTTTTTATATGCAGTTTTGTACAGACTTCTTAAAGTTTACTCATTTTTAAACATAAATAATATTCAAGGAAAATGTCATTAACTGGAAAAAACAGTATTTTAAGTCAACTTTCCTAAACCAGAGTTTTCAGCCGAGTTGCAGTACAAACGTAGTAAACGTCATTACTATTATAAGCTAAATAAGTGGACAGTTAAATCTGAAAGAGTGTAAAAATAGTACACTTGGTGTACTTCTGAGTGTACTGTGTTTATACTTTGTAGTACAACATTTCGCACCTCTGCCCCTGCGAAGGTCGGCACTAATACAGTACAAATCATTTGTGAGTAACAGTTTAACACTTTTTAGTAGTGCATAAATCACCAACACAAAAAAGCGGGTCTAGAAAAACAGACCGGAAAGATTTTTGCTTGAATGTAATGTAATCGCTGTTAAAGTTACACAAATTATTGAGAACAAAATGGCTTTTTAAGAAGCTTATACAGTTTAATATTTTGTGTTTTATTTTTTTTACACACAGTGTCGCGGTTTTTAACTCTTCCCACCCGTTATGTCTCATCGCATACGTTTTATCATTGCAGGGTTCTGATGCGCAAATTCAGACTGCCAAGAGATCATGAATGTGAGGTCGCTTTATTTCTGATTTATCTTCTGGTTTTGTTTTTTTTTTAATTTATTTTATTTTTATGAAGAAACGTCAGACTGATCTCTTTTAAGTTTCCTCTTGTCCAGATTGTTTCCAGCTAGGACTTGTAGAAAGACAGATCCTAGAGGTGTTACAGTATCCGCACAGGATGGCTAGCGTCCCGCCGGCCCCTGCAAAGGTTTGCTCTAAAGAGGAGGATGATGGTTCGATCAGGCAGAAAAGTGTTAAGGAGGATGATATCTGTCCCATCTGTCAAGAAGAACTGCATAGGAAAAGACTTCCTGTGGCACATTGTAGGTTCGTATTGAGGCATGAATGATGAATTGGGTAATAAGCTAAAAAATGCCATCATCTGGAATCATCAGCTGTGTCATCTTTTATTAAAGAGAAACAATTTGAACATCCTAAGGTCTCCAGTATGACCTAGAGCAATGCTGACTTTATCCCGCTAAAGGTTCGGATGCGGAAACAACGTTCACATCTCCTGCATGAAATTGTGGGCTGACCATCAAAGCAGGCCCAAGACGGATGGCATGGTGAAGTGCCCACTGTGTCGGGAGAATTTCGCCACCTTGAAGATGTTGCTGGAGCTGGTAGGACAGGCTGGAAATAGCGTGTAGCACATGGAAGTTTCTCTTTCCGAAGATTCGTTAAATTCCAATGTGTAACAATAACATAAGCCTAATGTGAAAATAGACTGCTTGTTTAAATTCAGGTGAAAAATGCAGGTCAGCTGTGTACCTCCTCAGAAAGAGAGCGTCTCGGGAAGCACCTGGGGATCCCCTGCAACAACTGTAGGATCTGTCCGGTTGTTGGAAAATGTTATAAGTAGGTGAAATCTTCTATTAACCAGTGAGTTATTAATTTTGTTGTCCACTGATTGAAAATATCTCTGGGGGATCCGTAACTTTAACCATAACACACCCCCCCCCCCCCCCCCATATATAATAATAATACAAATATAAATCTGCGTTTATGCTGCAGGTGCACTGTGTGCGATTATTACCACTTGTGCGGGGACTGCTTTAAGAGAAACTGTCATCCTCAACACAGCTTCGCAATAAGACTGGTGAGACTTCTGCAATCCATCTTGTTCCTACATTTACGGATTTTGTCATGTTACTTGGAATTTTCTCTAACAGACAATTATAATCGACTTGATATCATTTTGCAGAAAAGAAATCAGCCATGGCAACTAATGCCAGGGGCCGAAAAAAGCAAAACTGACAATCAAGAGATGTTTATCAAGTAAGCAGAGTTCCATCATTTCATCAGAACCTTTTTAAGTTGCATAAAAATGTAATAGAAACTACCTCTTTGGTGTTCCAGCACTGAAACTGATGTGGTTCCAGAGCACGTTTTGAAGATTTTCCCAGTAACACAGGTTCACCCAAGTTCTCGACTCCTAGAACAGGGAATGCAGTGTCTACTTTGCTTTCAGCGCTTCAATGTGGGCCAGCAGATTAAAACTCTTCCCTGTCGACACAAGGTAACTGTGTACAGAGAAGTTTGTATAGCACTTTGTAGTGACTACGAGGAAAATAGCATCTATACCAAACGATGATATCCTTTCTTTTCCTGGTGCTGCAGTTTCATTCTGGCTGTATCAAGACATGGTCACGACAGTCCATCTGCTGTCCTGTGGACTGGCATGTCATCTACAACCCTCTCACATGGAGCAGTAATGACGATAAGGCAACCAGTGCAGTACCTCATGCAAGCAGCGCCCGGATTGACCGGACTCATCAGCAGAACACAGAGCTGTTTGTACCTGGTATTGGCTTGCGGAGAAAAGAAGGATCTGGCATATCTAAAGCAGCTTCTCCAGATTCTGTAGATTTATTCGAATCTATTACCCAGAACACCGGCGCCCTCTGCATCGACAGCACACACACTGCAATGCCCAATTCCTGTGAATCGAGCTCCCTGCAGAGATGCTTATCTTTGGAACAAGCTCCAGTCTTGGCTTCTAGGAAGATAATATGTGCAAAAATATGTCCTAACTCGTCCTTGTCTCCTGAGCTAAAGAGGATGGAAAGGTCTGGGGAAACCCAACGGAGCTTGTTTCTGGGGTTCAGTAGCCAAGGAAATAAAGCACAAGACACGGCAAGCTCTCTTCATGGGCAGAGCAGACCATTGCGGTTGGACGGCGGTGGTGTGGGTGTACGAACAAGATCCAGCAGCGACGAGCAAAACAATCATGACTTACAGCCAACAAGTTTACCTATCAGAGCTGAACAAGAAGATAACTAGGAGTGTGTTTCTCCTTTTTTTTTTACATCAAGAAATGCAACAGCAATAAACCACCAAAGCTACTTCATATAACACTGGCTAGTTTCTTTATTGATGTGCACAAAATGCAAATCACAAACTGGTCAGCAAAAGCATTTAAGAAAAATGGGAGCGCTCTCTTGTTTACGGCGGTAAGTCATTTACAGAAATGATGCGCGCTATGATGTGAAAACTGACTTGACACTATTTACAAAGGAAAAAAAAACTTCTTTTCAAACATGCAGCACTACTTTTATCAGCATAATATCAAAATCAATCTGACCACCAATTTGCCTAGGTCATATACCTCTGCTACTGACGCAGTCAGAGCTAATTCCTTGATAAAACTTAACCTGAGGCAAAATCCTGATGTTTATCTTGCTACGTTTCCCAACATAAAATCTCTAAAAAAACAGCATGCAAATATAAGAACTTTGAACGCAGGACAAATACATGTCCTAAAGGCTTTATTTAAAAAAAAAAATCTGAATAGTTCTTTTTTCCTGAATGCCTTCATTCTCATGTCCTGAATTTCCAAATTTTACCGAATTTTATTTCTAACACTACTGTTGGCACTCTGGTGGCAGTTCTTGCTTACCTCACATATCCACACCTGAATTTACAATAAAAAGGAAGTGACCTCAGGCAAACTATCATCCTGTTCCAAACATTTCCACGACTCATTATCAGTTTAAAAATAGCTTTGTACATACAGGCATTGTGCTCACAGTGAAAAAGAAATGGAACTGATAACATAGTATTGCAATGCATTCTTGTAAACATAAGACTTTGTACAAACACGACACTGACTCCTACGGTGAGAAGCTTTTGGGTGGGAACAATGAGATTGTGTCTTGGATGGGCAATAGCTAAATGCAGAGAACTTGCAGACTCCACAGAAATGTACTTTAGGTAAGCAAGAACAGGTCCTCTCCTCATGTGTGGCATCTCTCCCGCTATTATTACAACAAGGCAGGTTGCCAAAAACCAGAAATATCTGGCAGTCACCAAAGCTCAACACACGCAGTAAATTGCCTTAATGTTTTGTTTGTGCTCTTTCCTCCCTCACGTGACGAGTTGCTTTTTTATCAGGCCTTTTGTCCCGTACCTTGCGTAGTCTCCTTGGTGGTGGGGTAGATCTGGACTCGCTGGAGGTGTCACAAGCATCTTGATCCTCTGGGATGTTTGGGATAGCTGCACTACTGCTTGCCAATGTGTTTCTCAGAGATGTATCTTCAGGACTTCCAATTTCGCTACTACTCAAGTCCTGTTCCTCATGGCCACGGCCCCTTGATATTTTAGGCATATTGGCGATCGAGGGTCCTTCCTTATCACTCTTTCTTACTAACTGCTGAAGCTCATTCATGTCCACCCCAGAGTCCAGACTGGTGTCGTTGCTGCTGCCTGGCCGGTGTCTTCCCTGGAGTTCGATTACAGAATGGCGTACCTGGGCTGCTGGTTTTCCATCCAAAGACACAAACCATGCTCGCGGAGGCAGAGGAGAAGGCTTGGCCTTGGAAAGCTCCAGCAGAGTCTGCTCAGAGATTCCCTGTAGCTCACCATGGAAAGGGCCCATTCTTGCCGCCTCATTCAGGGTTCCTGGAACAGAAACAGACTCAAGCAAGTGGCTATAGCGGCCCCAGATTCCTTGGTTGACAGTGGAGTTCTGCGGGCCTTCTAGGGTAGGCTGCACATTGTTGTCTTGTTGTGGGACTTTTGGCAGTGTCTGGGTGAAACTGTCTTTCAGATTTCTTTCAGTCTGTGCTCCGTGTTCCATGCCATTCCGGGGAAACGTGGCACATCGGCTTCCGATGGACTCAGCCTGTCCCTGGGCAGGAAAATGCTCTGGAGCTTGGACAATGGCCACGGGTTCATTGTAAATGTGAAACAGCTTGTCTCGATATGCTGAATTTTCTCCAGAGCCTTGCTGTGAGACACTCTTATCAGACATCTCTCTAAGCTTTGCTACTTCATCACTGTTTACATACAAGTTTGGCACTGTACCTCTGAGGTGCTCCAGGCCTGACGTTACAATATTCCCGTACAGGTTTCCTGTCGGCAGACAGACGTTATCAACGTAGATGTTAAAGTTTGCTTGATGTCGCGGGGACGCTGACACCTGCACCTAGTGCAGCCATTGAGTAAGACCTATCTCCGTTATGGTCTCTACTATTGTACAAGGGCTCATGGCCTTCATCTGAGTTGGTACATGTGGTCTGGTCTTTCATGATGATTGATAGCCTAGTGGCGTTCCATCGTCTTCTTTCAGTCTCATGGTTCAACTCTCTGTAGGGCAAATGAAAAAAAACCCCAACAATTTTCATATCACTTAGAGATTCCTTATTGATAATTCGATAATTCAAATCCTTAAGACCTTTTACCTGCAGTGACATAAAATCACAGATAAAAATCCAATGATGATGACAAGAGTCCCACCCAGGATTCCCACAAGAAGGTACGTATGGTATGAGATAAAATCCATTGAACTTCCGTGTCCTGTGTAACCTAGAAAGAAATCCGGTTACATCTCAGGTCTTGTAAACACAGCGTAGGGATGTCAATTTTTTGAGTTAGGGCTTTAAAGCCACTCAGTTGTGACCCGTCTCAGCTCTTATACAAATTATATACAAATTCATCAAAAATACCCCCCCCCCCTTAAATAACGCTATTTTTATTATTGGCTTCATCAGATTCTAGGAAAAAAACAATATTATGACAATATCCTCTAGATCAGCAAACAAAGAGTTTGGTACTTTTTTGATACATAAATTGTTTTTGTGCTATTTATAAATACATATTTTTCCATACCATTTGACACTGGAGATGGTGCTGCGATCCAGTTCCCAAGATGTGGAGCCACAAAGGTCCAGACCAGACCATTAGTCTCCATCCTAACAGAGCCGATACCCTTGTTCACCCACATACCTGTATCAAAAAAATCTGTTCAACAATCCTAAACCCTTACTAGCCTCAGTAAAACTGGCACTACATTAAAATCATCAATGTGTTCCTCACCAACCTGTGGTCAAGTCAAATGTCCAAGCTGGCAGAGATTCAGAGGCTCGGAGGTGGGTCTGGTATGGTAAGGGTACGGTGAGCCGGATTGGCCCTTTAATGTCAATCTCTTTCCCATCGGAGAGCAACTGAGCACTAAGCACTGCCACAGGGCTCAATTTCACACTCCTGTATCCTAAAACTTCAGCAAAGGACCATGAAGGTCATGAATGCAGACAGATTGTTAATGTCACAATGGGTGTAAAATGATTGCGGTGATGTAGCGATAAATACTTTGTATATTACAGTTCTTACCAGTGTGATAGTGGCAAAAAGGAGCCCAGGAAGGTGTACCAGAATTAATAATGATAAAGAGTTGATAATGATTTAAAAAGTTTATGTTTATGTTCAGGACACGAGTCCTGGTGTTTTTCTCTCTGCATTCATAACTAAGTTATAAGTCTTTAAGGAAGCAGTGAGGGAAGAGCAGCGAGACGAGAGAAGAAGACTCTTTTTCACAATACAGCTGAACCCAGGTACAACATGGCACCAGAGCTGCATGTAACTAACGTATGGTATCTGTGGCCGCATTCACAATACAGGTGACCCAATTCTGATTATTTTTTTGACCCACGATTGTGTCAGCAGGACAAAAAGCTGATGTTTTTTAGAATGTATAGTGTAATTGTAGATATTAAAATAATAAAGTCACAAAATCGGAATTGGGCATCAGGCCCGGCAGTGTAAATGCGGCCCATATATCAGCGACCTGACACACTGTTAAATCAATGAATCAATAAAACATGGAGCTTGTACAACAGATAGCTGTAGTAATGATTAATGGCATGCCCTAGCCACAAGGGAATTCATTAAACACACCATCAAGTATTTCAACAGAAGTGTTGCCCAAGGTGCTTTCCAAACTGATGAAGGAACAGCTCTCTATAATATTATAAACACATATTGGTTCTGTAACAAGTAACATCCTGCCTGAAGGCTCTCAGAACATCAGCATAGTCACTAATGTTTATTCATAAATGCTTTAGTTCTTCTGCTCTGTACCTCCTTTATTGTTGAAGACCCCCATTGCACAGAAATGACTGTCCTTCTCTGGGGGCGGAGCTGGAACTGTCAGATAAGCGGAGATGGTGGCGTTCTCCGGGAGCGAGATGAGGCTCTTAGGGAACTGAACCATGGGTTGTGAAGTCACATCTGTAGAAGAAACAATGCAGTAAATGCAGTAGTTTTTTTATATAGCTCAGTTATAGCATGCTATTATGTCTTGACATGACATTGCCTATGTTAAGTTAAATAAATGACATAAATAACCTATGTTAAGATCTTTACTTTGATTTGCCTAATTTTATTTGGTTATCCATTAAAAAACAATGTATTTATACCACATGTCTTGACCATATGTATATGTATATAGAATCTGCATGTATGTGCTCACCAGACGTTTTTCGAGTTATCAACACAGTGTCTTCAAAAAGCCAGATGTTGCCTTGGGTTTGTGGGACCAGGGACATTGTAACAGCGGAAAATACTGGAAGACAGCATAACAAAAAAGTGTCCCAGGTCAGTTTATTACCCACCGCTATGTTCTTAATTTTTATAGAAAGAATGTCAAATAAGAAGATTGGAGTGTAACGAGTACCTAAAGAACAAGATCCGACTGTAGCCTCTGTTTCTTAAAGAATATCACAACACATTTTTTTATTATTATTTGTCATATATTTTTCATTAGACTCACTGGGCATCTTGGTGGTCTTCCAGGGCAGCTGAGTGGGCACATAAGCTTCCATGCTGGCCACCAGAGTCAGGGTGACCCCCAGCTGGTATGATACAGTCAGAAGCACTTCTCCATTCTCCTCCGTAATGCTTGACTGTAGCAGAGATCCGTTGAAGAACACTCGGACCGCGGCACCGCTCAGGTACCGCTGACTGGATCCGTCCTTCACCCACACCTTCAGCGTTAGAGACGAAAACAAATCTAGAAAAGAGAGAGAAGGTAATTAAAGCAAACTGGGCCTTTTTTATTGTCTCTTTTATCCTATAACTTTGACGCTTTCAGGGATTTCATGGCTATTTGTCATTGTTTGTTGTTTATTAATGGCGCCCTTTATCCTGCTATATTCTTTCCATTAAATAATAATGAGAAAGAGACCCGCGTCTCCGCCGGAGACACTTAAAAATAGATCAGCGTGCCCAACTGTGTGCTTTAAACAAGAAAAGCAAAATGTACATTGTTTAGGGTTCCTTCAGCACAAAAAAACAAATCACTTTTCTAGCATTGACAGCGATTCTGCACACCCTCGTATTATGAAACCCCGCCCCCACACCCGCTGGGGTCACACCATCCAACCCCCATCCACCCCAGTAAGGGAACCACTGGGTTAATTAAGTTAGCTATTATTATTCACTTTTATTACATATAAATTTTAGCAAAAAACTACATTAAATACCTTCTGTCCAGGTCTACCATTTTATTTTAGGTTATTAGACACCACCACATCATATTTCACCAGTTTGAACTAAATTTATTGTATTAATAATTACAGATTTTTAAAAAAGGACAGAAATGTAACCCATCCACCAAAAAAGTCCCGGATTAATTTTTTTAGGATGGTGTCCTGCGTTACAGTCCAGACGTCTGAGATTCTGATCTCCGAGCGGCGGAAGATATTGAGCAACAGTGGATTAATAAACTCTGAATAAACAGTGTGCGTTAAATCTGTTTACTGCTTGTTAACTACGTAACTATTAATTGAGCTCATGAAGTGGTTTTCATTTGAGTTAAAACTCTCAGCCAGACGACCTGCAAAGTTTTTTTCTGAAGCGGGAGACCAATTACATCACTGATAACGATTGAGCCGTAATGCAGGTGTTTACACACAAACATACATAATTGCACACACTACAGTCTGGAATGGGAAACTACTTAAGTATGTACTACGTTTAAGTAAGTATGTACTATATAGTATAGTTTCGGGCAGAAAAAAAAAATTCTTCTGGGCCCCTATGCAAGGCCCCTAACCATCAGCTACCCAGTTGAATTAATAATAGTTGTTTCAATAAGATAAATACAGACAATTTGGCAGACATCCTTATTCAGAGCCACTTTAAGTCTTTTATACAACTGAGCTATTGGGGGTTGAGGGCCTTGCTCAGGGGCCCAACAGTGGCAACTTGGTGGTTCCAGGAATCAAACCCTGATTGCAGTCATTTATTTACATTATCTACTGCAAGATTTATATGAATCCGTATATAATTAATTAAATAAATCTAAAGCAGGTTTGTCTGTAAATCTGTGTGGAACACGCGGTGCAGTGTGTTGCATGAAAATGTGCATCATAAACCCTGAAGCCGCCGATGAGCCCTGAATCCGCTGCTCCAGTAAACACATCATTCTCTGCGCGGAGCTGCTGTCACATTAAAGCCTGCAGCTTTTTTTAACTAACAAAATAACCTGCATTTATTTGATTTATGCGCTTGTTCTAATGAAAACAACACAACGCACGCGCTCTGTTAGATGAAGACGTGACGTGATGATGCGCCAAAGGAAAAAAAAAGAGAAAGTAAAAAAAAAAACAACACCACAGGCCATGGTGATGAGCGCGGTCCTGATGTGATTATTACAGGGTGTTATTGTTACCCGCAGGTGCGGTCGTCGTTTCCTCCCGACGTCCTTTGCGCGAAGGCGTCTCCGCATTGTGTTCTAGACCCCTCAGCTCCGCGGCCTCGTTGAGCGCGAGCGCGATGAAGAGCAGCAGCAGCAGGTACGCGGCGGGATGCGGCATGGCGAGAGAGACATCACTGATTCCTCCAGCGCCACGTTTGCTCTGTCTTATTTATGTTGTTATTTATTTATTTTCCTCTTTGTCCTGTCTTCCAGGGGTATTTTTCCCTCTCTCTCCACCCTCCCCTTCCTCTGGTCACGTCGTGCAGCTGAACATCACGGTCAAGGCGCACGGGGGATGCGGAGAGGCAACGCGTCACTGTGGTCCACCATTACGTCATCGCGCCATCTGCCGGCCAATCATGCGGCGAGACACGGGTTGCCAGATTGACATTTAGCGCTCTAAATCTGAGTAAGGGTTTAAGCACTATTTTAAACACTTTTGTCCAAGCACGAGGTTGCCAGATTGACATATAAAGCCCTGTAGCTCATGAGGGTTCAAGCATCACCAATTTAATAGTTTTGTCCATTAATTAATTTACCTTTATTAAAGACCTCAGATCCACAACTAAACAGTTACTCAATGTGTAAACATGGTACTGGTGGTGGACCTTAAGTGAACATGTACCTTCGAGAGTTCAGATGTTCCTCAAGCTCTATTGTTTTATTAAATAGCTTTGAAGTAGAAACCAAGTATAAAGTCCAGGGTTAGAGATTTATTTTATAAATTTCCAACAAAAATGCTCCCGAGTTTTGACGTCGTATTCGTAGGTCTATTGTTTTTGTTACTAAAGTTGAGGAGTAAAACAGGACAGCACTTCATAACAAATGAAATATGCACATGATATGTGTGATAAATAAACCGGTCTTAGCCCATTTTAAATTTCTCACCTTGAACCACACAAAATCGCTAAAAATTCATAAAAATCTGACTTTCACACCCGTTTGTTCTTCCACAAATCTAAAGCAAAGGTTTGTATAGAATACAGCTGTGTAAAAATCTCAGTACAGCGAATTCTCCATTTTCCTTTAATGGTGTACTGATAGTCTAACCTCTCGTATTGAAAAAGAAATGGATCACGTTTTAAGCAGTTCGTTGTTCATGGCAAACGAATTCCTCCTCCGCTCCTGTAGTTCGCTAAAACACACACACACGACTCACATGTGCAGAAGCAAACATGGCAGTAAAAGAAATTTTGTATTTTTTAATTTGCAGAATACGGTGATGGCGTACCGTATCGGGAAGCCCTGTGCCGATAACCAGTCCTCTGTTGGAATAATGTATGATGGAGCTTTACTAAGAGACTCAAAACCCCCTGAACTCCAATAATACAAGCAGTGTTCTGATTGGTGTGAAAGAACTGGAGTGTCCTGCACAGAGGCCAGAGTCTGACTCAACCCTGCTGAACACCTTTGTGATGAGCTGCTTGACATCCCAAAATCAGTGTCTGATCTCAATAAAGCACAAATCCCCACGGCCACAAATTTAAGAGCAAATGTTTATTTGAACAGCAAAAATGAAAAAAAAAAGAGAGATGTTTAAGAGTAACATGACTTATTGATACATTAACTTTTTTTTTTTATTTTTATTTCTGTGGTTTAAAGAAAAAAAAAAAAAAAAAAAAAGTTATAAAATTGTGCATTTGATTCGAGTTTCTGGCGGACATTTTTAAACTCCTGAAAGAAAGCAGCCGAATGCGGCGTACATCAAAAACCTTTTTATTGTAATAGCCAAGAAGTGTAATTTATCCTGCGTCTGCGGTCTTTAAAATGCAACATTAGAACAGCTTTACACCGGTTGATAATGCGCTCAAACACATCGTCCCAAACTCTATTTAAAGAGCATCCGTGTCACAAACAAAGAAATTAAACTGGATATTATTTATTTTAATTTTTTTCCACCAACCATCTTCAATACATTTAATTAAAATGCTTTACCTTATAAAACACCTACACAGGTTTAGATTCAGCCCCAGACTCCATCACTCAGTCCTCGGTTCGGTCTGTAAAGCCCTAAACGAGCCCAAAAGGTCCTTTCATTTCCTGCTCAATAAAGCTTTATATAATGTACTCAGCAAAATCTCAGATGCAAAAATCTATAAACGGAAAAATTCAAATCTTAAAATTAAAAAAATCCTAAAGGGAGGTGATGTGTGCACACACACACACACACACACACACCACCCCCAAGACGGCTGGGTGTATCTGCATATTGTTAAAACCCTCTGTTAGGGCTTGCGGACAGCAATATTTAGTATGGCGACATCACAGGCTGAGTCTTAGTTCTGATTAAAACTCCTCTTCATCCTCTAGATCACCAAAGTCGATAGATGGCCTGCTGTCCTGCACGTCGTCTTCCTCAGCTTCACCATAGGAGTCTAGAAGACGGTAAGTAATAATGCAATTAAATTTACTTCAATAATCTTTAAGGAATAAACATGACATGCAGTTATACACACACACACACAGGGGGTGTTAAAAGAAATTTGAGCCGACACACTGAGCACTGCGTTTCCCCACAGACCTTTATTACTAACGTTGGATAAACTTTGCACATGTTGGCACATAGGACGCTGCAGTATAAAGGATAAAGGCGCAGGGTGGTTAGGCTGAGGGTTAGCATGTGACCTGAATCAATAAGTAATATTAGATACTTAAATCACGAAAATACTCGAGCTCGAAACCCAGGCATTAAAAACTGTTAATAAAGTCAGTATTATTGAAACAGTATGTAATTTTACCCCATTACATAGGAAAATGAAAAAATCTTTACGTTTAAACTTGCACAGCTGTAGAATTACCGGTTTCAGATCTTCTGAACGAGGTCATTTAGGCTGCATTTACAACAATTTGGTGACTATCTCAGATTTTTTTTTTTTTTTTTGATGACCTGCTTACATTATCTTTTAAAACTGACCCGTATCTAATATCTGCATTTACACCCTACACAGCAAAACAACCCAACGCAGACGTACTGACCAGAAAAGGAAGTAAAAACGGTGCAATAACCAGTGAACGCAAGGGACGAAAATGAAATAATTACTTAATGTTGATTTCGCATCATATTCAATAAATATCAAAATACACAGTTGTTACACAGGTTATCAGGTCTCGCTGTCGGTGTTCATCCGAGTTGACGTCATGCGCCATCGTCACTTATTCACTGCGGTTCGACTCGCATCAACAGGTGAAAATCCGATCGGTCTGCTTACACAGCACACGCTAATGCACATATCCGATTGGTAACCACATACGAATGAGGCCTGAATCCGATCTGATAACTATCCATGTGCTTTTTACCCTCCTTACAGTCAAATCTGATCTTTGGAGGGAAAAAAAAAAAAATCTGAATTGTCACTTGATGCGTGCGGTGTAAATGCAGTGTGAGGATATTGCTGAGATTCATCACAGATTCCAGAGCCTACAAGTTTGATAGCAGAATAATACCTACTTAATTTGCCACCCACCCTGTGTGCATGTTTGTAGGTTGTACCACAGCAGCGTTTAGTATTAGAACCTGATTCAGAAAAACCTTTAAAATGTAGATTTGTTCACATGAACGCAACTATAATCAGAAAAAGCGAGTGGTTGTGTAATGAATAAACACTTGCCTGCTGTGGCACATAAGGAATAAAGCACTACGGGTGTCACAGTTACTGCCCCATTCTGGATTATTGTTTTAATAAGGCACAACCCAGTGTTCTATTCCTCGTCAAAATAAATAAATCATCATCATCATGAGTTAGCATCGAGTTGAAACAGTACCTACCTTCCCATCGGGTAAAATATATTTATTTTAACCTAAACAAGTCTGATAGTACCAACGTATGAAAAGAGTTTTAAGGAAGAACGAAAATAGTTTAAAAACATACTTTCAAGATTGTCCATGTGTTCGTGAAGAGAACTCGCCAAGTTGAAAAACTGAGCGAGAGAAGGGAAGAATGCAACTTTGATTCAAATAAACACAGACATTCACATTTTAAGGAAGTAACAGGAGAAGGTGCTCACCCCAGCGTCATTGACGGCACCCAGGACGTCGGAGAACCTCTGTTCACACAGGTGCAACAGTACCACCAGGTAAAGGCCACAGCTGATAAACTCGTACTCAGACTACAAAAACAAAAAAAAAAAAAAAAAAAAAAAAACATTGGGACACTGAAGATTACTCTTAAGGAGATTTCAGTGTACACACACACACACACACACTTACCCTCTCATGAGACCTGTACAGCTCGTTGATATCAAAGTTCTCAATGTTAAGGTGCAGCTTCTCTTTGCACAGCTCACAGGTAGTAATCGCTTCCAGGTTCGAGCCTGCAGAGTTCAACCAAAGTAACAGGAAATGGAACCTGTTAAATAAATCTATAAAAGATCAATATAAGGCACGAGTGATCAGGGTACGGGTACAGTCCTCACCGGAGCTGATTTTGGAGCGTAGCCACTTCTTAATGCAGTCTTGGTGAACATACTGAAGGCTGCCTGTACACCTACACGGCTCAATGAGTGGGTTCGAGCTAATGGTCTCTCCCATCTGACAGATCCTGCAAAGATCCCCTTCATCATCGTCAGAGTCCTCCAACAACAAGCTACAGAGAGGGAAGTAAATAAATAGTGAGTTCAGGGGGGTTAGCCATTTAAAAAAAAAAAAAGATGAACTAAACATCAATCTTGAAAAGAATGAATAAAAATGTCCCTTTATAAAGAAGTGTATTAACACAATCATTGAAAAAAACTTTAAACCTATATTTAGATCAGACAGGTTGACTTTCTAACCTCTCCTGAATCTTTCGAAGTCTCTCAGGATCTCTAGAAGGAGCAGGTTTCTCTTTTTCTTCCGCCTCAGCCCGATTCTGTCCATCTACCGCTGCGTCCAATCCTATAATCATGTTCTGGGGCATGCGGAACAGAGGACCAGTCATTACCCGGGTGACACCAGGGCCCCGACCAGGGAAACGTGCAGCTTCCTGCAACAGGGAGGAAAGTCCGCTGGCTCTGGTCGGAGGAGCGGCCGTCGCTCCCTCAGACACTTCGTCATCATCGTCGTCTTCCTCCTCCTCCTCTTCGTCGTCATCCTCCTCTGCTTCTTCATCCTGACTGGGACAAGTCTTCCTTGCAACATCAGCGCTGTCACGTGGGAGATGTGCAGACGGGTGAGAGGTCTCATCCTGTCCCTCTCTCCTGCGCCGGGAGAACAGCGGGTTGCAGCGGTTCCAGCTGAGCCAGGAGCTCCGCAGCTCAGTCTCGGAGTTCTCCCTCTCTCTTGCTGCAAGTGGGGGCTCGCACGGGGACACCTCCTCAGGCATGGAGTCAAAGGATCTCGAGGTTGAATTGGAACCAGAGGCGGAGCTTGACTCTTGGCTGGAGCGTCTTGAGAATAAGCGGGACAACAGACGGCGGGTTGTGCTTCTGCTGTCCAAGTCACTGCTTTCAGAGGCGGAGTTTGGCACAGGTGCAGGGTTTGACAGGGGCGGGCTGGAGCTGCGTGCGGATAGAGGTGTGTAAGAGGACAAGCTCGAGGAGGAGCGGGAGAATGGGTCAGAGAGGGGGGTGGAGTTTCGCGTCGAGTCTCTGGAGAGACGGGGACTGGGCTGGTAGTCGGAGACCAGTCTTTGCGAGGATGGGACAAAGTCGGAGGAAAGACGATGACTGGATGAAGTGGTGGTCTCCCTGCGGGATGAGGAGTACAGGCTCTCTTTGGGTCGAGCTCCCTGGGCGTAAGTGGAAGTCACGCGTTCGGGGCGATCTGAAACGAGGCATGATGGGAATTATATAATTACACATACATATAAATGTAGACATTATTAATAAAAATCACACACGCCACCATCACCTAGATGAGAATAGGAAACTTTGGCACATTACACAAGCTCAAGTTCTATGATACGCACACAGTGAGGAGGTCAGCGGTCTGGGCCGGTAGCTGGCCTCACCCAGACCAGACAGGCCAGAGTCTGTCCTCTTCTCTACGTCTCTTCGAGCCCAAAGATCGTCTGATGAAGACGAGGAGGATGAAGAGAACCAGGACAAAGGGCTGAGACTAGACGTCAACAAGGAATCTAAACACAAGGGCATGTTGTTATTCCAGCTAAGTTAGGAGGCAAGCAATAAATTTACAGGTTAGAGGTACATGTAAATTCCTTCAATCTGATTGGTCCAAAAAGAAATCAACGACCTACATGTTATTGTTCTCTACAAAAACCATTAACACAGGGTGCAACACGTAGGAGATTTAAGTGAAAGTGTTTTTCTGATAGCTTTTGAAATGCTGTAAACAAAACAGTCTAAAGATCTACAGTCGTAACTGTATCTAACTGGTAAATATGGGTTAGTGTGGGTACCTGAAATGCCTCCCACGTTGGAGTAGGTGCCTGCAGCTGTAGACGAAGACGGGGTTCTGCTGTACGCTGATCTGCTGGTGTACGACAGTTTGGCTCTTTTGGATTCGTCGTCTTGAGTTGAACTGAGGAGACTGGAGTAAGAACTGAATCCTCTCCCTGACTCGACCTGTGAAAAAGAGAGAAAGAAACGTCACCTGAGGCAATAAGGTACGTTACGGTTGTAACACAGAGGCTTAAAGAAACAAGTGCATAAACCCTGAGTTTTGTATTTACAGGTTTACTTCTTCCTCCGTAAGAGGACTCCATCCGTGGATGTTGACTCAGCAGAGATGAAGAGGAGCAAGAGGTGGAGGCAGAGGAAGAAAGAGACGTAGAAGTCTTCCATCTGGAGTGGCAGCTTTCTGATGAGCTGTAATCTCTACTGGATCCTGGAATACGGGGGCTCTGAAACACCACATACAGGTGACCATTAACACCTCTGAACATGAGGGGAGTTCAAATGTTTTCTTTTCATCTGGCTTCTGCTGAAAAATCCGGTGAAAGTCCTTATATTAATGTTCAACTTACAGGAAATAATTAAGTAATTGTTAAATAATTATTAGTCATTGTAAAATAATTTAATTTACTTATGGCGACCTGAAATGAATAAAATGTACACATTTTAATTTAAAAGAAATAAAACCCCACGTAAAGGCCTGTAATGGCGAGATTTGACCACTGTGGCGCTGTAGCGTTTTATCTATCAGTAAGAATGTGTATTACTTAAGCTGAGTAATTGATTGGAAAGCTAACTGACTAATGTAAAATAAATGCAGCTCTTAAAAAAATCCTTTAGCATATTTAGTTTTATTTATCAGACATCACTTAATCATTTGAAAAATTTAATTAAGCAGAAATTGTTGCGATTCTTTGACTACTCAGTGATTAAAATCAGAATAATAATTTGTTTCGGCCCTCAAATACAATACATCATTTTAGCGTTAACCCTTTATTTATTCGGCGCGAGGGAACACAGTGGCTCGGCTAGCTCAGCTCGCGCTCTGATCCGGAGCAGCCCAACAGCAGGCTATTTTAAAGATTGTTAGAAGCGTTCCTTAAATAGAACTTAAAACTCCGCTACTGGCAAAAAAAAAATCTTGGCTCCATCGCAAGCTGTGCGTGTTGCGATAATGTTTAAAGTGCGGCTGGAATGCGACATCCAGAGGACATCAAGTACAAAGATAGTTTATGCAGATGACAAAAATAGCCGGCAGGTGTTTTTCGCTCAGACTCACTGAAGAGAGAACAGGAACATTAACACACTGCCTTATTTTCTTCTAATGACCGTCGACTCCAGTTTCCAAATCTTTATAAATATCTATAGTTTTACAGTAGAAATAATGCCTGACGCGTGTTAATCCTTCTAACGTACACGCAGCTAATGCTGCAATCTAATTCAGGTAAATGAAGATTAGGGGACAGGCTGGGCTGTAAAAGCCATGGGGTTAACCTGTTTGTGTGTGTGTGTGCGTGGTGTGTGTGTGTGTGTGTGTGTGTGTGTGTGTGGGACTCGGCACACCAGCAGGATTTAAAAACAACCTGTAACGTTATCTAGCAAGGTGCTGCGTGCCAGGCGGGCATGAGGGCCAGCGAACCTGGCCTGCTTTCCTGCTTTACTTTTAACTGGTTTGTATTGTGGAGGAGTGTAAATACATAAAGAACGGTCATGTGACAGAAACGGAGGATTTCACGCCATAACGCTTGCCGAGAAAAGAAAAAATTACAATCATGAATAGCAGGACCATTTCAGCAGGCACATACCGCCCAATTCAATTACACTGAGAACCACTCCGTCCTACAGGAGCCTAGGAGAACCCAGTACCTGGTAGTCAGAGTCCAGTTTTCCCACGGAGCCCCGGTTAAAGCGCTCGCTCCCTCTGCCATAGAGCCGACCGGCGCTCAGAGCAGATGACGAGGACGATGGTGAGGAGAGAGAGGAGGAGCTGGAGACCGTGAACGGCAGCCGGCGAGGCTTTGAATCCATCGTTGGGGAGCACTGCGAGGGGGGGGGGGGAAGAAAAAAACCCCACACATTTTCAATACTACCATAAATCACTGATTTATTCTGTAATCAAACTTTTTTTTTACTCTACCCACAATGCTGTGCTGATCGTGCTGCCACTAGGATTTAACTTTTACTTCATCTCCATCTTAAAAATAAATCAAATCCATTTTAACAGCTGATGCGGCGGGGCTTTACTTGCGGTCTGCTCACAGATCAGCTTTCAAAACTTCATTTTATTTCGACAATCAAGGCCAATTTCTCGTAGTCCTCCAGCCAGCAGATCTTATTTTCTGCCTCGTGTGTCAAATTTATCATAAACTAAATAAAGGAAAAAAAAAAAAAAAACTAGCACAGTCACATATTTCACTAAGAACATTTACACACTTTAGGGTAAAATTTACCCCACAGTGTTGCCTAGGAAAGAATTTCCCTGTTCCACGTTTAATAGACAAGTCTTCAAAATAATAACTCCTTTTGTGGTTCCACAAGATGCACAGATACCCCCAACTTCCCCACCGTCAGCTGCTCTATAAATAGACACCAGACACCGATCTTTAAAACACACTCCTGCAGGTTAAAGTTTCACACTGCAAGTTTTCAACCCTCCAAAAACACAAACACTGCAGACTGACTGTCCACGTCACACTGTAGGAAAGCAAAATCCGTCCTCTGACGAGCCTGCTGAGGAAATGACAACTCAGTCTTCCAGAACTTTCGGGAAGCATCCGAGCCAAGCGCCCGGGGAAGGGACCGGGGGGTTGGGGGGGTTGGGGGGGGGGGGGGGGTTGGGGGGGGGGGGTCGGAGACGAGTCGAGACCATGTTTAGACCTCTAGACTCAGACGGTGAAAGTACTCGGATTAAACCAATGAAAGATTTCTTAATCCAGGATATACCAGCTAAACAATTCATGAATCAGATCCATATTTATTTCCTCATTCAACTAAAAACTAAATCAACTCATACTTTATAAAAACGCAAGTTCTATTTTAATGAATTATTAATTGATAAACACTGTGCAAAATGTTTTACCAAACTTTTTTTTTGCCCCATCCATTATTAATTTGTTTGGTGGCAGTTGTAGCAGCTTCTGTTTGGACGTCAATGCCACGACAGATGTTGAATTCCGATGGGGAGAGAAACCAACCCCCCCCCCCCCCAACAGCCACACGAGCAAAACACACAACACCAAGTCCAGCCTGTGTAGCGAGATTTATTGTGTGTAACATTTGACGTGTGGCTTAAATCCTGCCTCGTGCACAGCCACAGCACGCGCGTGGTCTGTTACAGTAGCGCTGCAGACGGTGTGAGTTCTTATGAGACCAATCAGATCTCACGAAAGACCAACAGTTTATTTACATCCACAGGCGGAGACTCCAGCTTTTAATTCAGCACCTTTGTAGAAAACCTCCTGACGCAACATATTTGATATGCAAATTATTCTGAATATTAATGAATATGCAAAGCAGTGCGTGACGTCATGCTCGGGCGACATTTTGAGATGGTACGAAACAACTTTCCAGCAAAAAAAAACATGACAAATCATTCACACACACACACACATCAGGGTGTGTAACCTTAGACAGCTTAATCACACACACACACCTGTGTGAAAAGAAAAACAAAGTTTATCTCCCAGTTCTTCTTGTGTAACTTGTGTTTAAACAATTCTTGTTAACTATAACACAGCTGAAGATCTCCAAAGTCTTTCATTTAATTATACAAACAATTGAGAGACCTGTTATTATTATTATTATTATTATTATTATTATTATTATTATTATTATTATTATATCTGAGAGGAGTCAGTATGTGTCCTTCACAAAATGTCTGTCACTCAGTTTGGCCTGTTCGTGTTTACAAAAATAGGTCCGGTTTCAGTCAACTTTTCAGGACCAAGTACGACTTTCCGGGTCTGATTATAAAAAAACAAAACAAAACAAAAAGTTATAAACAAACAAAAGAAAAAAACAACCATCTAATTAAAAACAAAGTCAATCTGCCGATTTACATACATAAACTGAGACAAGGCCTGAAATTATAACCGCGCTAACAAACACACCTTCAAGCACAAATCGCCTAACATTAGTTACACAATAACTTTCAGATTACACAGAAAAATAAAGAATAAACAACAACTGATTCTTTTTTATTAAATAATCGAGTTAATTAATAACGTCTCAAATCCAGATTTCTTCTGTTAGCATGCTAATAGCTAGCGAGCCTGCTAACAACTCTGTCCACTTTTTTACACGCAAAAAAACCCAGCCGATAAACGCGCCACACCGGTCAGTGCGTTTGACCAACACATTTAACCCGTAAAGCCGTTTTCAGTAAAATACCGCACTGAAATCCGCAACCTGCAACCAAAACCACTGCCTCACCTCTGATTTCCCGTCTTTTTCCATCACTAATGGCGCTCCGTGTGTTTATATACGGCACGTCACGTGACCCGCGCAGCGCCTCTTTAGGAAACAATGCAACAACGCCATCTTGTGGCTGCTGATTGACACGACGGACAACCAATCGGTGAGAGGAAAGTGATATACTAACCCCGCCCACACGCTAATTCACCGTTCAACCAGATCGACAGTCTGATGCAATAACGTCATTAGAAGCGCCGTAAATTAAGCAGTTTAAGGTTTATACACTAGATTTATCACGTTTTATTAAAAAAAAAACTCAAAATAATGAATTTTAAGAAGTGATTCAAATATTTACCTTTCCTTATAAATATATATATTTAGTTTTATTTTACTATGTGTGGTTTATTAGCATTATAGAGGTTTATGGATGTGATAAATGAGGACATAATAATAGTGGATGGGAGTAAAGAAGATGCAGGGTGAGGTGGAGGGCAGATGATTCACTGTGGTGACCCCCTGAGGGAAACAACCGAAGGGAGAAAAGAGGGTTTATTAGAATTATAGAATCCTGTCATACACCCAATACAATCAATCAATCAATCATATAATTAATATTCTGCAATAAATAGTCCTGACTTAATAAATAAGTTAAAATTATTATTATTATTATTATTATTATTATTATTATATTATTATTAGAGATGTGGATGTTGTTCCAGTAGGACCCTGTGCACAGTCCTGACTCTGACTTAACCCCACTCACCTTTGGGTTCAACTGGGTCTTGAGGTCTCCCCAACATCAGTGTGGGATCTTACCCTCGCACCTAAATAAACACTAAACATTCCTAAAGTACAGAGTGCAGAACTCGCATACAGTAAAAGTGAAATGAATCTGCAAATACATACAGTATGTGTGCGATGGTCGGGGGGCACAAACTTTTGGTCACATGGTATACAAATAACTAACTTATATGAGATAGTAAATTGTATAAAAGATATTGGCCTTAATTTAAAAAAAAAAAATTAATAAACACAAGTAAAAAATCATCAATTGTGTAAAATATTTTTAAAAAGTGAAATCTTTATTATTTTATTTTTTAATTTATTCGTCATAAACATTTTTATACCTACTGCTCGGAATGTGATAATATTAATATTATAATAAATTCTCTCACGATAAACTTGATTATTTTCAGCAAGATTAGCTTGTTTTTATGTCATTTTTAAGGGGGCAACAAACTTTCCCAGCGCTCCGATGTGCAGTGTTTGATGCGCGTCGCCAGAGGGCGCTGTGTGTCGCTCTGCTTCCTCCACTGTGCGGTATTTACCCCGATCAGTGTGTTAATTAGAAAAGCCGCAGATGTGATAATGAGACATTAATTACAACAATAAATATTTAAATCCTAATGCAATAAACCGGCACCGACACCACGAGCCCCGAAAATCAGAAACATGCGCAGAATTTCAGCAAAGTGCTGGGCTCAGATCAGTTTATATAGCGCGAGCCAGCGATCCAGTAGATCCTTCATCTCACACTGATGTCTAGTTTCTGGACTGATGTTTTTAATGTTTTCTTTTTTTTTATCCATTCAGTTCCGTTCTTTTCTTTCCCTTTTTCATTTATCACTTTTTTATCTCCACTAATTCTTTTTTCTTTTCTTTTTGTGTCTTTTCTTTCTTTCTTTCTTTCTTTCTTTCTTTCTTTCTTTCTTTCTTGTGTATTTTTTTTCTTGTCTTGTATTTCTTTCTTTCTTTCTTTCTTTCTTTCTTTCTTTCTTGTGTATTTTCTTTCTTTTTTTGTATTTTCTTTCTTTCCTTTTTCTTTCTTTCACTTTCTTTTCTCTATTTATTTATTGTTTGTTGGTTTCAGCTTTTCTTTTTGTTTCCTCTTACTTCTTTGTTTCTCTTTAGTTGCCTTTTTTTCTTTTTTTTCACACACACATGCAGACACACACACACACACACACACACACTTGCAGGTCTACACTGTCTGGGATGTGGGTGTTGTGCAGAGCTCCAGGTGTTCACAGGACAGCTGTGATTATGTGAGCGCTCCACCCAAAACCACCCTGCTGGGTAAAGATGGACGCCTCACGGGGGATAAACACACACACACACACACACATACACCCACACAGAAACACACTCAGAAAGACAGATAAATAGAGAGAGAGAGAGAGAGAGAGAGAGAGAGAGAGAGAGAGAAAGAGGAGGAAAACACTGTGTATGTGTGTGTGTGTGTATGTGTGTGATAGAAATAAAGACAGAGAGAAAGAGAGTGTAAAAGAGAGAGAGAGAGAGAGAGAAGCGCAACTCCTCCTTTTTCTTTATTGTTTCCTTTTTCTGTTTTTCATCTTTGTTTACCAAATAAGATTTTCTTTCTCTCTTAGTGTGTGTGTGTGTGTGTGTGTGTGTGTGATTCATTCGGTTGATTCTAGGGATTCGTTGTGTTCCCTTTAGTAAAATATCACAGTGAGAATCATAACTAACCCAAATGATTCGATAGATTTGTGAGACTCGGATCCGTTTAACAAGTGATTCAGAAGGAGTCGAATCCGTGAATTGATTCAGATTTCTCATCTCAGTAAAAGGGGAAATAAACCGTTATTACAATAAAATGAAAGGAGGCCCAGTTTTCCCCTCATCTTCTTCTTCCTTCGTCATTTTATTTTATGTCCTGCACATAACCGGTCCAGAAGACGGTCCAAGTGTCTTATTTTACTGGTCTGGACATTAACACCATCCATATTCCTCTAATGCTCCTGCCGCCGTTACTATTAATCCTGTTAATGTTTCTGTCTCTCGCACAGCGGATACCTGAGCCGATGTATCATAGCTGGAGGAGGAGTGTGTTCGGATGTGTTTGATGTCTTCCATCATCCTGCAGTCGGAGGTGAGGCTGTGATTGGACAACTGCAGAATTACTAGAATGAGTAGGTGTTCCTATAAAAATGGCCAGTAAACATGGATAGTATCATTATGAGTAACAGGAAAAATCTGATCAATAAATTACTAATAATATTAATCATCATCATCATCATAATAATAATATAATAGTACTGCTACTAATATAATAATAATAATAATAATATATAATAATAAAAATAGTAATAAAAATAACAATCATTTTATAATAGTCTGATTTTGCTCTCTGAAAACATGTTTGATTTGTAGTCGCAACTAGATTTTCTATTTTCCTGGCACTAATGACTCCTCTCCCCAGGAGAGCACACACAACCATGTGTACGCGTGAGTGTGTGTGTGTGTGTGTGTGTGTGTGCGTGTGAGTATGTGTGTGTGTGTGTGTAAGAGAGAGACAGAGATAGCAAGAAAGAATGACTAAGGGCTGATGTCAGTGTTCTGTCACCCCCCCCAGTAGTACCCCCCCTTACGAACACACCACACACACACCACAACCCACACACACACACACACACACAGCCCCACGTGATTATCTGTCGTGCAGTTCGTATGACTCTATCACTTCCTGACTGTTTACCTCATCCCCACCATTTTGATCAGAGCCCATTGTTCCCTGCGCAGACGGCGTAATGGACGCCTCACACACTCACACACACACACACACTGACACACTCTCGTACACACACATACACACAGGCGCTGCAACGCTGCGCTCGCTCTGGCTACCTGCTTTCTTCATGAATGCCAGCAAATGCTGCAAGCTGCAAAAGGTCAAAGGTCAAAGGAATCATCAGCATTGCTGAACTCCCAGGAGGCCCCAGTGACTTTAAAGCAACAAATTTATCCTCCTTTCTCTCTCTTACACTCGTCCATTCACTCGTCCGTTCCGTCTGATTCCTCCTCTTTTTTTTTTCTTCCTTTCTTTTTTCTTTCTTCTTTTCTATCCAACTTTGTCCTCTTTTTCCTTTTTCCATTTTTTATCTGATTTCGTTCAGGTTCTTTTTGTCTTCTGTTTCCTTCTTTTCTTTTCTTTTCTTTTCTTTTTTGGATTGTATTTTTTGTTGGACTTTCTTCATCGTCATCATCATCATCATCATTTCTCCATCTTTCTCTTTTCTTCCTTTTTCGCTCTATTCTCACCAAATAATTTTTTCCTTCTTGTCTACTGTAACGACAACTATGTAATCACTTTAAACACACACACACACACACACACACACTCCCACACACCCCTATCCTATCAGCTTCTGACCCCCGATCAGTCAGCCTCCTCCTCCTCCTCCTCCTCCTCCTTCTTTTCTTCTCACTCTGATAGATTAAGAATTTATAGCTGAATAAATTATGTAAACATTTTAAAGGTCATCTTTTATTTATAGAAACAAATCGCGTGGCTGACACACGACTGAACGCTTCCAACGCTACTTAACGGGGAAACGCCTCGGTACACGACGGCCAGCGCAATTAAGAGCAGGAGCACGTGAACGAGAAGCTTCTGTTTCTACGTCTGAATAATCGTCTCACGTTCAGCCAAGGGGAACACACACACACACTCACACACACACACTCACACTCCTATTTATCTGCTTTTAAACACAGATTAATAAGCTCGACCAATTGTCTCTTCTACAATTATTAACTCTCAGCCGAGTAATTTTATATACGACTACAGCGAAACGAGCGGAATTCAATTACACACCAAAAACACACACACACCAGAAAAAACCCCGGGCCAGCAATTTGTATAAAGACACACGTTTATTTTAGAGAAGGGGGGGGCAGAGAGAGAGAGAGGAGAGAGAGAGAGAGAGAGAGAGAGAGAGAGAAAGACAGAAGATGGCAAAAAGAGAGAAAGAACAGAGGAAAAGTGTGTGTGAGAGAGAGAGAGAGAGAGAGAGAGAAAAGAGCAAGTGTGTGTGAGAGTAAACTTGAAAGAAAATAGATGGGGGAGTTAGAGAAAGCGAGAGAGACAGACAACGAAACGATGAGAAGAAATGAGAACAAGGGAGCGAGATAGAGACAGAAAAAAGGAAGAAAGAGATAAGAAAGAAAAAAGGTAAAAAAAAGAGAGAGAGGAAGAGTGATAGAGTGAGACAGAGGGAAAGAGAGTGTGAGAGAGATAGAGCCGGAGGGAGAGAGAGAGAGGGGAGTGGGAGAAATAGAGAGACAGAGTGAGGGAGAGATAGAGCTAGAGAGGGAGGGAGAGAGAGAGAGAGAAAGAGAAAAGAAACAGAGGGAGAGAGAGAGAGAGAGAGAGAGAGGAAAAGAGAGAGAGAGAGAGGAAAAGAGAGAGAGAGAGAGAGAGAGAGAGAGAGAGAGAGAGAGAGAGAGAGAGAGAGAGAGAGAGGGATTTGTGTCATTGGAAATGAAGTGGTGTTGAATGGTTGGTGTTTTTTAATAGAATTGGGGACGCAGTAAACTAAAATGATTAAAATCTGAATTCCCCAATGTGCTGCTGAGAAAAATGGAGGGAAAAGAAAGAGAGAGAGAGAGAGAGAGAGAGAGAGAGAGAGAGAGAGAAGGAGGGAGAGAAAGAGGGAGGGGGTCTGCTTGGTGGGGGAGAAATCAATAAGTGTGCGCTTGCGGCTCCTCCGCTTGATGGACACTTCGTCTCCTTTTTTGTCACTAATAGAAAAATAAGAATAAAATCCGCATCCCGTCGTCCGTTTGTTTTCCGTTTGTCTCGCGGGAACTCGTCCTCACCAACCTTTTCCCTCATTCTGGGCTCATTATACTTTCTAATGGTTTATTTTTTATAAAGCCTTAAAGCCTCGCAAGCCCAGCAACACACACACACACACACACACACACACACACACACACACACACACACACTGGTCATCCTCCCCCATGGGCCTGCATCGCTCTCATTGTACTCACACTTATTATGTTACAAATGACCGAGGTACGGCTGACATTCCGGCTGCATGTGGAGAGGCCCAGCCTCCGTTAATGACGCAGCTAGTCGTGATGAGAGCTTCACACACACACACGCACACACACACACACACACACACACACACACACACACACACACTAATGAGGAGCTAGCAACACAATTACAAATCTCTGTGTCTCGCTCCTGAGTGGTGTGTATGCACACATTTGCTGGCGGGAGGATCAACATGAGCATCTGCACCCCCTTCACTTCCTCTCCTCTCTCTCTCTCTCTCTCACACACACACACACACACACACACACACACACACACACACACAGCATCTTATGCATATGGATAGCTTGCATTTAATTTGGCACAAGTGTGCAATTCTATATTATCTAGAGACGCATTCATCTCCAGGGGCATCTCGTCTCTTCTCCTTTCGTCTCCTTTCCTCCCTTTTTTTCTTGTCTGTCCTTCTCCTACCTTTTCCCCCTCTTTTCCTTCTCTTTTTTTTCCCTCAGTTTTTCTCTCTCTTTTTTTCCCTCTTCTTCTGTCTTTTCTTTACTTCTCTTTTTTTTCCAATATAAAAAAAAAAAAAAAAAAAAGAATGGAGAAAGGAGAAAGTGTAACGGTGCTGATTTGAAGTTTGTTTCTTCGTAAATCCGAGCACAGGGTCAGTTATTATATAGTGCAGAAAAGGGTTAAGGGTCTTTCTCAGGGCCCAAACGGTGGCAGACTGGTGGCAGCGGAACTCGACTACCTGATCTTTCAACAACTCAGCATCTTAAACATTTAAGCCACCAAAGAAGAGAAGAGAAGAAAAGAGATGAGGTGAGACGAGACGAGACAAGACGAGATAAGACATGGCGAGATAACAAGAAATTAAAAAGAGAAGAGAAGAGAAGAGAATACGATGAGATGCGATGCAATGAGATGAGATAAGAGGAAAATGAGAAGACAAGAGAAGGGAAGTAAAGAGAAGAGATAAAATGAGATCAAATGAGATTAGATTTGATTAGAAGAAAATGAGAAAATTAGAGACTCTATCATTCCTTCCTGGTTTTCTTTCCGAATGCAGTGATCTGCACTCCTCCTCATTCCTGGTCTTCAGTGGGGGTCAGAGGGTCTCTGCTCAGCCTGTTGCTGATTGTGAGTCACTAAAACAGGGTTCGGGGGGGAAAAAAGGCGCACAATTAGGCACAGATGGTCGTCCCTGCCTGGTCGTGGCCCGACTCGATCCGGCAGCTGCTGCGAAGGGCCATCCGGTGGTCTCGCCTTCCTGCTGCACCACTAACTCAGACCGGAGATCAATTCTTTAAAAAAAGGAGCATAATTATTTAATCTTCCATATAGATAGACAACTAAAAGTCCACCCCCTCCTTCTCCCCCCTCCCCTTTCAGGTCATGCACCTCCCACTTATTAGATTATGTAAATGAGGCTGCTACATTTGAACAGTAGACTGTCACCTTGTCCTGACACCCCCACCCACCTTGATCGTTTTGGAGGCGGGAACAAGGTCAGATTAGAGGTGTTAATCTCGAAACCCTGCGTCTCATTCTGTCGCTTTTGTGTGTTTTGTATGAAATACAAACAATCACTCGATTTTCACTCTGAATATTTAATTAGTGTTCAATTCGAGAACCAAATCCAGAGTGCAGAGTCAGGCTTATAGATTAGATAGATAGACAGACAGACAGACAGGATGGGAAGCGGTAGCTCTGATGTTTTGGACACTTTAACCAGACTGTAAGCACAGACCAAGCACATTTACCACGTTTGCATTCCTGGAATTTTTTTGTCCTTTTTTAGTGTCAGTGATGTATCTCAGGTCCCACCAACCCCCAAACCTACCACCAACTTTACATCATCAGGTTAAAGTTCATTTCAGTACCTCGATCTTCTGCATGTTCAATTATCAGCACTTTAAAAGCTTTTCTGTTCTACAGCCTCCGTTTTGTCAGCACAAACTAATAATCCAGAGAATCTTTCGCTCTAAAATGTTGCCATGAAACTCACGTGTGAAAGAATTTGTTTAAAGACAATCAATCGGCCGTTGAAAGTTTAATCAGAGGCTCAACGGGATTTACACTTTAAAAAAGAGAAGAGAAATCAGGAGATGTAAACGAGAAGAGAAGAGAGGAGAAGAAGAGAAGAGAATAGTAGAAATGAGAAGAAGAGGAGAGATGAAAATGAGAGGATAAGAAATGAGATGAGATGAAAATGAGAAGAACAGAAAAGGAAAGAGAAGAAAATAAGAAGATAAGAGATGAGATGAAATGGGAAGGAAAATGAGAAAAGAGGAGCGCATGTGGGTGCCGACGTCAGGTTTTATTGGTGTAAAACAAAGGATGTGCTTGAACTTCCTTCATACATGTAGGAATGTTGATCGATTGTAAACAAAAAAACAAAAAACATGCTGGCCACTCATACAGCTCATTAGCTTGTAGCCACGCCCACAACACTCCATATAAGGTCACGTGGAAGGACAGCTAAGAACATGGAATGACATAAAGACCTAAACCCAGACATACCACAGAAATGTTATTACAACAACTAATATTGATAATTATATAGTAATTACAACTTTATTAACTAAAACACAATATAATACAGGAAAATGTCGTTGCGGTGCTTTCGCTCTCTGATGTAGCGAACTAGCCTGAGGAAGCTTTTTTTTGAGGTCGTCTTCAAAAGTCTTCCATCAGTTGATTTGAATAACGACGTCTGCTAAACATCCCAGCAGCCATGAAAACAAATCGTTTTAATTCATGGCTGTTTTACAGAATCGAGAAAAATTGCAGCAACGAATGCAGACAAATTTGTCTGGTTTTTTTTTTTTAGTCGTTTGTTAAATTTACACGCAGTCAGAAGCGCGAATGGGAAAGAAACGTTAGGACGGGTTTACAGAATCGGCCAGAAGGTGAAATAATTTAGAGCTCCTGCGAACGATTGTTGACAAATGAGGCTAAATTCTGATTGATAAACAAGTGTAAAGCGCAAATGGGTTAAAACGTCCGACGCCGATGATCTACAGGGCGTCCCTGAAGTCTGGACACACAGGAAGTCTCATTAACTATTATTTTTTTTTTTTTTTTTTCCTTCACAGATAAAATAAAGAAGAAAGAATTGAACTGAGTTTTTTCTGCGGTTTTGTGTTAAAGCAGAAGTTTTTATTTAAAGAAAATCCCAGACGGCACCCATTCGACTGAACGCATGAAGAGTGAATGTGCTAAAATGAACAGCACGGTGGATTTATTACATCGAGTTCACATGAATTTAGCAAAACGCATCAAGCTTTGCATCACAAATGACCGGAAATCATGTTAAAGATGTTATTTTATCTTTCAGTCAAATAAAATGATAATAAATTTTTATTTTTTGAAATATGTCCAGACTTTAGGGACACCCTGTTAGAACATTACAGACATTTTTTTTTTTTTCAGACAAAAAGAGAAATTACAACACATTTATTACACATTTATTTTCCTCACATTTTCATTAGTGTTTATTATCATGACGGATGTTTAATTTTTTTAAAAAAATATATTTTTAATTTTAAGTCTTTGAATCTCTTTTTTTCTTAATTTATTTATATTTTTATTCACACTTTACAGTCAATTTCTAATCAAACCAGTGTGCGTATGTGTCATGTGTGTGTGTGTGTGTGTGTGTGTGTGTGTGTATGTGTGTGTTTAACGCGTCTCACAATCGCTGACAGATTTGCAAATTGTCCCCAATTTTTTTTATTTATTATTTATTCTTTTGACTTTTTATATTTATTTATTTATATTAATAATTCGAGAAGTTTTGTTTTTTAGGGTTTTTTTAATTGTTGTTGTTTATTTTTATTTTTTTTACAGAACAGCCGGTGAGCTGACGTCACTTTGGTTCCTTAAAGTGAAGCGGAATAAAACCTTTGAGAGTCTCCTTCAATCTGCCGTCCGTAACTAACACACACACACACACACACACACACTCCCTCTCTCTCTCTCTCTCACACACACACACACACACACTGAGACTCAATTACTGCCCAATTCCCCTTTCTTCATCATCTCCTGCTACGCCGGCCTGTCGGAACAAAAAAAAAAGGAAAAAGAACCCGAACCGTAAATCTAAAAAAAAAAAAAAAGTATTTCCTTTGAAGCGCGAGGTGGATTTTTAAACGCGTCGACGGACAAAAGTGTCGCAAAAAACCTGACGGTAAGTTTAAAAGTATTTCAAAAGAAAAACCAAGAAGCGGCTGCTAAATGTGCTAATCGCGCGAGTGGGTTATTTGTTACACGGTGTGTACGTGTTACCCTGTGTGTGTGTGTGTGTGTGTGTTAGTGTGTCTCTTTAGCGACTGAGCTAACTAGACTTTTCTTTGAACACGGCCGCGTGCGTCCTTTTAAAACGTTTCCGTTTGAAATATAGAAAAGTTGCCGCTGTGAATCGACGGTTAAACGGTCATTTTTTAAAATTAAAATTTAAATCTTTTTAACGGAACTTTACGGATTAACCGCCGCCGCTGCTGGGCTGTGCTGTGCCGCCGCCGCTGCTGGGCTGTGCTGTTGTTGTTGTGAGGCGACGTTCTGAAGTGACTTAATAAAAGCATTTTGTCGGGGTTTTTTCCCACCTGAACCGAACCGGACGCTGTTCCATTAAACCGTCAATTCAGCTCAGGGTGTTTTAGTTTTCTTTCCCGGCGACGTATTTTTAGTTTCTTTATTTAAAAGAGATGCTGGAAGGACAGAAAAAGCGAAGTGAAGTGAAGTGAAAGGAGCTGAACGACGCCGCTACCTTTGGTCTATTTAATGTCCGTCTTTCACACCGGCGCTTCAGCACAACTCCAAACCAGAGCAGATAATGGAGGTAAAAGGCTGTTTTCATAAAAATAAACACTAGTTTTTTTTCATTTACATCGATTAAAATCAGGTCTTGAAAGGCGTTTGGTGTGTGTGTGTGTGTGTGTGTGTGTGTGGTGGGGGTTCTCTCTCTCTCTCTCTCTCTCTCTCTCTCGCTTATCTTGGTCGCTTCCTTAAAGAGAAGCAGCTGCCGCCTGGCCGAGTTGTTGAAATTTATCCCCTTTGTGTATATTACAATATCCTCCATTTTTTCCCCTGCCCTCTAAACAACAAGCCTCTCGCCATCTTGGTTTTAATTCTCTTTTCCCTTAAACTCCGTCCGGTCTTTATAATAAGGTTTAAAAAAAAAAACCCTCGTACTAAAAAAAAAAAAAAAAAAAACTTTTAAAGAAAACGTCTTAAAGCCGCGTCGGTGACGTCATATCAAGTTTTACGTTACGTAAAAACACACATATTCGACGTCCGAGGTGTTTTTTTTTTAATTTTGGTTATCAAATTAGTTTAAAACATTTTGATCATCGAAAAATTCTTTCCTTTTTTTTAAGGAATCTCTGGCGCGTGAGAGATTCGGGTTTCTTTTCTGTTTTATTGAACAGGTGGACACGAATCGCTCGAGCGTTCCATTTTAACCTGTTTATTTATTTCCTCGACGCTGACCGCCCCCCCCCAAAAGGCGCGCGCTAACCCCCGCACCCTCCCCACCCCCTTGCGTGATGATGTCATCGATTAGCAGGACGTTTTAAACGGTTTAACATCGTAATTAGCGTAATTATTCCAACAGCATGTTTTAACAAAGCAAAACTTTACAACTGTTTATAATTCCATCGCTAATAACCGACAAAGGAAAAGAAATCATTTACACACACACACAACAAGTAAAAAAGCTTTTAGATTGTTCTTATTTTAGGAATGGATGACCCTCAGGAGCAGGACTGGTGGATATAAATTGACCTTTTTGATGATACATATAAGATGGACAAAATGTTTATACGGAGATGTCACATGTTCCGGAATGTTCTGCCAGCTTTATTATTATTTTAATAAACATTAAATGAATAGATAGATAGATAAATAAATAAACAACCTCCGTGGTCGTTTTCCTGCTTGGCTATAAAAAAGGAGCCGAATCTCGCCGATGATATCGTTTATCTCAAACTGACACGAATGAAACCTCACTCCGCAGTCTGATCAAACCAGATCGATTGGCGTTCACGCTCTCGCTCTCGTCACCATGACTTCATCTTCATAAAGAGAGTTTTTTAGGCATTTTGCCTTTATTTATAGAACAGACAGAGATGAAATAGGGGAGATAGACAGAGCAGGGGCTGGAACCGGAATCGAACCCGAGTCACCGGAGCGCAGCTGTGCATGTGAGTGCCGGCGCCTAAACCCACCACAGCACGGCGCCGACCTAAAGTTCTAGGGGTTTTTTTTGGGTTGTTTTCTTATCATTATTAAAGTCATGCTAAAGTGAGCAGGACAACGAAGCAGGAAGTCGACGTGTGCTTGTGGCCGCCTTATTCTTTTCCTCAGACTTTTGTAAACTTGCCTCTTGTAACATGATCGTCCACTCGGCTCACTTTAACACTGAAAAAAAACCACAGCTGGGTCAGGGGTCGCAGGGCGGTACTGTTAAAAGTGTTTCGGGAGAAAATGTAAAGGTGAGCTGTTTGCTTCTCTGTCTCTTTGTCTGGATGTGTGTTTGGCTGCTGTGAAAGAGAGAAAGAGAAAGAAGGAGCTGCGAGTGCAGGGGAGCAGATGTTGAGGCAAACATCCTGACGCGTTGCTTTTTCTCTTGTGGGAATGCCGCCTCTTCCTCCTCCTGCTCCTGATGCATCGACTTGACAGCTGCTTGATTTCATGGAACCGCTAAGAAGCCATTAGCGCTATCAGTGAATTGAAACGGAACAGTCTCACCCACTCTCCTTGTCCATTAGAAATGTGTCTATTGTTGGCTTTCTCTTTGGGTGTGTGTGTGTGTGTGTGTGTGTGTAAAAGTGAGTGTGAGCGAGTGTGCGAGCGTGTGTCGCAGCTGAGCACACAGAAGAAGACCTCTAATTCACTTGTGCTGTTTCCTTTACTGTGAATTAGGGAGAACAAATCTGTCAGGACCTGTTTGTGTTGTTGGGCTTTGAAGAGATCTCATACTGCGCTCTGTGAAGCACACCCAAAAACGGAGTGAGAGAAAGAAAGAAAGAAAGAGAGAGAGAGAAAAGAAAGGATGAAAAGACGGTCTGAGAGTTGAAGTATCTGTCTGGCACACTCGGAGCAGGATGTTGTTTTCCTGTCAGGATTAAGTCAGGCCTCCTTTGTGTGCGGAAGAAGATGCGCTTGCACTCCTCTCGCTGTTCCATCGCTCTCCTCTCACTCTTCTTTCACTTTTCCGCTCACTCTCCTCTTTCTCTCCTTCTGTGTTTCTCTCACAATAAATAAAGAACTAACTAATTAACTAACTGACTCTCACTCTCTTCTCGCTCTCCTCTCACTCTGCTCTCACACTCTTTTCACTCTTCTCTCGCACTCTCCTCACTGTCCTCTCACTCACTCTTTTTGCTAACGTGAGTTGATGAGGTCGCGTTTCGAACGGTAACTTTGTGCAGTTAAACAAATTAATACGCGCAGAAATCCAATCCTGTTAGTAAGACGAGTCTGTTAGGAAAGATCTGTGCAGAGGCAACTGTTGAGTGTGTGTGTGAGAGAGAGGGAGTGAGAGCCTGTGCCACACACACACACACACACACACTCAAGATTCTTGGAACTCATAGACGTTAAACTGATTGATTTCAGAACCTCAGAACTAGAATGGTGGAGTGAAGTGGTGGCGCGGCCCATCCTGGCACATGGGGTCAGCGACAGACTCGAGGCACAAAAACTAAAAATTAGGCCACGGCGAGCGAGTCGGGTTCGACAGAGCGAGAAGTGATCCAAAGAGACGGGTGAGAGCGCAGCGCGGCGCTGCCAGGCTTTTCCCCCTTTTCTCCTTCCGCAGCTTCAGCTCACATTAACGTGTGGAAGGACGGTGAGAAACCCTGTCGTCAGTCAGAGCGTCTGCGTTCTAAACATCATCACTGGAGATGGGTGGAGTTTGTGCTAACAGCACCTCCTTATCGAAGTGCTTACAGTACCAAAATATCCGATTAACACACGTCCTCATGGTAACGGCGTAACCACCTGCAGGTCAGACAGACGCTCGGGCGTGAAAGGGTTTTCTGTTGAAAGCGTAGCACGTGTGTGTGTGTGTGTGTGTGTGTGTGTGTGTGTGGACGGAGACACAGATACAGAAAAGGAATCTTTAGTGTTTTGGGTGGTGGTGGTGGTGGTGGTGTTTTCGGCCAGAGTCAAACTTGATAATTGCAGCGTGAAGCGTTCACATCGTTATTGTCAGTTCGACCTTAACGGTGCAGTTGAACCCGCCGCTCGCCAAACTTCGACATATACACACACACACACACACTGTCTATTCTGTCTCACTCACTTATTCTGTCTTTCTTTCACTTCTTCTCATTCACCTTATTCTTTTCTGTTGGATTATGTTTTTCTCTTGCTTTCTTTTTATCTCTATTTTTTTATTTCACTCTTTCTATTTTCTTTTACTTTTTCTCGCTCTCTCCTGCTCTGTTTCTTTCTCCCTTTTGTTTTCCTCTCTTTCTCTTACCTGCTATCTCTCTTTAATTTCTTTTTCTTTATTTCTCTGTCTCTGTCTCTCTTGCTGGCTCTCACACACACACACGCTCACGCACGCTTTTCTCACTCACTTTATTTCTCTCTTTTGCTCTTTCATTCTCTCTTTTTCTTTCTTTCTCTCCCAACATCTTTCTCTTACTCTTTGTCTTTCTCACAGTCTTTATTTCTCTCCTGCTGTCTCTCTCACACTCTATTTATTTATCTCCCCTCTCTCTCTCTCTCTCTCTCTCTCTCTCTCTCTCCCCACACCCGAGCGATGCGCAAGGGCCCGACTTTCAGTTGCAGGCAATTAGCTGTTTTCGCGCCCCGGTCTCCCCCTGGGCTTGTGTTTATCATTCAACGTGAGAATCTCCTTGGCGAAACCCGAAGGTTATTTTTGTGTAGTTCAGCCTGTGCGCTTGTTTTTTACCTCTCTTTTTTTCACACACAAGGTGAAAAGGTTGATTCTTTCCGGAAGAAAACGGCAGGAGAGCTAAACGAACAGCACGTATTGTGCCGCACTAACATCTTCATACCCTCTCTCCTCTCTCTCTCTCTCTCTCTCTCCCTCTCTCTCTCTCTCTCTCTCTCTCTCTCTCTCTCTCTCTCTCTCTCTCTCTTTTTTTTTCGAAGGAAGTTTTGTTTCATTTTGCTTCTTTGGTGTGTCGAGCTCAACTTCTCACCCTCTTACTTTTTTTTTTTTTTTTTTTTGTCCTCCTTTTTCCCCCTGACTTTATCTCGTGAATCAGTGATGCTGATCTCATGCTTTCGGGTCAGTGCTCACACACTTGTTCTCGTTTTTATTCTAGTCTTTTTCTGTTTTTTCTCTCTTCTATCTTTTCCTAAACGAGGTTCAAAGGAGCGACTCAGACTTTTTTTCTGTTTCGTTTCATTGCCGCGCGTCTCTCCGGTGCCGTTTGTCCTCTCGCCGTATCGCTCATGCGCCGACTGAGTCTCCCTCTCTCGTTCTCATTCTCACACACACTCACACACGCACACACTCACATACTCCCAAGTCCCCGCTGAGATAATGGAGCCCGAGCTGGAAATGCCAGTAGTTTGGCCTATTTGTTCTTCTGCTTATCGCTATACTTGCATCCTGAGCAGAAACAGCGGTGGGTTGCAGGAACGACAGGAACGCCGTCTCCTCCTATGTGGATATATGGAAAGAAAGAGAGAGGGAAAGATAGAGAGACAGAGGGATAGAGCAGAAGAGTAAAACAGAGAGTGTGAGGAGGAGAAATGAGATGGGTTTTTTTCCCTGGCGCTTTTTAGATGAGCAGAATTTACTGCACTGAGACAGCTGTCTGCAGGACGTGCAGCGTTTGACCCCCTCCTTTTTTCTTCTATTCCCTCAACACACACACACACACACACACACACACTAGAAGACACTCCGAGATTGTGCTTGTACAGCCCCCTCTTATTTATTGATCCAGCTGCATTTAAAATCTGGTCACTGCTGCCACAAAGCCGTTGCGTTTTAGCTGCGCTGGCACACAGCGACTCGGCCAAGCGCATTTTTTTTCTTTTTCTTTGCTGCGTTTTTAATTTTATAGCAGAAGCAAAAACACTTCCAGAAGCTTCCAGAAACCCACATCGTTCATACAGAACCACTCCGATCTCGACAGCCGATGAAACTCGAATTTAATGTTTCGTAAAACGTAAAATCTTGCAGTGCAACTGAAAAACTTCAAAGCATCAACTTTCCAAACGTCTTTGTATAAATATCAACACGTGGTTTATCTTTACTCAAGAACGTTTTTCGGTCTAGAAACTAAAATTAATGCAACGTTTCTTTTGCAATCAGCCACCGAGAAGTAAACAAAGAGTGTCCTGTAGAGGACACACACACACACACACACACATATACACACACACACACACACACACACACACACACACCCAACCCCCGCTCGTCCTGCGGATCATGTTTAACCTTAAAACAAAAGGTGTCCAGATTGACGGCATGGGATTAGGGGCCCATAATCTGGCTTTGTTTCAGGAGTCCACAGAGCCGGGATTACACACACACACACACACACAATTATTTAGCACTGTGGTTTAGACCACGCAACCCAAAACATCACAAAGGATGGTGTGTGTGTGTGTGTGTATTTTGTTTGTGTGTACCTACACGGTCGAGTTCATCTCCACCGCCTGAAGTGAAGATCTCTGTACCAGGCTTCACTTTACAAAGCTCAGGTGTAAAGATTCTCTTTCAATCTTTATCTCTTGCTTGCTCTTTTTCTCCCACTCTCTCACTCTCTCTCTCTCTCTCTCTCTCTCTCTCTCTCTCTTTTTTCCTCTTTTCTCTCTCTCTCTCTCTCTCTCTCTCTCTCTCTCTCTCTTTTTTTTTTTTTTTTCTCTCCCCTTTTTCTCGCTTTTCCCTCCTCTTTTTCTCTCTCGCTCTCACTCTCTCTCTCTCTCTCTCTTTTTTCTCTCCTCTTTTTCTCTCTTTTCTCTCCCCTTTTCCTTCTCCTCTCGTTTACTCTCTCTTTCTCTCTCTCTCTCTCTCTCTCTCTCTTTTTTATCTCTTTCTCTCGCTCTCTCTCTCTTCTCTCTCTTTTTTTCCTCTCTCTCTCTCTTTTTTCCTCTTTTTCTCTCGCTCTCTCTCTTTCTCTTTCGATTTCTTTATTCTCTTTCGCTCGATAAACAGCGCCTGAGATGAAGAACTTGTCTGTAACACGAGAGCCGCGTATGACTAAGAAACTCAGATTCACCAGATAACAGAAAAAGCTTTTAGAAAGAAAAAAAAAATCACCCGGCTGCGTCTGGCATTCACTCACTTTTTGTCGTTCTTTTTCAGCGCTCTGCGTTTATCTCATCCGCTAAAAGAAGAGCTTTCAGACTCCTCAGTTAACGGTTAAATGTTTCAGCAGTCTTGCTGGTCTCGTGTGTGTGTGTGTGAGGCTACTAACATGTAATTAATGTGTAATAAGTGGTTATAACTGCGTTCACGTCCAAACACTGCTGTGTGATAGGGCGGCATAAGGTAGCACACCTCATACATGAAATAACGGCCGCCTGTGATTGGTTAATACTTCTTTGATTGACAGTGTGAGCATGTAGGCCCTGCCCACCCAGAATTACAAAATAGTTGCATTTCTGTCTCACCGGAGCTCAAAGTGACTGTGTGTGTTTGTGTGTGTGGGGCGTTTACTGCGTTACAAGCTGTGAGTGTATGTGTGTGTCCATTCAGCTGCTTTCGTGTGCGTGTGTGTGTGTGTTGGAGAGAGAGAGAGAGTTAATGTGCACGAGATTCGAAAACGGTACCTTCTAGGACAGCCGATAGCTTATCTGCTTCAGCTAGAGGGAGGAAACACAATCCATCCACCCATCCATTCTTCATCTGTTCATCCATCCATCCTTCGTCTGTCCATCCATCCATCCATCCATATATCCATCAATTCGTCCTTCATCTGTCCATCCATTCATCTTTTGTCTGTTCATCCATCTATCACTTTATGCATCCATCCTTTGTCTGTATATTTATCCATCCATCCTTCATCTGCCCATTGGTCAGTCCATCCATCCCTCCACCATCCATTCATCCTTCTGTCTATCTTTTTACTTACCTATCCATCTCTTGCCCGCTTTCAGGACATGTGCCACATCCCCGCCACGTCTCTACTCCTCCACCAAACTAAAAACACCCCAGGACCTCCACCTGGTTATTTATACCACCTCTAAACATCAGGCGTGTCTGTGTACAAGTACAGTAACGTCTATAGGGTGATAAACCGCACAGCTAAAACAGGAAACCGCTAGAACTTCAACGTTGTTGCTCCTCCGCTCCTTTTCCTCCTGTCATAATAGCACTAACCTTTACTTTCACTTCGTTCCTAACATTCAATAAAACAGCAATTATTTCCCACACCTCTGTAATTGGGCGCAACTTCATCGGGTTCAGTGGATAATGAATCGTTCCTTTTTTTTTTTATCAGCGTTCTATTCAATGTTTATTTTAGGTTGTAAGTTATAAACCAGGACGATTCACCATGAATGCCTCCAAACGATTTTGATCTGAGGGAATCCTTCAGTTCACTTTAACACCTGTTTGCCGAGTCAGAGCGAAATCATAACTTCTGCTTCTATTTTGCACACCAAAACCCGTGTCTCAGCTCCGTTTAACACTCGAGAGCCTCAGAAACCTACAAAAGGTTCAGCTTGAACCACGAGTCGATTCCTTTCTGAGAAATGAATTGTTTTCGCCAATCGATGTGTATTTTTTAAAGCTATGTCGAATCCTGCATCGAAATTGTCTGCTGTGTGTGTGTGTGTTGGGGGGGGGGTCGTGACCTCATGTCCGAATGCTGTACCGCTTTAGTGTTGCACGTTTACGTGAGAGCGCTGGGTTTTTCTCTGAAACGGCGCTCATATGTTTTGAAAAAGCTCACAGAAGCCCGGAGAAACAGCACTTATCGATCATGGCTGCTTACACGTCCGTGTTAATCCCCTGAGGACGCCGTCGTCCCTGCGTTCGGTGTTAAAAAAGAGGGGGATTTTTTGCCATGGTAACCGGCAGGGAGATTGCTACGATGACGGACGAAAGCTTCATTCTCCTGTGTGTGTGTGTCCTGTGTGTGTGTGTGTGTCATGACAGCTGCGTAGGCAGCAGGATTGACCTTCACACGGTGAAATCTCAAGGCCTGTTTGGTAACACTGAGCTCAGCTGCAGAACGGCAGAGTCTGACTCTTGCATCTTTCAAGCCCCTCCCCCTCAGGGCGCAAAAACACTGGAGACTCCTTCCAGGAATGTTCACGGACTGGCCACTGGTGTGAGTTGGTGTTGGTATAAAAAGTGTTACCATAGAAACCATAACTTCTGTTAATGTAAATAAATCAACCACCAGTCAGAGTCCGCCAGGGTGACCACGATAATGACGAACGCCAAAGGTTTTACTATAATCGATAGGATATGTTGCAGAGTGCGCTGTGTGTGTGTGTGTGTGTGTGGGGTGCTTCCAGGCAGGCACGGTTTTCCAGACTCGTTCCCTCAGCCGGAAAACCTTAAGTGAGTCCTTCATTATCTAGTTTATTTGTTTGCTGTGATGTGTTTCGCGTTCGGGTTTGTGCGTGAAACACGTTCCAGATGTTGTGCAGAGGCGGGCGGGGCAGGCGGTCCGTCGCCCAGAACATGTTTGTGTTTTTTTTTTTTTTTTTTTGTTTAAATGGAATAAGCAAAAAAAGGGAAGGGGTACAAATGGCTCTCACATGTGTATCCACCGCTGCTGCCGGTTCTCCTCGTGCTTTCTCTGGCTCTGTCCTCTCTCTCTGTCTCTCTCTCTCTCGCTCTCTCGCTCTCTTTTCGTGTGCATCTGGTGTTCATTTTCACAAAACTTCAAAGATCACAGGGCGGGAAAGGGGGTGGGGGATGAGCGAAGACACGGAAATGAGTGGAATATTAATCCAGCCGCGTCGTCCCGGCTCGGGGTGATGCCTCTTCTCCCGTACACGCAGAAAAATTGCTGCAGCGGCTCATCCTTCATTCAGCCGAGGACAGAGAGCCGAGTGTGTTAGAGACGGGGGAAACAGAGGGTGTTTAGAAGAACAGGAGGAGGAGAAGGAAGAGGGGGCAGAGACGCCTGTGTGTGTGTGTGTGTGTGTGTGTGTGTCGGCTCTCTCCTGTTAGCGTGTGAGTGATGAGCCGCAGAGCAGGCGGCTGAGGCCGGAGCTACTCTCAGATGGGGCTAATTATCTGGTGGCCATTTTAGAGGAAGTGTTTACAGAGATGAGAAATGGCTGGATCCTTTTTTAAGGCCCCCTTTTGTCTCCTCCTCACACACTCTTCTGGCGACCGACGCTTAACGACTGAACGACAAAAGAAGACAATTAAAGCTCTAAGAATCAACAGAAACAAAAATTCTTGTTCATTTGATTCACATCTATGTTTTGTCATATAGCCCGGTGTAGAGAGAGAGAGAGAGAGAGAGAGAGAGAGAGAGACGGAGACTGGCCTGCAGGGCCCGGAGACATGCTCCAGACACAGAAAAATAGGAAGCGAAGGAGCGGCAGGCTTTGTGCAGAGAAATAATCCGGCGAGATGATGAATCAGCGCTGTTTGGGGTTCGGTTTCCTGCACAGGGACGCTCGAGTTGTCAGGACTTGCCTGTTTTTCTCTGAAGGCTTGGGGAAGATGGCGGCCCGGCGTCTCACCGACTCCTATTATTTCAGTGCTCAGTCTCTCAGCAATGTCTGTCCTGGCACTGTTCTGGTGTCCTTGGTGTCTCTAGTGTCCTCTGTGTCTGTTTTTGTGCAATTTTCCTCTTACAAGAAACATGAATCAGAGACATACTACATGTCCTTTATGTTCCTGGAGTCCTCAGTGTCCCATGTGTCTTCAGTGTCCTCGGTTTCTCTCTGTGTGTCCCTGGTGTTCTTAGTGTCCTGTGTTCCTAGTGTCTTTCTGTGTTCCTGGTGTTCTCAATGTCCCTAGTGTTTTCACTGTCTTCTGTGTGGTGTGATTAGAATCCTCGGTGTCCTGTCCCCTTCCAAGCTTTATATTTAAAGTACCAAGTTTCCTCTGTATCTTCTCTGTCCTCAGTGTCCTTCTTTGAGCTCCTCTTCCACGCTGCCTTTTAAAGGTGTAGCTCCACAGGAGCGCAGTGTAGCACAGAGGGATTTTTATTCCTTCCTCTAAATAATAATCTCACTTTGACCGCAAAGTTTAAACCTGATCTGAAACTGAAACACTTCCTCCAGCGCGGGACTTTCTTCATATTCACCCGCTTTCATTTCCCCGCAACTGGTTTTATATATAACTGCGTCATTCTACAGAAGACGTGTGGACCTGATAAACATCTTCATTCATTTTTTCATTTTTATAGCCAGCTGAACATAAAGGGCCTTACTCAGGGGCCCGGCAGTGGCAGCTTGTTAGTGATGGAAATCAAACCCATGATCCTCTGATCAGCTGGCAAACACCTCCACTAGCGAGCTAATCAGAAACCGCGTGTGGATTAATCTGAACAGGAATAATGCGTTCGAAATCGCCACAGTCCAGTCATTAACCATCAGTGCGTCATAGACTGGGGCTTCTGATTGGTCAGACAACCCTGAGCTATACAGAGAGCTAAGTGTGTGTGTGTGTGTGTGCTTTCTCTGATGTCATGTCACACACCCCAGAAGTTATCGCAACAATGAGGATCAGGATCAGCCCCCAAAAAAACCTGACATCGATGACCAATCGGGAAGTTGCACTGCTTTTAAGCCCTCCCCTTTTTAAAAATCCTGGAAGTTTCCGAAAGCTCAGCTCGAGATCTGTGGTGGCAAAAATTCCCAGCACTTTATTTAAAAAAAGGAACTCTCGCACACACACACACACACACACACACATTTAGAGTGTGCCTGTCGTTTTGTTTGAGGTTGGGTTTCTCTGTATTGGGTGTGTGCTGTGCTTTTTTGCTGGCTTTTTGCTCGTGTGTGTTTGTGGTAAAGGCTGATTAGAAACATTGGAAAAAAATGTCATCTGATTAACACACAACAAACGCATGATAAGTACACACAAACAGAGAGAGAGAGAGACGGAGACGGAAAAAAGCGAAATAGAGAGAAGACAGATAAATAGAGGCAGACAGACAGCTAGAGAGGAAGAGAAAACACAGAGAGAGCTAGAGAAAACAAGACAGCGAGGAAGAGATACAGACAGGGAGAGAGAGAGAGAGAGAGAGAGAGAGAGAGCGAGCTAGACATAAAAAAGAGGCAGAGAGACAGCTAAAGAAAGAGAGAGAGAACTAGAAGGAAAGACGGAGAATGAGAGAGTGCAAGGAAAAGATACAGACAAGGAAAGAGAGAGAGAGACGGATAGACAGACGGGGAGAGAGAGAGAGAGAGAGAGAGAGAGAGTTGAGGCCGTGAGAAAACCGGAGTGGACTGGTTCTCGGCATGTGCACTTGGAAAAATCATCCCACACACCCGGAGACTTAAAGACTGATTATAATTCCAACAGGTTTAACAGGAAAAAATGGAACTAGGAGTGTTTGTGTGTGTAAGTTTGTGTGTTTTGTCCCACATGTGTGGGCATGTAGATATTTGTGTAAGTGTGTGTGTGTTGTGTGTGTGTGTGTAGCTGGTGCAAGCTGCAAGCTCTGAGTGCAAACATCATCTTTTTTTTTTCACAGTTTGACCACAAAAAGTTGAAACTTGTTTTGTCTTTGAACGTTTCGCTCATCTCGTCTTAGACACGTCAGGTCATGTGATCGCCTAAACTCCAACTCTGTGTGTGTGTGTTTTTGTGTCAGGTGGAAGAGCAGTGATGTCACAGAGCTGAGGACGCTTCCACACAGTGAGTACCCACACCGTCGCTTCTCTTCTTCTCCTTCATTATTTTGGGATGTCGTGTGTTTCGGATTTCGGCGTCTTGTTTATCACGTTGGTGTGTGATGCTCAGCTGGGAGTGTTTGAATGGAATGAGGTTCACAGACGTGTGTGTGTGTGTGTGTGTGTGTGTGTGTGTGTGTGTGTGTGTGTGTGTGTGTGGGAGGAATCCTACAGACTGTATCATGGGTGTGTCTTAAAGGTAGACACACCCCCTTTGTTATTATTATGGTTATAACTGGTGCCCTTGTTAATTTTGGTCACATGATCAGAACACATGCAGTCTAAATCTTTCCCTAAATAAAATGTCGGCTTTATGTTGGGAGAAAACCGAGACGCCTCACAGAGCCAGTGGAGTCGGTAGGCCACGCCCCTCCGCTTCATTGTCCCGCCCCTTTCATTGTCAGACAGACAGATATTATCATCTTTTTTCTTGCTATTATGTCACTCTCCCTCTCTCCCCCATCTCTCTCTCTCTCTGTCTCTCTCCCCTTCACTCTTCCTTTTCTTTTTTTTTTTTTTTTTCTTTTTCCCCTCTCTCTTTCTCCCCCTTCCCCCCTTCTCTCTTTCTCTTCTGTCCCTCCCTCTCTCTCTCCCTAATTCCCCCCTTCCTCTTTCTCTCTTTTTTTCTGTCTCTCTCTGTCCTCTTTTTTTCTCTCCCTCTCTTTCTTTCTCTCCCTCTCTCTCTCTCTCTCTCTCTCTCTCTCTCTCTCTCTCTCTGCGAGTGTGTGGTATACAGTTGTGTGTGCATGTGTGAATGTCTTTCTATTGTGAGGAACGGAGTCTCATCACGCCGCGCTCCTGTCCGTCCTGGCCACCGTCCCCCGATCAATAATGTTAATGGAAGCCCCGGCGGAGCATCGATTTCTCTGGCGAATCGTAGGAAAGAGCGAGGAATCATGGCAGAGCGACATTTTGTCCTTTCTCCTCACAGCGCAACCTTTTTGCAACTTTTTAGAACAAATAAAGACAAACAATAATTGTGAATTTAATAATAATTTAAATTATTTTAGATAATAATATTTTTGATACCGGTGTGAACATTTAACATCTCTTCAGCTCTCCAGTGTTAGTGATGAAGTGGTAACGTCCGAATCTACGGATCATGTGATTGGCTGTGTTTTTCGCGGGGTGGGGGAGGGGCAGTCTACACCCCAGTCCAACCACACACTTGATCAGTTTTCTGGTTCTCATGGAAAGACAGACGGGGAGAACAGAACGCGGTCCAGAGAGACGTGCAGAGGGCGGACCGGGAGTCCATCTGTACGGAGCGCAGACATCCTCCACTCATCCATCCACCTCTCACGAAACACAGCTCTCTTTTTATTTTTTATTCTCGTCTGTTTCTTAAAATATCTGGTCCAGCGTGAGGCCACGGCGTTCCCACATTCAAACGCCAAAGAGTGAGAGACTATCTGCCCTTTCTTTAAAAAAACAACCTTCTCTTCCTTTCCAGATGTCTTCTCTCCATTTTAGATTTCTTTCTTTTTATCTTCCTTTGTGGCTTTATTTTTTTTTCTTTCTGTTCTTCGTTTCGCCTTTATTTCTTTTTTTCTTTTGTTCTTTTGTTCTTTTTGTTTGTTTTTTCTTTCTATTCATCTGTGTCTTTCTCTCTCCCCCTGTCTTTCTCTCTCTCTTACTCTTGCTCTCACTCTCTCTCTACCTCTCCTTTTATGTTAATTCATCAATTACTTGCTCATCTAAAATCCTAAATTCCAGGCTATGTGAATATGCAAATGTGGGACCACCCCCTCAAACTCCAAGCCCTGCCCACCACACCGGCTGCGTTTAGAACACTTTCATACGACAAAATGGTTTTATCAGTAAATGTAAAAGTTCTCTTTAACATGTAGAAGTGTGTGTTTGTGTGTGTGGGGGTGTATCTGTACATGTGTCCTTCTGAGCTTCCTGCTGAGCCATGGTGGGTTTAAAAACACACACACACACTTGAAGCCCCGCCCACTGCCTTGAAAAAAGGAAATGAGGAAGTGGAGTGTCGTAAAAAAATACATCAAGAAGGATGGCTAAAAGAACAGATGTGGGAAGTGCTGCTCTCTCTGTTTCAAGGACAGTGTGTGTGTGTGTGTGTGTGTGTGTGTGTGTGGTGTGTGTGTGTGTGTGTGTGTGTGTGTGTGTTGTGTGTGTTTTTCCTGCTGAGGAGATTTGGAGCAAGAATGATGGAAGCCTGGTTTTACTGCTGATGCTGTGCAGGATATGTGTGTGTGTATGTGTGTGTTACGGATATGGGATTGTGTGTGTGTTTGTATTCTTTGAGGTAAAACACACACGCACACACTAGTTGTTTGAGAAGCGTAATGGATGCCTGGCTCTGTGTGTGTGTGTGTGTGACCGAGAAGGGGTGAAATGTGTAATGGATGCCCGTCTAAGATGAGTCTGGATGTCCAGATCCCCAGCAAGAGTCATTACCTTCAGAGAGACACAGAGAGATAGAGAGATAGAGAGACAGAGACAGCAAGAGAGAGACAGATAGATAGACAGCGAGAGACAAATAGATAGACAGAGAGCGACAGAGAAAGAGATAGAGAAAGAGAGAGCACAGTATGGACGGACAACAAGAAAAGGATGGAAAGAAAAAATAACAGAAAGGGGAAAAAAATCAAGAAAAAGATAGAAGAGACAGAGGAAAGAAATAAGACATTAATTCTGATACACACACACACACACATTGTTTTATCATTTCACTTATCATATCACTCATAAATATTAATAAGGGGCGGTGCCGGGTGAGGATGTACAAAATACATTTTCCTATATAATTTTTCCCCTTTTTCTTTCTTTCCCTTTAAATATTGACAAGTGGGCGGGGCTTAGGGGCGTGGCAGGGGGCAGAGTGTACCCTCAGAAGGACACGCATGCTGCAGCGCGGGTGGTGGTTATTTTCCAGCGACAGCACAACCTGCACCGGTTTATTTCTCTCAACATCACCATCGGGATTAGTTATTACCCGAAGACAGATTTTCCGTTTATCTATCTGTGTGTGCGTCCTTTTACAAACACACACACACACACACTTTTTCTCTGTGTAATGCACCGGATGCTAAAGATAGAGGCAGCTGTGTGTTCTGCTTCGATTAGAAGAACTGCATGGTTCTGGACAGCGGAAGCGTGTGTGTGTGTGTGTGTGTGTGTGTGTGTGTGCAGCTTTCAGACGAGTTTGACATTTATACAGACACGTTGGGGAAAATAATCCCGTGTAGAATTTGTGTGAATCACCATTAAATATTAGTTTTTTTTGTTTTGTTTTTTTAAACAAGAGCATATCGTATAATCGCCGCCGTGACATCGCCGATACGCCGCCCGGGTCACATGACTCCCGTTCGCCCTGCGCTCACATAGGGTTTTCTAGTGAAGTCCAGATAAATCCGAATCCTGGTTCTGACGGAAAACAGAGAGCGAGAGAGAGAGTGAGACAGATAAACAGAGAGCAAAAACATTGAAAAGGTCACGAGCAGCGGGTGACTGCCGACACTTTCAGTTCCGATACTACAGCGATATCCATCCCATAATACTGGGCAACTCTTTAGTATTAACAAGGGTTTGTAACTACTCAAGCCGCCAAAAAAAACCCAGTGAAATCAGATCAGCCGACGTCACCTGATAACTGATAACTGTTCCATTTATTATTATAATTAACGAATGTAGCTGAATTAAACTATTAAACATGAGTGCAGTGTTTATTGTCAGAGGGTTTACAAATATATGTGGTGTTAAATGTTCTATTGTTTCAGATTTTATATATATATAAATAAATAAAACTAATTAATATATTCACATACACACACATCTATCTATCAATCTATACACACACACATCTATAAATATTTACATACACCCCCCCCCCCCCTCTCTCTCTCTCTCTATATATATATATATCTATATATATATATATATATATATATATATATATATATATATATATATATATATATATATTATGTATATATACACACACCACATCTATATATATATATATATATATATATGTATATATATATAGAATAGAAATAATAGAAATAAAATCATTATATTCATCAAAATCATTTAAATATGGTTTTAAATAAAATCATATTTAAAATGAATATAAACACATTTGTATGCTATTATTTATTCATAAGATAAATCATTACATTTATTCACTCTCTCGACATTAAATGGATAAAATGTGTGTTAAGATAAAATAAATATATAACTGAAATTTATTTAAATAACAAACTATAAAATAACAAACTATAAATACATATTATGAGTTTTTTAATTAATTAATTTAATTAATTAATTAATTAAATTATTAATAAAAATTACTATAATTATAAAAATAATAATAATGATAATATACATTCGGTTAATATTTGTCTTATTATTTAAAGAATAATTTACCCAAAAATGAAAAACATATATACACACACACACACACACACACACACACACATACACACACACTGTACCTTGTTTACACTTATTATTATTAATGCCATTATTGTCATCTTTTAGTTAAATTGTTCCCTTTAATTAGTTAACACATTTTTGTAAACATTAAATACACAGTCTTAATATTTCTTTATGAAAACATTTTTTACTTCATTAAATGAATATATAATTGACAGCGTTTAGCAGACGTTCTTATTCAGAGCGACTTTATACAACTGAGCAAACGGGGCCCCAAAGTGGTGGCTTGGTGGTGCTGGGCATCAAACCACTGGTCATTCTGGTATCAGTCCAACACCTTAACCATTAAGCCACCAATTCTTATGGATGTTTTTAGTAAATAAAAACAATTTGTAGACATTAAATAAAGTTTTTCCAATAATTATTTTTTTAAGGGAAAATAATGTTAGGATTTTATCAACTTGAAGCACAGGAAGTACCGCCGGTGTGATTATCCTAACAGTCGTAGACAACTTTAAAGGCAGAAAGAGTTTCGTTGTTATTGTTGAATGTCACTGTTTGTAACAGGCTTCTTAAGGTGTGTATCGTGTGTGTGTGTAGACGTGGTTCAAATCCTCTCAAATCCAGACCATCTGCTGTTTTTGTTTAACACACAGTGTCACCGCTCTGTTATTAAACATCTCCGTGTCGCAGCTCTGCTGCCGTCCAAGAGCCTGTTTACGCCATCGAAGGCTTTATTCCTCTTACACCACCACCACCACCACCACCGCCACAGCGGGCAGAATTTATTGGTCATAAATGTTTCTGGTCACAAGTTCCAGTCGGAGTCCATCTAGCTTTCGAGTTTTTATTTACTGATTTTGTTCAAAAAACTCAAAATATGTTAACACAGTAGTGAGTTAACATTAGCATCGCTATTATTGCGCTTTGGGTAACCCTGGACTTTTTCCCAGTCTCTGTCTCTCTCTCTCTCTCTCACTTCACTTACTGTCCTATTCGCTCAATAAAGGACAAAATATATCTTCAATAATAAAGTCAACGATTTCTTTTCAAGCAGGAGCTGAAGCAGCGTTTTCTTTCTGTACACACTGCCGTAGTTCACTGTCTCCTACTGACCTGCTCCACTAACACAGTGCATTATGGGTATCCAGTGTAAAAGGATTTGGATCAGAAAATGGCCCCAGCAGTTTGTGGTGCCGCTGCTGCTTAGATCTGCTATGAAAAAAGAAAACATTTAAAGAATACATCACTGCTGACAAAGATAGATTCGAGGGTGTGTGTGTGTGTGTGTGTGTGTAAATGAGAATAATAAAAAGGCTTAAAAAAACTTTAAAAAAATGGAAATTTCATCACAGCTGAACTGAATCGTATCAGGACGAATCGATATAATTATATCAGAGCTCAATTGAATTATTTAGTACAACTAAATCATATTTAAGCTAAATTAAACTATACACATGCTGAATCAAATCATAGCTGAGCCAAATTGGTTCCTATCTGAGCTAAATTGAATCAAATCCGAGCTGAATCAAATTATATCAAAGCTAAATGAATTCATATCTATGGTAAACTGAATCATATTTCAGCTAATCTGATTCATATCTGAGCTGAATCAAAACATTAAGGATGAATTGATTCTAAGAATCATATCACAGTTTAACTGAATCAGGGCTGTTATTGACACGCGTCTCAGCTAAATCAAATCCTATCAGAGCCAAAAGGATTTAGTGTCACATCAGAAGTGAATCGAGTTATTACTTGGTTAAATATATGGTTCCGTTCCAAATCGCGTACTAACGTATGTACTACATTTAAGTATTTACTTCTCAACCAATTAAACAAGGATGTTCTATATAGTAAGATTAGGGGTATGAATAACAGTCAGATGTACTACATCCACAGTTCTGATACAATCACATGACATACTATAATAATGGATAATTATTATTATACAGCGCAAAAACAAATTATATCAAATTGGATCAAATGCAATTGTAAGTGTATTGAATCTGTACAGTAAAGCAGTGAAATTGAATCATCTCAGAGTTCAATCACATCATATCAGAGATTCATCAAATCTTTTCAGAAATGAATCGAATCATATAGGAGGGGAGCTGTATCATATCAGAGATTAATTAAATTATACCAGAGTTGAATCGAATCTTATTAGAGGAATTGAATCATATCAGGAGTTATTAAAATCGTGTCAATAATGAATCAAATTATGTAAGAGAGAAATTGAATCATATCAGAGTTTAATTAACTCGTATCTGAATTGAATTGAATCTTTTTATTGCGAATTAAGTTGAATCATGAGATAAATCTAATCGTATCTGAAATAAATTGAATCATATAGAAGGGAATTGAATCACATCAAGGGTAAACTAAAATTGTTGCAGAATTAAATAAAATTTTATTAGACGGGGAATTGAATCATATCAGAGTTCAATTGAATCATTTCAGGGATTCATCCAAACTTTTCAGAAATGAATCGACTTATATAGTAGGGGAACTAAATCATATCAGAGATTCATCAAATCTTTTCATAAATGAATTGAATCCTATAGGAGGGGAACTGAATCATATCAGAGAATATTTGTATTAGAACTGAATCGAATCTTATTAAAGGAATTGAATTTATTTATCAGATGGTGAATTAAATCATATCAGAGATTTATTAAATCTTATCTAAATTGAATCGAGTTATGTCAAAGAATTGAATCTTATCAGAGATTATTCAAATCATACCTGTAATGAATCATATATGAGGGGAACTGAATCATATCAGAGATTCATAAAATCATAACAGAATTAAATTCGAATCTTATCAGAGGAATTAAATCAATCAGGGATTATTAAAATCGTTGAATTCTATCAAATGGGGAATTGAATCATGTCAGAAATGACTGGAATCATATCCTAATTAGAGTTGAATCCGAATCAGATCGAATCTTGTCCTGTTGACTCAGCTGTGAATCAAATGACATGCAGCGGATTTCCGTGTGTATTGCGAAACAGAGGTTGAGGTGATTGTCTGCTGTTTGGTGTGTCGGGGATGAGGAGGAATGTGAAATGCGGCGAAATGGCCGGAGCGCTTGTTTGCGTGGCGGGCCGTGAGCCTTTCCTGCGACGCTAAAGCTAAAAGTGGTGTGTGAAGATGGCTCTGAAGAGTGAGCGCTGGAATACTAATGAAGGAACGACAGGAGAGACTGCTGCACTCCTCCTCTCGTCCTCTTCTCTCCGCAGTGGGCTCTCTCTTCCTCTCTCTCTCTCTCTCTCTCTCTCGCTTTTCGTCTTTTTCTTCCCCCTTTTCTCGCTCTCCCTCCTTCCATCTGCTCCTCTCTCTCGCGCAGAGGATAAACTGTGTACATGATGACATTTACACCGCAGTTGCACGCAGAGAGTGTGTGTGTGTGTGTGTGTGTTCATGCGCATCAGTCTAAGCCCTGTCATCTACCGTCCTCTCCCACTGCTTTCTTCCTCTTTCCTCCATTTTGCTCTCATCGCTCTCTCACTCTTTCTCTCCCTCTCTCTCTCGCCTCATCTCTCCATCTTTCCCTGCATGTGTCCAGCGTAGGATGTGTCTCAAGAGTGCTGTGCACAGCTAATTCACACACACACACACACACACAGAGTGGACTCATTATTAATGTCTTTCTGAAGGGCAAATATAAAAAGGTGTGGTTACACTTTACTGAAGCTCAGCACCGTGAATCAGACACACACCTACAGGTTAACTACAAGCTACAACAGTGTGTGTGTGTGTGTGTCCCAGGTAAATTGTTATATAATTATTTATTCTTTATTTTTATCCGTTTATTGTTGTCGGTTCTCCAGCCATCTGGCACTCGTTCATTCTTTCTTTTAAAAAAGCTCTCTTTTCAAACCTGCTACAGGGTCAAACCCCAGGTTGTTATTCTGCTTAAAAATGCTAATTAAGTCACGCCCCTCGACCAATCAGAATCCGGAATTTAAAGCAATATGGTACAAGGTTATTTTTTTATTGTTATAAAACCATTTTACAAGCTCCCTCTCGAACCTGCTACAGTATTAAACCTCAGCTCCTTATTCGAATAAAAAATGCAATTTAAGCCACACCTTTAAACCAATCAGAATCTAAAGCATTGTGGTAGAACATTAATTAATTACAAAGAGAAAAAAATCATAATGTAGGAAATATTAGGATTATTATGTTAAACCTTATGCAAAGATCCACCCATAACCCCGCCCATAACCTCACCTTTAACCCCACCCATAACCTCACTCATAACCCCACCCATAACCTCACATTTAACCCCGCCCACAACCTAACCTTTACCCCCGCCCATTACCTCACCTTTAACCCCACCCACAACCCCACCATGTCTTAAAAAAAACTAATTTATTGTTTGGTTTTAACATTTTTTTTTACTTTATTTAATTCATAATATTTTTTGTTTGTTTGTTTTCAATAGGATTATTTACTAATGCAATCCACCTACTCAGCTTTGTTTTGTGTGTGTGTGTGTGTGTGTGTGTGTGTTTGCCCTGCAGCTACACTAATCACAGGTGAAATTCTACTTCCTCTTTAAAAAGGTGTCTCTCATTTCAAACCCTGCCCTCCGGCTTACCACCACACACACACACACACACACACACACACACACACACACACACACCCACATCGTCTACACAGAGAGAGAGAGATAGAGGAAGAGAGAGAGAGGGTTTGTGTGTGTGTGTTTATTATACAGCAGGTGTGAGAAAGTCTGTCTAGTTCAGTGTGTTGTGTGTGTTTTTTAACTGAGTTGTTGTGTTTGGATTCCTGATGCTGTGTGTCCTTAACGTGTGTGTCCTAAACATGTGTGTGTGTGTTTGAAGAGAAGGAAGGGAGGGGTAAGACCACAAGAATACTTTTGAGACAATCTCCGGCTGGTTAAAATGGCTCCGGTGATCACAGATTGTGTGTGTGTGTGTGTGTGAGAGAGAGAGAGAGAGAGAGAGAGAGAGAGAAAGACAGATGAGCACCTACAGAGTAAAGGATTAAGTGTGGAGGAGGTAAGGAGACAGAGGCGTGTGCGTGTGTGTGTGCGTGTGTGTGTGTGTGTGTGTGTGTGAGAGGGTCTCCATGTCTCTACCTATCCCATCATCCCGCTCGGCTCAGTAGAGGTGACACCAAGGTGAACGACAGCGTTCTTTCCCCATCTCGCCCTCCCTTCCTTCTTCTCTCCATCTTTCTGTGTGTGTGTGTGTTTATGGCTCTGTGACAGATGGGAGGTTATATCAGCGTCCTTCACTTCTCCACCGTTCTCTCCTTCTTTTCTTCTTCCTCACTCTACAGAGTTGACCTAGTCTTTTGTACCTCCCTGTGTGGGTGGAGCTTCGGAAGAATCTGGTTCCTTATTGGTCAATTTCCGATAACGATAATAGAAGTGGAGTATGGTTACATGCTTAAAAAAACAGAGACATAAGGATTTGCAGCGGTGCTGTAAACACTTTACAGGGTGTGTGTGTGTGTGTGTGTGGGTGTGTGTGTGTGTGTGTGTGTGTGTCCATGTTTTCACCCAGGTCAAAGCAGCTTAGAATGAAGATGATTTTTGTCCTAATCTAGGCACAATTTCCTGAAGGTAAGAAGGACAGGAAAAGGTCAAGATAGAGACGAAGAGAGAGCAAGCGAGAGAGGAGGAGAGAGAAAAGGGGAGAGAGACAGAGAGAGAGAGAGAGAGCGAGAGACATAGGCAGAGAGAAAGAGGTACAGAGAGAGAGTAGGAGAGAGAGACAGTGAGAGAGATGAAGTGCAAAAGAGTGAGACAGACAGACAGAGAGAGCAAGAGAGAGGGAGAGAGGAAGGAAGAGATTGAGAGAGAGAAGGAGAGAGCATGAGAGAGAGGGAGAGAGAGAGAGCGCACGAGAGTAAGAGCGAGAGAGCATGAGAGAGAGAGAGGGCGAGAGAGAGAGCGCACGGGAGTAAGAGCGAGAGAGGGAGAGAGCATGAAAGGGAGAGAGAGAGAGCGAGAGAGAGAGAGCGCACGGGAGTAAGAGCGAGAGAGAGAGCGAGAAGAGAGAGAGTGCACGGGTAGTAAGAGAGAGAGAGAGCGCACATGTGAGAGCAGGAAGAAGAAGCGATGCAGAGAGCGAGTGACAGCGAGGTCCTGCTTTAATATGTATGTATTGCAGGTTGATGACTGATTTCATTAGTTAATCTCATTGTTATGCATGGATTGTTTCTCCTGCAGCAAAATGAATATCGCATCCACAACGCCGCCGCCACCGTGCTTCAACCTCACCGGGAAAAAAACACGGTCGCAGTTTTTTTAACAGCCGCTCTGAGGGAGGAGGGTGTGTGTGTGTGTGTGTGTGTGTGTGTGTGTGCTGATTTCTTTTTTTTTTTTTTTTTCCGCCTCGAGGCCGTGAAGTGTGTCGCCGTTCACTCACTCCGGACGCAGCGTTTCCACAGAGACCAGACTGACTGCCGGAGCTGTTTTTGCTGGATTTGTTTATCTGAGAAACAAAAGGATGATTGAACGTTTACCTGTCAGGATTGTGTGTGTGTGTGTGTGTGTGTGTGTGTGTGTGTGTGTAATACACTGACGAGGTACAGGAAATAAATGACATGTTTTTTTGTCATTTGTTTTCATAAAAATAGTCAAGACAGATTACCTCCTTCGGTACAGCGTGCGCGCACACACGCGTATATATATACACACACACACACCACACACACACGCACACGCATATACACACACACACACAGGTATAAGATCAGATCATTGGTCTGTTTGATTTGCGCTATCGTCTTGATGCCCTTAAAGAAAAGGTGACGTGTCCTCCCACTGATAATAAAACTAAGACCCAGCAAACCAAAACCTGAATTCCCGCCCTCTACCACGGTGGCCATCTTACTTATGACGTCATAGCATCTGTCCATAAACTTTCACACACAACCGCAGCATGACCCCAGTGTGACCCTAGGGTGACCCAGCCGTGACCTGCAGTGTGACCAAGCCGTGACCCCCAGTGTGACCCTGGGTTTATTCTAAAGCTGTTTTAATGTGTCTGCTTCTTTAATGTTACTTAAAAAATTAAAAAATGTACATACACGGTAACACACACACACACACCACACACACACACACACAGGGTCTGGATTTGAGGCCTGTGGTAGCTGTTGATATCTTTTGCAGTCGTTCACAGATTGCGGCCAGCCATCTGCTACAGAGAGAGCACATGCTCGAATATCTGTCAGCGCATGTGTTTATCACGAGAGAGAGAGACAGAGACAGAGTGAGAGAAAGAGAGAGACAGTGACAGAGTGAGAGAAAGAGAGAGAGAGAGAGAGAGAGCTTATAAAGCATCCTTTGAATCTTGAGAGAGGGACAGAGAGACAGAGAAAGAGAGAGGCTAGGAAAAACGGGACACAAAGAGAAAGGGTAAAAGGACAAAAAGAGACTACGCGAGGGTTGAAATAAGAGCGAGAGAGTGACAGACGATGGAGAGAGACAGAGAGAAAGACAGCTACAATAGAGAGACACAGACAGAGAGAAATAAACAGGGTAACAAAAAAATTCATAGGACAGTGACAAAAAAACTAGATAGAGGGTGAAACAGACAGACAGACAGACAGACAGGTTCAGTAAAGCAACAGATAGTCAGAAGCAACAAACTGAAACATCCAGAGTGCCGTCTCTGTTCTGACGAGCTCTCAGTGGCATCTGTTTACAGAGAGAGAGAGACAGTGTGTGTGTGTGTGTGTGTGTGTGTGTGTGTGTGTGTGTGTGTGTGTGTGTGTGTTGATCACACTTACATAGTGATTTGTGCAGCACACCAGCAGAGAGGCAGCACAGAAAGTCTGGAGCTGTCTGTGGCCAGAGACAGGTGGAAAGACACACACACACACATCAGTCTAGAGTATCTGCAGGTAGAGCATGAATGGTGTTTGATTACTTCCAAAAGGTGAGATCTGTGTGTGTGTGTGTGTGCTCGCAGCGTGTCAGGTATTGAGGATGGGTAACACAATCATCTAAACAAACAGCGACCTGTTTACCACCCAGGCTCTTAGCATGTGTAATGGTACACACACACACACACACAGACACACTCACACACACACAAACTCACACACACAGACACACTCACTCCCTCACAGCTCTCAAAGATGGCCGCAGTGTCAGGATGACAGTGCGTTTGTTGTTCTCGCTGCAAGGAGATCGGAATGTCAGGATACATGAGCCGAGAGAGAGAAAGACAGAGAGATACAAGAATACAGAGAGAGAAGAGAGAGAGATACAGAGAGAGAGAGAGATACAGAGAGAGAGAGAGAGATATAGCGATACAGAGAGAGAGAGAGAGAGATACAGAGCGATACAGAGAGAGAGAGAGAGAGAGAGATTCAGAGCGATAC